>RXPK01000003.1:110316-710316 GCA_004143645.1 Protaetia brevitarsis
AGTGTCGTAAAGACATTTAAAAAGCACGGGAATACGGATGTATTACATGTATTTCCAAATATCGTTGTACTCATCGGCCACAATTAATTATTTATTAGCAATTAAAACGTATCAACTACAATAACTTTAAGTGTCTACTTTCATGCAAAAAGATTTACCTAACAATAAAAATAAAACGAAATAAAGCTTTATAAAGCTCGCAGCAACACATTAGAATTTACTGAATATTACTTCGAAAGTATGTTATATTGTTTCTATAGATATATGTACTTGTTAGGTATTTCGACTTCATAAAACTATATGTAAAGACATGGATTTGTTCCACATAGTACACGTGGGCGTATTTGAGGGAAAAACGGATTTAAACTTTTTTGTAAGGGTGTCTGTGTCGTGCGTATAAAATGGATTTACTTCGTACTTTATATCTTGTTCAAAACGCAATAACTGGGGATATAGAAGATAAGTTTGAAATTTGAAACTTAGTAGGTATGAAGTAAGTAAACGAAATAATAATCCCTGAAAACGGAAGACGAAGTTATTTAATATAAACGTCACATATCATCAGTTCATAAATTCGACATTCTAAATGTATTTTCAACTAGGTACGCTAATTAGATATCGTTATTCTTTGACATGATTGGCATATAAATAGATTTTGCTTTAAATCTTAATTTATCTTTAAGTTACGATTACGATTTCCGTAACGAGAGAATATAGTAAATAAAAATAGGAAGTATACCAAATAAATATCAATTCGTTCATTACAAACCAATTAGATCTTAGTATTGCTTTAGGGAATTGCAAAGATTATGCTATAAATGAAGACTTAGTTAACAGCAAAGCTAATCCAAAAAACTCTAAGAAGAATTATAGAATTATGGAATCAGAATATTTATCAGAAAAGAAAATAATAAGAAACTTTTAACTTTTCTAAATATTTCGTTCCAAAAACTGTTGTAGCTCTTCACAAAAATCTCAATTACAAGAAAATAATAGCGGAATGTTATCGCACAAATATTAAATAAAATGCCCAAAATGAAATAATGTAGGGTTAGTAAAATATAAAATATTTTAAAAGAAAAATTAACCAAAACATAATAGAGAACAAAGAATGTATTGTACCGATCTTATGACGAAAACATTAAAATACAAATTTTTATTCCAAAAATCCCACATGAACCGAACTTCTAACCATAATATTTCTAAAGTTAGATAACTTTTCAGAGACTCATTCATGTAGCATGGAAAACTTCCAGGTAAAATGTCTGAGATATTAAAACTTTATATAAAAGCTCTATAGCTGCAAAATAAAATGAAATAAGGAATGTTCAGAGTGTTCTGTTTCTTTGCAAATAAGGTAAATGCCGTTCAAGTTAAATGCTATGTGGGCGAGCTGGTTTAATTCTGTCATTTCTTTGAAATAATATAAAAGTTTTTTATTTTTCTTTTATATTACTTAATATTTTACAATAATGTTACTTCTTTGATTGATTTTGCTTACCTACTGTCCTCTTACGCTACCTATAAGCCTTTCAATCTACAAACGTTAGTTAATGGCATTATATTCATACGCATGACCGAGTTCACACAATCACCTCCTACTAGTAGGTTAGTCAGTAGTCTTTTCTATAGTTTGCACTAGTTCATTTCACTTTTATGAGTTCAAATCTGCGAGCTACTTTCGATAAGCTCAATTGGTCGACTAGTTTTTTTTTTTTTTAACACACAAAGTGTTAAGAAGTAATCATGTAAGTAGAAAATGGTAAACGCACAGAACAGCCATTTCCCAATGTAAAATGCTGCATCCTTTTCATCTTAAAATGACGTACAGATTGTTAAGATATTTCCACCAAGTTGTCCAATTTATATATATGTTCAAACGTTACGTTTTCTAAGTAATTAAGTTATGTTTTATCGTTGAAATATGGGATAGTATTTGATGCGTTGTAATTCAAATGATAGAATAGTATGTGTCATCGCTATACTATTTATTTTTACTGTATACGATTGATTAGAAGATTATAGATATTTAATGTTGGGTATATTCTGGCACATTTTTGTGAAATAACAACCCTACATCGACATCCTATAAAGGATGTCGATTTTTCATCCGGTATCCAATCTTTTGCGTCACGAGTACTTGAAGACGTCGAAAAAAGACGTCTAGACGAAGAGAATGATGAGATCCAGTTTAATAATACCATTTTTCTAATTCAAATCTGATGTCATGGATCGTAAGAATCACTGCAACCGGAAAAAATCTATTTATTTTTTCAGAGTCTAAAAGCAGACACATCTATCTATCTAAGTGGTACCACTGTTATTGTTTTTTCAAGATATTTGAAGTGTTTAAATTTATATCTTTGAACACTACTTTCCGAGATACGGCAACACAGTGCCTATACTGAGAAAATCAATCAAGGCGGGCACTGTTTGGGCTAATATGTGGAAAACAAAGAAATAAACGGGGAATACTCTCAGATAAGTTATTTAGATGTCAAAGATGTAATATACACATTTAGGAATTTGAACTATGAAAGATCCAAACGTATTTATGTAAATATAATGACGATTGTAAACGTTGACTTGCAAAAATTTTATAGCTAGGAATTGCCTTCTTTCCTTCTATGGATCGTCTGATATTAAGCCTTTTGAATGAACTAATGTTTAGTCCCACATCTTTGCTGAAGTTATCTTCGATCATAATGACTCAGTCATCTGCGAATCTCAAAGTTTTATATCCTCCAGGGTCAAGTTTTACCAACAGCAAAGTCTACAACTACAGAGGGGGGGACAACCTCCCCCTCCAAAATGTTCTTCCTCTTCTAATCTGAACTAGCAGTGAGTGGTTCATTGAGAGAGAGTATAAACCTGTTATAAAGCGCAAAGGTTGAAGAATACCGTCAACGATTTTCTGATCCTTTACTGATAAAATGCTACTGGAACATAATTTTAAATATAACTATAAATAAGGATGGTGGACGAGTAACTGGTCGTCGGTTATTGTACGTTATCCTTGAGAATGTAAAATGTGCTTCAGGTTAACTATTTAAAAAGCTTGAAATCTTTAGAACAATTGCGGTCCTTGCAGTCCTTTCAAGAATCTGATTATTGGACATTATATCGATTTGTCGCATGGGAACCTCCATAAACCTCTTCTAGCTCAAATGGTAAAGCGTTCGTCCGGTAAACGATAGTGTGTAGGTTCGAATCCTGCGTGAGGAAAATATTTTTCTTGAAAAAAATTCCTCCTAATTATTATAGTTATTAGTAGAAATACATTAATTCGTTAATTATTTCATCTGTAAAAAGCTTGCAATCTATGTATTTTAGATTGCGTTTTCTAAAACAAAAGGAAAATATATTGAGATATTTCCAAAAATGATACCAATATCACGCAAACCTTTAGAGGGCATTATACTTTAGAATCGGGCGATCAATCTTCTTAAAGGGAAACGCGCTGTTCTTATACCAAGGAATTCTCTTTTTCTCTGCCGTCATAGTTTAAAATCAACTACAAAGTAGCTTTCCTTATTTAATATTTTGGTATACTGCATGTATGTGATACAAGCATAATCATCCGTGGACATAGAGTATGATACAGCAATAAACCTTTTTTTAATGAAGTATTATATATAATTGCTAAAAGCACTCCCAAGGAGTTGCGCCGCTTCAAAAAGCTTTCTAGATCCGTAAAAATGGGGTGGATCAGTCCCCATCTTTCTTCTTAAGCTTATTTCTCAAATCTTCTCACTAATCTCTGCCCATAGTTTCCTATTCTCAGTTTTCTCTCTCCAGTTGGTCACTCCTATTTTCTTTAAATCTTCCTCAACCTCCTTCAACCATCTTGTTCTAAGTCTTCTTGGTCCTCTCCCGTATCCTGGTTCCCACCGCAACATTTGATATGTCGTAGCCGCCTCACCAGCTCTCCATACGTGAGCCATTTTGTTCTTTGTGCATTTATTTTCTTCACTATATCTTCTCCCTGTAGTTCTTGTGATATCTCGTAGTTCATTCTTTGCCTATATTCGTTGTTTGCTAGTTTCACCCGTCCCATGATTGTTCTCATTATTCTTCTTTCCAAAATTCTTAGGTCCTCTTCGTCTTTCTTTGTAAGGGTCATCGTTTCTGCTCCATACAGCATCGTTGGTCTTATAATCGAGTTGTAGATGCTTAGTTTTGTTTTTGCTGTGAGCAGTTTGCTTTGCAGCCATTTTTTATTTGCATTAAAAACTCTATTGACTATTCAAAAAATTTCTGCTATTTTGGTGTTCCTATCTCCAGTACTCGATAGAATGACCCCTAAGTATTTAAATCTTTGGCCTTGTTCGATTTCGTATTCCCCTATCTTAAGTTTTCTATTTTCTCGGTCTTTATCTAGCTTCATTATTTTTGTCTTGTTTACATTTAGTGCCAAGCCCATCTTCTCTCCCTCTGTCATCACTTCCTTGAACATTTCTTCTAGTATACTTCTTTGTTTTGCAATTATAACCAGATCGTCGGCATATGCTACTAATTGTCCCCCTCCCGTCCTAAGATTGCCTCTGTTTATTTTCCTTAAGACATATTCCAAGGCCAGATTGAATAATGTTGCTGATAAAACGTCGCCTTGTTTTACTCCTTTGAATGAATTACTTATTAGTTTGGTAATATCTCTTATTGCTCCCTGCATTCCTCTATCCTTCGGGGTTTGTGTCCCAAGTTTAGTGCGTAGTTCTTGACTGAATTATAAAGCTCAAAATCTTTTTGGTATTGGCAGCATACAAAATATTTTACTTTTTTGCCTTGTAAACCTTTCCCAGAACTTTTGGACACGGCCTTTCGATAATTCGTTCATGTGATGGAACTCTGTTACAATTAATATTCCAGTTTATATCTGACAAATCCCGGATACCCTTTGAAAGTTGCTTAGTTCGCTGTGGTGATTACAGAATTGGTAATTAGAGTTTAAATCAGACTACTGTATCAAGGGAAACGTGGCACGGAAGTTATCTGGACAGGTCTAATCCTGTAATTCTGTTTGTTAGATGCTTCCCCCGTCGAATTATGCTGTAGCCGGCGACAAACGAAATGCGAAAGACTAACGCAATTTTGTCGAGGTGCGAACGACGCCGCGCAGACGGTAGTGTAATAACGGTTAAGTAAAAAAGCTGCGTCCTCAAAGAGTCTGCACACCTGTATATACGCTGGCAGTTCAATTAGCTTTTGTACTTTGTCAACTGTTCCGTTACACTTTGAAGGCTTTGTAGGTCTAATGAACTACGGAGCTAGTAAACAAGTTCGTTGCCTATTCGATAATTACTCAGACTTCGACGACGCGACGCGACGATCTCTTGCGTGCACATGTAATATTAACACCTTTAAAATGCTATTGAGGAGTTTCGTGGTTCCGGTCGCATATAGTGAGGAACCCCTTAATTGTACACTATTAAATATTACATTAATTCTCCTGTACGTTTTCCAGTAGCTACCCCTACTTAGTATCTTAGAAGTCACGCAAAGGGTTGTATAGAAAGGGTCTGCCAAACTATTTAAGTAAGTCTCCGGCTCAAATCTTATTTTGGTAGGATTATAGTGTATGTTTAATTTTAACCGTAATAAATTTATTATAAGTGTTTACAAAGGTCTATAAGTTTTTGCATAATCCATTATCTACACGTAAAGGACATTGTTCCTGAAACTTTGGAGGTATACATAATTATGGGCACGCTTTCTAAATATTGTGATGAAGCTACTATATTTTGTGTAGCAATATAATAATAATTATAGCAGCAGATATAAAATTAGTGGAAATACCTCTTGTGTTATATTGTACAGCAGGTATCTTTAACCCATAGGTCGCTGTGCACACTTGCAGGAGGTATTATTGTAAAATCTGTAATTCAGTACTATAAACAATTTTAAAACTTTAAGTGTTGGCGAATATCTGGTGATAAATGCGCAAATATATGCCTCCAAAATGGAGAACAAAAAAAAAAGGAAGAATAGTATTTTCAAATACCTGGTTAACTTAATCAGTGATTACCTTAAAGACCCTTGCCTTCAAAAAAACCAATCACGTAAAGATTGAGATAGAAGTTTGGAGGTTCTCAATGTTCAGAATCTGTTATGTGATGACGTTCTGGAGTTAAGATTGAAGATCTTGCACTCATTGTGTCCGCCAATGATAAGTATACTCTAATGAATAACGTAGATGAGAGTCTAGAACGCATCTTTGAGTGGATGTCCAATAGTGAACTATAGCCAGCTTCCCATAAGACTGAAGCTGAAATGACTGAAATGGAAGAGACGAAGAGATCATCTGTACTTCCGGATAGGGTGTGCTACAATCGTGCCGGCTAAAAACATAGTGTATTTACGAATAACCTCTGAACCAGCGATTAACATTTGAGGAACATTATAAGACGGCTGCTAGTGAAGCGGAACATTCGATCGTACTGTGCGGTACGCCAGTATGGTACAATGATTTACACAAAAAGATATACATAAATATTGTTGAAAGACCTTACAAAAGTGTGCTATTGAAGATGGATGCGGTCTTCAGGACTGCGTCCACGTACAGTCTGCAAGTGGTAACAGGCAATGTCCCTATTGTCCTCCAAGTGCGAGAAAAGGTGTACATGCATAACAACGGCGGATTCGGCGGAAGGTCGACACTCCTCTGCAGGAATCCCGTACTCCAACACACAATAGTACAAGAAATACGTTAAATATTAATCAAAAATCGGGAATAGTGGATTTATTAGTTTTTTTATTGAAACAATTAAGTCATGGACGTTCCGACAATTACTGTCCTTTTTTAAATATGAATGATGATCAGTAAATGCCAAGACGTCGATTATTTAATTGCTTCAATAATAAACCCACAAAATCCACTATTCCTGATTTTTCGATTGATGTTTACATATATTTTGGTTACATAATAAATTCCAACAATTACTGAAATGTGTCAAAAAACGATATATTTTGGGATATGGTCCAATAAAATACTTCAAAGCATGGAATCCATATATCCAGAAGCAACTAAGAAACCTACCATTGGTGTCTCAGCCCTAAGATGACTTTAGTTACGCACGCATGATAATATGTATATGGAACAGTAGTATGGTGGCTAAAGTTGGGAAGAGACAATTCGCCAAGACGCCAAATGGTATACAAAGGATTATCTATGTGCAACCATTGCGATTAAGTTGATCCTTACTACCATAATGGAAGTAATTCTAAACTTTCCATTATTATCTAATCGTCCCTTGCAAATAAGGCAAGGAATTAGAATAACTGCAACCTACAGACTGATTCATAGCCAAGCGTCAATAACCATTTCGTACATCGATTACTATCAATAGTTACTAAACAAACTAACTAATCTAATCTAGTCCCTTGCGGGATTACCAAATGATACTATAGCTCAGAAATATATCCCTAATTTTAGGGATTATCAGGTTATAATTCACAAAAAAGCATAGCAGAAAAGCCCAATCACAAAAGGGAACTGACACAGGCATACTGACGGCTCAAAAGCTAATAATGGCGCAAGAGCAAAAATATAGGTAACTCGATTAATTTCAGCAAATACACGTCGGTGTCCAAAGCCGAAGTTGCGCCAATTCAATATATTTGAGAAGTGGAGAGACGAATTTGTATTTAATGTGATTAATTCTGGTGTTGACTCCAAACTGGTTCGTGACTGCATAAGTATCAAAACGATGGCTTGGCAGGAACAATGGTCTGCCACAACGATCGCAGAATTCCGAAGCGGGTCCTAACGGAATTGTTCTCAAAAATGATAAGTATAATGGAAAAGGAAAAATAGAGAGCAACATTTAGAATTAAGGCGGTGCCATAAGAGATTTAAAAAAAGCCGGAGTGAAACAGCCTTTTGTGGATACTCCAATCCCAATGTATTGTAAGTGAAATAACAGTTCGGCAACTGAAAAAACATTTTGACTATGACTTTTCCATTCGCTAAAGCTATTTTCGTTTCTTGGGCAGAAAGAAATTTAGACTTCTTACCATTAAAATCGACAGTTTTCGTTTCAGATGTTGAATGTTTTATAATGAATTTTTTAGTATATATATAGACTGTAATATCAGTAGCCTCAAATTTTCCAACGATTTTACAAAATATTGACAGTTTTCGTTTCAGATATAGAATTTTAGTATATACTATATAGACGGTAATACGGTAGCTTCAATTATCCAACGATTTACAAAATATGAAAGCAATGCATTTCCGAAACTGAAGTGTCCCAATTATTAACTTTCTATTGCCTTAATTTTGAATAGTGTCCACACAACTTTCAGTCAATCTAGTCCAAAAAAAGTTTTCATCAATCTACAAATTTAGGTGTTTTATTTCAATATTATTTACTGTTGTCAGAATTATTTGGTTTAACTAAAAAGTACTAGAAGCCACATAAGTTGATTTTAATAATTTTGTGCAATGACCAAAAAGAAATTAAGAAACCTTGTTCTACAAATTGTATTCATGAATATATTTCATTAAAATTTATTAAATTTTGTAAATTTAAATTACTCCCTACCAAACAAAATAATTTGACTGAAAAAAAATTTACTTGTATTGCTCATAATTTCTGTTTTGACTAATGCATGCATGTAAGTAAGCTCATCAACCTAAAAACAATATTGCTTAAAAAAAATAATAATAAATTGGCTTAGTTACTGTTAACAACTGGTTTAATTCACACTGGCTGTAATTATCTTAGCGCAGCATATCATTACTGTACAACAGAGGAATGAAAAGGGAAACTCCGAAATTCTGTAAAATGGGCGAAACGCTTTACGAAAATACCCTGCATAAACGATTTCGTAGCAAAAGGGGAACAGATGGCATGGATTCGCTGTGAAAAAGCAGTTTAATTTAGAAGCAAATTACGCAGTGAATTTAAAAAAGCAAGGAGACCGCCGTTAGAAAACAAAATAGATACCTCTTGAAAAAAAAAACGTCCTAAAGGAGCAGAATGCGTTCCCTTAAACGAAGGCTTATAAATGTATAAATATTTGCCAAATGGAAAAACTGAGTAGGTATTTTATTATAGAGGTAGTGCAGAAACGAAAACGTGTGTACCTTTTGTGTAATAAAGCCAAATATGTTTCAACACTTATCTATTTGTGCAGAAATACAAACTTAAGTGGTTATCCAACAACACAACTACTTTAGAGGATCTGAAATTCTAAATCATGCCACCAGCATTAGATTTTACCACTGTTGTAACTTCTAGCAAAGGCAATAACAATAATTTTATTTTAGTAATACTAGGAAAAAATAATGTTAGGAGATTATGGTTGCAATAATATTTTCTGAATATTATTTTATTTATTTACGTATTTATAATAATAATAACACAGTCTTCGCCAGAGAGGGAAACACAATGCAACGTAAAAAATTTTCGTTAGTCCCACATGCATTGTCATTTCGTTCATGCAGTGTCACTTTGAGACAAAATTTGTGACATTAATCTAACATTTTACAGAGTCACAAATAAAGTATTGTCGATACTTTGTGATTTGTTTGTGCGGTAGACCCAAAAGACGACCAGATACGACGTTTAAAATATCAAAGCGTTATCACTTTTCTAAAGCGATACCTTTAACCTGAAAATAACTTATAAAATATGCACTGTCTCAAATTTGAAGATCCATGCACTCGCATGTGTTATTCATGTATTCTTGATATATATCTTTTAGCACTTGATATATACTGGGAGACTGTTAACTTTTTATGCAGTTAACCGAAAGTACTAATAGAGCATCTTAATCTGAACAATTTTATTGTAATTCAAGAGATGATTTTTCCATAAATCAGGGTGCTTGATTGGAATCAGTGGTTGTTTGTCGTGTTACAATGTGATTGATGTGACATCTAACAAATAAGTGACTTACTGAAAGTATGTAAATAAATTTTGATTATCAGATCATTGGATTGAAAAGAGATCGTTATACCAATGAATAGTATTGTGACATGTTAATCACTGTTAATGGCATTGTTAATCAAAATGCTGCCACAACAAGAGAACTTTATTCAATAGATTTTCCAGGCGAAAATTCCTGATGCGCAGACTAGCGCACCGAAATCGAATGTCAGGGTCTTTGAATCAAGAACAGTTTCCACGGTTATCCCAAAACGCCGTGCACAAATCTGTGTCGAAGTGCGAAGTAGCCATTTTAAATCTCCTCTGTAGAAACGGATCTTGTCAACAGTTCTCAATAAGTCTTTCTTTTATTGTTACTTTCTAGCATTTGAGTTCTTCCTACAAGTATAATATTAAAATTACTTCTTTAAGACGCCTTCATTAATTTCAGTTAATTGCATAAGTTGACAATTACTCTTATAGCGATTGTAAGGATAAGTACATTTTCATGTTTGAAATACTCTCACATGGCTGTCTGTATTCCAAGTACAAAATGTTTTCCTTTGCACACAAAAAAGATATCCACAGGTCAAATGGCTATGAAAAAAGGAATCGCTATTGTTTTATTCGCTTGATACCGAAAATGTCGAATGCAATATTCCTCGGCAAGTTCCGCACTATTAAAATGAGGCTAAAAAATTCTTAGAATATTTTTCTTCAGGTTTTGTTATATGGTAGGAAGTTGCACCTTACTCTGTTCAAGGAACGTATCATTCGTATACATCTGTCTTCGACAAATCAGTGATGAAAGGTAATGGGTCCAAAGTTGATCCTTACGGTACTCTAGTCGCGCGTCTCGTCAAAAGAAAAATTTTTATTTTTCTAGTGAACCACATTTTTTTCTGTTAAATAAGTAGGATTTAATTAGTTGTAGCGGTTGCCCTCTTGTGCCACATATTTCAAACTTGTTCAACAGTATGTGTCAAAAACCTCGCTTACATTAAATCTAGCAGGCTTATTGCAACTATGCTGTAACTTCTCCTCTCATCCAGTGCCCCATTTACATCTGTGTCAACATCTACCAAAGCAGTCGTGGTGGAGTTCTTACCGCTATCGTGTTGACAACTTACCAGATGTTTTTTTTTTTTCTGTTTAAAATACTACTCAGCCTGCACGCAATGTCTTGCTCGAATACCCTTGTCATTTAAAACATTAACGATGGGATTTCGTGATAGAACTGCACAGGGCCACTTTGCTCGTACAAATAATGAGCTGTTGCTTACTTTACGATTTAGCTGGAAATATTATTTCTCGACCTACGTCACACATGTTGTATCATTCACACTATTGCACTGACACACCAGCACGTAGCGTAGATATTTTTATTTATGTTTGAGTGGTTTTATATGGTCAATACGTCATTAAAAATTACTTCAAATGTTCGCCAAACTATTACAAATAGAGTAAAAAATTGTTTCCGGACATTTTCAGTTTCTTTTTTAATACGCGCACAGAAGTTAGCTACAATTTAATTTTTTTAGTATAAAATAAAATACGAAAATTTTGACCTCAATAAATAGAAGGGCTTTAATAGGACAGTGTAGGAAATGGGTGTTCCGATAAAAATGGATCATCCTCTTAACTTCCTATTTGCAATAGGAAACATAGGAAGTTAAAAAATAATGAAGTGTGGGACATAAATTCATATTTTGTGATGTAGTGGATAACATTTTGTTGTATTAGGTTTAAGCGTAAATATATTCTTAAATAGGACCTCCTGCCTGCATTTTTTGATGACTTTTAACTTTAAAGGAATAGCTTTTAAATTTTACTGACTTTTTTTTCAAATATTAACAGAATGATTGGCTAGATTAACACGAAAAAACACTAAATTGCTTTATATTTATATTAAGATAAAATATCTGTGCTGTAAATATAGGACAGCAGTATGAAAATATATAAGATCGTCGAAACGTGAGGTGCACTACAGAAGAAATATCCAATATTGAAATTAAATATTAAATATTAAATATTTGATTTAATCAACAAGCTAGTTTTTTTAAAATTTCCTTCCACTTCGATGTCAAATATATTTCAACATAAATGCAAAAGATATTATTTACTGGTGAAATTTATCGGAAATTTTTCGTTTAAACAATTTTATTTATAAAAGCACAATTTATGCTGCGCTTCGCAACAGATGAATATTTAATATATCAATGTCGGCATTAATTGAATACATATACGTCCAAATAAATTTTTCAATATAAAATATCCTGTTATTTTTTCCGTATGGGTGTGCATCATCCCGCTTCATCAGTCACGAGGATATATGTATAAGTACTTTACCGAACAGTAAATGCGAAAGCAACCAGCCAGACTGTCAATCACCGATTTAATTGAAACTTACAATAAATTGTAAAATTCATTGAGTGTTGCAAATCACCTTTCTATTTTTGCATAAGCTCGTGTTGAAGGGATTCAATAAAGCCGATAAAATTTTGACAATTTTTATTTTGTTTGCGATTTACACTGTTGTCATGTCACGAAATTAGAGGTGCGAAAAATTTCAGATGCGGGCTGGGTCCGGGCTTTTTTATAATGAGACGGGTTGTTAAATTTGTTTCGTTTTTTAATCTTAATTAACCATGGTCTTGTATTATAACACCATTTATGTATATTGCTAAAAATGGATTACATATACGATATACATGTAATATATGTTTCATTGAGAGTTTATATACAATCAAATTGCACAGATTTAATTTGTGACCATTTATACCAATAAATCTATCATAGTGCTGAAGCATTTTTTATTTATTTATTTTTTTCTTTAAAATATACAATTGAAAGCATAATTCCATTGCGATATTGATATATAATATTTGTCCGCTCACATTGTATAAAGCAACAAAGTTTAATTTATTTGCAGATACGGATAATATACAAGTAGGTAAGATACAAATATTAAATTGTGTACTGAGACCCTGAATTATAGGGTGAACTTGTCAGGGATAATATTAAAAAAAAAAAAATAAGAAAGGTACCCTTGGCATCTCACTAATTTACTTTGGGAAGAAGTTGATTGAAAAGTTTTAGTGCAAAAAAAATTATTTCTATTTGACAAATTTTTGAAATTATTTACTGAAAGCATATTTGAATGTTATTAGTTTTTAAAGTTGCCCTTCTGAAAGTCTGATTCGAAGCTACATGAGATTCAAAAGCAAATGTTTTTTTTTTCTTCAAATCTTGGCTATGATCCATAGTTTTTATAATGGAGAATATGGGTTAATTTAACACGTGGTGTGTGAAACTTTGAGAATGAAGCCGGTGTTTTATTAAAAGTGTAAAATTATCGGAGAATTTTAAAACAATTCTTGTCGAAACTTGTTTATCCCATATTATTTTACTTTCTAATTCTGATCCAAAGTTTCACCAATTTCATATCCCACAAGCAATCACGTTGTACATAAAATTCAATAAATTTACACGTGCTATTATGATCCCATCTTGGTGGTAACATTTAAAAAAGCCCAAAAAAACACAATTATTACAGTATTGGTATTCGTAGAACTTGTACTCTTGCAGGGCCTTACAAAAACGTATCCCAAAGTGTCAAGTTAACAGATAAAATACTTGCTTGCACGCAAATTTGGTAGAAGGGGAAAGAAAGTCGGCGAATAAATACAACCTGATTCTATTCACTTGATTTTCTTATTAGCTTGCCTGACAACATGTATCGTACCTGCCTTGCTTAAATAGGAGGCATGTAGATGTTTACAGAGAGCAAGCATCTTGTAGTATATCAAGCCAGTGGAGGAGCAAGTCAAGTCAGCAGGTAGCTTGACTTGATTTTTTAAAGCAAGTCAACAAGTAAGGAGAACCTGGTTCTATTCACCTGACTGTCTCATTCATTTCATTAAAGTTAGGTAGGTACTTAATGTCCGGGCACTTGAACTACTTGCTCATTGTACCATCTTATTAATTCTCTTATTCCACTCGAGCAGCTTGGTGTTCTCTACAAGCCCAGTATCTTGCCCAGTGGACACTTGAGAACCTTCCAGGCTCCAATAAGATCTCTCTCGAAAATATGTCTGCCTGAGTATCTCAGTTCCTCACTATGTGCCAGATTACATGTAAACTCGTTTCCTCCTGTAGTACGCATCTTCTACACCACGATTCGCTTACCCGGCCTGTGTTGTATAATGCTTTTTCAAGGGTCAGTATCCAGTGCCTGTCTTATTAGCTTGCCTGGCAAGTTGTATCGCACTTGCCTTGCCTGAAATAGGAGGCATGTAGACGTTTACACAGAGCAAGTAACTTGTAGCAAATTATTTGCTGACTTGACTTGCTTCTCCACTGGCTTCATATAAACAGCATTTAGAATCTTGTGTACACTTAGTGGTGCCTTGTTACTGCTGACAACTAGTAATAACTTTGGTGAATGGAAAGAATTTCATTATATAATTTTTTACGTAGGTGCTACAACTGTTTTATGGCAACTGGTACTTATTAGTAACTCGTAATAGATAATGTCACAGACAAAATCGGCATCATATGGATTTTTTTTATATTCATTAAAAGTAAATTTTGACTTTGCCATTTGTCCGTGCTTAACAAATCATGTCAAATGTCTAAATAGGAAATTGCTTATTTTATTTTTTTCTACCAATCTGCTAATTTTCAGCACTCTAGTGTCTACAAACTTGTTTTCTTCATTTGTTTTCGTAATGATTAAGTTTCAAGTTATAATTAATGCAAACTTGTACCAATTGATGCCAATCCACCCTATCTTCTTTTTATTACTAAATTTTATTTTAGATAGGGTGGGAGAGTTCTTTTCCGCCCGTCGTCCGGCTCGAACCGGCGCACAGTGGTCCAAAATGTAAAAAAGGCGATCGAAATTCTTAGATCAAAAACCATTTATCACAGAACATTGACTCTTTGCATATATAACAAGCTTACATCTAGCTTTAATTTGAATATAGGTCGGGTTCAATATATACAGGGTGTCTCATCGAAATGGTTCATAAGAAGTTTTCGAATTTCTAATGGAAATTGGTTTTTGAAATTCAAGTAGTCGACTATGATCTATTTAAGAAAATATCTTTAATGTCATAACACATTGTTTATACAGGGTGTTGACATCAGCTTTACTTATTTTGAATAGAATCATATGATTTTTATCGATCTAGCCGAGTTATCACATTATTTCTTATTAAATTGTGTTAGTATCCGCTATCCTTACCTTTAACCGTTTTTAAGATTTTGACAATTTGTTTAGTTTTTGACATTATAGTATCTTGAATAGGATCAAGTATTTCACAGAGTATTTGACAGTTAGATGTCACTACGTAATGTGTTATGCTGTATTTTATAATAATGGTTGTCAAAAGTACAAACATACGCAAATACCTATTGGTGTGGTCATCTTTTATCCGTTTTATAACAGAGTGTTCGAGAACTAATTTTCTATACGAATACCTACAAATATGAAAATTACATTTTTTATTACTACACTAATACGATGCGATGTAAAACTCTATTTTTATTGGTAAACTGGGGTTTTGTATAGCTGTTTTAAGTGTTTGAAATATTAGCGCCTTTAAAAATACGTTACAATTATTCTTTATGCAAATGAACTTTTCAACTTCTTCTCTTTTACCATTATAATCAACAAATAACCAAAATTAGTAAAGAAAAACTATATAATATTTGAATATTTATATTTGGACATTTTCATAACAATCAATAAATATTTAAAAAAAAAAACAAAAAATGTAGAGAGTTTGAAAAACGTGTTCTTTATTATACAAAGGTTTTTTTTTAAGGATATCTATCTAGTACAAGGAGAATAATAAAAACCAGAAATAATTATAATGATCTATGCCACAAATATTTTTAGGTAAATTTAATTTTAATTATCAATCTTGTAATTTAACATTTAACTTACATGAACTTAAATGCAGCAAAGTTTGAAATAAAACTGTAACATACCAACGTTTTTTTTGAGTTAAATTTTGATATTGAAGAAAACAGGAATACAAGCTACGCGTCTTTAAACTTCAATAATTAATATACAGTGACTGGCAAATATTGCAGCATATGGGTTTTTTTTTATTATTAAAATATGTTTTTTTGGGAGATAGGTTGTGCATGCCTAGAAACCCCAAAATCTATTTTTCAGACTAACGTAACCAATGTATGGCGGTAAATTTAAAAAATAAGCCATGGATCTGCAAAAGTGAGGTTAGATGACATGATATCAAAAACGTTATTTGAAAAAGTTGTTTAGAATTCAATTTGAGGCTGTATGCAAATTTTTGCAAAGTCATTTAAAAAATAAAAATTACAATTTTAACAAATATTATTTAATTGAATTACATATTTCCATATTTTTAGCAACTCAACTGCAGTAGTATTTCTAAATTTGGTTGATACTCAAACAATTTTGTCAACTTTTGCATAATTAACATAGCAAAAATGAAAAGTACGTCTTCGTATGACAATTGTTATTGCAAGAGACTCTATCTAGTAGTAATAAATAAAATTTTAAAACGTTTTTATTCCAAATCACTTAGCAAACTTTACTTTTATTGACATTTATTATATTTTGTGTTTGTTTTCTGCATTAAACTGGAAACGGTTAGCCAAAAACTGATAACATTATATACCTCAGCCCTTACAATTCACTTAGCGAATGATCATTATTTCAGATGTTATGGTTGTATACTATCTCCTTTTTGATAATCTGATCATTCCCAATAAGTGTCGGTGTCTACCTGTATACCACTTAACACATTCGGCTGATATCGAACCTTTCCATCTACCCAGTCAAGACGTACGGATTCCAATACAATGACTGATTGCAACTAAACCTACAGTGAGCAGAATAGATAATAATTGTAGTGATGTCAAACTATTAATTAGTGGTATAACATTTCTTAGTAAATAGTGCTTCCCGATGCATGGCTATTAGTTACTAGATGATATTGACTTATACCTGCATTACATTACTAAACAATAACTTAAATAAAAGTTAGTCGTATAGTTTGTTCATCCAAGAAGAAGAAATGAAAAATTACAAGAACGTTATCACAGTACTACGCCAATTTAGATACAAAAGTAGTTAATTAGTTTAGTATTATTGTTGATGATGGCTTTGCTGTAAAAACATGCGTGCTATTGCAAAGAAGTTTGTGGTAAGATGTTTTAAACTGTACAGTGTTCCGTGTATTATTGTAAAAAGCTCAAAGAACAAATTATTTAATATTAAACAACTTCAGGAATGACGTAGTGTGGATCCTTATTCACCTCCTGGTTATTCAAAATTTAATATTCTTCATTTGAGCTGCCTTCTGATCCTGCGGATTCATCATCATAGTCTTCCTCGTATGTCTCTGCTTCCATAGAGTTGTCACTTTCATCAATTAAAACTAGCGATTTCATATCGCTATATCTTTTTATGTGTTGTTTTCCTTCATTAAAAGAACTTAAATATGGGTCGAAACTAAGTAATACCTATGGAATAGGTCCTCATTTACTTTCAATCCAGATATTTTTCTGGTGTGCTCATCTCTATATTTCTGATGTCTTTGTTTTTTGATTCCTGAGGCTTCTTCCGAAAGCTCTCCTATTGAAATTAAAACTTCTCGAATGACAGTAGCCCCATGCAGAAGTTATTGTGGACAGATATCGGCATATAATACCAACCATAGAGGCTCACATATCTTTTTGCTGTTGTTACGCAGTATGTTTCAAATTCTAAGTTGATTTTATAACCACTATAATAACTCTTAAGATAATCCAAATCGTTTAATAAGGTCTTCGTCGTTCCTAAATTGATTCATATTAAATATTGATATAAAGTATGACTAACTCACCAGTATTCTGAGGCTAAAGACGGGTTAGCAAAAAAACGTCTTGCTGTATTTCCGGTATTTGTGGTACCAGCCCCAGATTTTGGAACGTCAACAATTAGTCCCATTTGGCCGAGAATTTGTTTTGAAGCATCTTTTTTTCTAGCTTCAAACGCTTCCTTATTCGCTTTTACCACCTAAAAAATAGACGCAAGCCATTATAGATTATGAAATTAAATCAGTACGAGTATTTACTTTCCAAACTTTTAATTCAAGCCTATAGGCTATATGCAACAAACATTCAAAAAATCTGATGTACGCATGGAGCACTGAAAGTCCATAGCGAAGAGTGTCTTGCTTAATTGGACATAATTGTAAATTTTCTATTTTATTCATTTCTGAAATTTTTGCGTTGCAAATGTAGCAAGTCATGCTCGATGTATTGGTTAGTGCACTGCAAACCTAAAATTATAACTAATGATATTGTCACTTGTTATGAACAGATATCTATGTATTCACTTTTAAATTTACGTATACTTACCTTGCCATCAACCATAGTTAGCGATAGTTTGAAATTAATTGGACCTAATTCCGACTGGTACGGCGACAAATTGACGATTTGGTTATTAATTGCAATTTCCTCCTGCCTAGACACCTCTTCAGTTTCATGTATCCACTGTAGTCTAATCGGCCTGCAAAACCTTTTAGATGCTGGTTGCATGTTTTTCCATAAAACACTATTTGTGTTTTCATTAATCAACCTCAGTGGAACGATTGACGTGGTAAATAAATTTTCCTCGGCACGTGGAGTTGCATGTAATTTTTGTTGCTGGAAGGCAGTGAATCCCGAGCTCCCGTCAAACCCCCATTTGCAGATCAGAGCTAATGAGGTGTTTTTGTCTGCCGAATGGCTTGAAGTGAGCTTTACAATACTTGCACAGGTGGAATTTAAAAGCTTTTGTAAAGGTACCTCACATTTCATTTCAGAAACAGAAATATCTTCGGGATAACATTTTTTCTTTGTCTCCAGTATTTTATAATAAGAGGGGTACAAACTGTGGCCGTGGTTTATAGCTCCTTTCTGTAAAGCCTTATACTGAAATTTGCTCAGGTTCAGAGATATGATCAATGCTAGAGCTTCTTCCGGTGAATACTTGAATGGCTTCGTTTGTGACTCTTGCCAAGTTCGTAAAATTCTTTTAGCCCGTGTAGGTGAAGTACTGGTGGCCTCTGTTAGTAATTTCGAAGCTGCTGTATCACTTTCTTCCCGTAATTTCATAGCAGTCGCAAATGACAGTTCATTAGAAGAACGATTCGCTCTTAGCTCTTCCGTTCTTCGACGTTTGGTAATAATTGAACAATCTTCGAAGGTTTTAGCTGGGCGACCGCGATCTGTTTAGATGAATATAATATATTTTAGTGGGTGCAAAGATGTAGGTGGATAGAATTGTAGAATAAACAAAATAAAATTTACTTGTTAAATCTTCGAGCGTGGAACATCTTGAAGCACTTGACAGACAACCAAGAATCCTGTCAGGAAAATTAATATCTTCCCGAAGCCATACGCCGAATTTTACCAGAAACCTATCGGATTTACGGTTAACACTTCTCCAATTCCTCAGATAAGGAGCAAAAAAATTATTTCTTAAAAACTCTCTAAGAGACTTTAATGCGTCATCGCCATTTATTGAAAGATGTTCCATCAGGAATTCCATTACCCGATTTTACGTTTTTCATGCTTTCCTCGATAATTTATCATTATCTCATGTAGCTTAAACGAGTTACTGGTCTGTATGCCATGTTGCCTTGTTAACAAGACGGTAATAAAAATGCTCAACCACAAAAGTCTAAATGACAAGAAAGCAGGCAACAACAAATCAAATAAAACGAAGAGAGTCAACAACAGAATAAGTAACACGAACTCGAACAGCAACAAATTAGAAAAACACCAAATAATAACAAATAAATCACTTTTAATCACACTTGTCACTAGCACCTGTCAGTCGCTCGAATAATTTCGATAAACTGACAATTTTGACGTTTTGCCGCAAATGGCTGCAGAAAATAAAACAAATGCAATGTACTTTAGTATTCCATGAATAGCCTGATGTGAATTTTATTTTGTCTTGACGTGTCTTACTAACCAAAACGAAATAAATTGAGAATAAACATAAAAAAATAATTGTCCCTTTCGGTCTGTGATTGCCATGGCGTATATTTTAATGAGGTGCACAAAAATATGATATTTTAATAACTTATGGATTCTGTAAACACATTAATCCTCAATTGCTAGTTAAAAACTTAGCAGCATGTAAACGCACTGCATATTTGTGATTTTAACAAATGTTGACAATTTCGGAAAGTGGATTGTTGTTCAACTTTAAACATCCATATCTTTAATACGGATAAAGTAATTACTGAAATATTTGGTATGGACGTACTATGTGATTCAAATAATACTATACGTAAATTTCAACTTAATAGGAAAAAGTCAAAAAATTGATTTTCGATCGCTTTTTCTCAATTTTGGACCACTGTGCGGCGTCCCTTAGTGCCCCTAGCTGGGCCCCTAGCTATTTTTAATATATTTATATATGACGTTCCTAAGCACCCAGGCGACAGCCTGAGGATTTTCGCCATCAACACGGTGGTATTTTCAACTTGCCGGAATGAGTCGGTGTTGATACGCAGAACGCAAACTGCTACTTACATAGTGGTAGACTGGGCCGATCGATGGAAATTACATAAAACGTCGGCAAAACCGTGGCTGTAAGATTTACTAGAAAAAGAGCAGTTCGTGATTCCCGTATTATCATCGACGGCCAAATTATTCCCTGGGCCAATGAGGCCAGGTACCTGGAACTCACCCTGGACCATGGCTTGACTTTCCACCAACATGTATCTAATTCTAAAATTAAGCTCCAGGCAGAACGTAATAACCTTAGAGCCTTCTATATACAGCCTACCTGAGGCCGATATTAACTTATGGGACGCTCTCCCTAATGACCATGTCAATGTACGCTTTAACATCCTGGAGGACCTCCAGAATCGTGTTCTAAGACAGATCCGCGACGACTTGAATATACTATCTCTTCGAGAGTATATGCAAGACCTGGTGTCGCGGGAGTAGCTGAGGTGAGCGCCTCATCAAACAAGCTGGTGCCCACCTGGTTGAGCTCCAGTACACAGCTCCGCCCAAACTTTCCATCAAAAGAGTTCTGACTGCATAGATGCTTCCATCGAAAGGCCAGCAAAACGTAGGACGTTGTGAAAAGCCAAACAGAGACAATAGAATAACTAGGGAAGATAAGCTTACTAGCGGTCAGCGAAACGATTCTTTTATTAATTTCTGGCGGAACGAATTGCCGCCCTAAATATTGATAATGGTGCCTTAGGGAACTAGGTCAAATACATACACTAAACCAAATTCAATTTGATGCAAATTTGATTTAATTTGTATAGTTAGCTAAAAAAAATTCTTCGTACACCACAATTTTACTAAATTCTTACTGTCATGTTTATTTTTTCCTTTCAATAAAAAAAACGAACAACACAAAAGAGAAAGAAAACTGCAATCTATTTTTCAATGATACAATGTAAAAGAATTCTTTTTTTCAATATGTTCAAAAGAAGAAAGCAGAAAATCTGCTTTTAACTATATAAAGGTCCACAATTGAATAGGGCGTTGGACTGACATTTTATGAATTCCATTATTCATTCATTATTTATTATTCTCTCTTAAGGTACTGAACGTAAACAAAAGAAAAAATATTCAAAACAAAAACATTTATTAAAATGCGCAAATTTTATAAAAGCAAGTTACAAATCGAATGCAGAGGTAAGATTACTTTATTGCAAGGGAAAAGAGCAAATTTTGCAAACAACAACATAATCCGTAAAAAGAAATAAAAGGCGTCGAAATTTTAGGAGTGGATTTAACCCACTGAACGTGAGTTCCGCACAAACAGAAAGTAGCACTTAACAACAGTCAGTGAGTTTTTAAAAATGTGTCAGATTTCATCCAAATCGGTGAATAACCCTATGGATGGTTCTCTTATAAAAGGTAACAAACCGTATTTCACGTTTGGTTATTTATCTATATTTCCACATAAACTTGTATGCATGGAGCATATAATGTGATCAGTTGCACTTCATACAATTGCGCTATGCAGTCTTTACTGCAGTAAATTCTCGCAGGCACTTAACTAATTCAAGAGGATGCGTATAAGTAGGTCAGCCACACGTGAATCACCGTGAATTTTAGAGCCGGCGAGGGCGCCAGGGACATCATCCGAAGCATTTGACGTATTTACACCCGAAAGGGTTGGCGTTCCGCATTTGTTTCGTTATTTGCCTCGGTTTACCCTAGACAAATTTATATTTTAGAAGGTGTGTATAGAAGAGATGAAGTAGGGTTTACCTGCGCGGTCTACTTTCACTACCACAATCATTACTAATACTCACAGGGTATGACAGCATGATTACAGACGTAGCAGACGAAAACCACCAGAAGGATATTCTCACAGTTGCCACGGCTGCGCATCGTGTGGAAATTGCTTTAGCACCTTATGAGCTGGAACAATAGTAGAATTATTAATCACGTGTTAATAAGGGATATGTAGCGTTGTTTATTATTCATTTGATTCAGGTAGAGGGCATGCTTTGTCAGGAAACATATTATTGCTTTTTCATTTCATTATTTCTTGGAAAACATCTCTTCGCGCCACAAATATAGACATTATTTTTTAATGTTCGTATCAAAAATTAGTACGCAAAAAGTATCACACTACAAAACAGAATTTATTTAATGTTCTTTAATCGGGAAAAGGATTTTTGGAAATTTATTATGTTTAATGTTGAATTGATATTAAATTAGTTAACGTTGGATGTTTTCTACTTGAATGGATAAATATTCAAATGCAAAATTGTTCATTCCTGGCATATATTCGTTATATATGCATTTCATAAAGTACATTCTAAATATGCATGCATAACTTGGGGTATATTCCACGTTATTTAAACGAACTGACAAATATCCTATAATTGGGGTAATTTTGCAAGGTAAATGTTTTCTTCTTTGGGTAGATGTAGCTGAAAACAGTGTAAAATTAATTAAATTCAGGGAATTATCACTTTTCGGGGAAAAATTGTTGTAAAATAGGGTAGCATTTTCATATACAGGCTGTCCCACCGAAATGGGTCATTAGAACTTTCCGAAGTTCTAGCTGGAATTTGTGTTTGAAACTTACATAGTAGTCATGGCTGACTATGATCTATTTCATGAAAATATATTCGGCCTTATGCACTTTTGGTATACACGGTGCCGATATCAACTTTCTTATTTTAAATGGAATAGTGCAATTTTTATGGATTCAGTGCATTGCTCACTTCATTTGTAATGAATTTTCGTTAATGTTTTCTATTACTAAATCTAATCGTTTTTGAGATATTTGCAATTTTGTCAAAATTTTGACGCTTGCACTCTTTTCAACATTAAATATCTCATAGGCTATCAGATATTAAGATATTCTACTGATGTGGATGCAAGTACACGGTCCTAGCTATTGACTAAGACAGCGATAATCACAATATCTCATACAGGGTGTTCAGGGTCATGTGTGTCATATTATAGATATGAGGTTACGAAATGTAAAAATAATATTGATTTGAACAACTTGAACATTTGTCACCTAATTGATTTAAAGATTAGCAAAACCACGAATCCACTTCGCAGGTGTATATGATTATGCGAACCATAGCTAATACATTGCATTAAATTGCACTGCATGCGCATTGTTGGACGTTTAGAGGAATTGACGCTGAAGTTTTTGCATTTCCGAGTTAAGCTTTTGATTGAGTTTTGGAAAGTAATGTGGTGAGATATAACACGCAACAAAATTGGATATCGTATACCACATAATTGAATAAATATATGAAAGTCGTGTATTTAACGCATAAATGTAAATAAAACAATGGATCATTATTATATCGGCGCATGATTTTATCTACAAGTCGTCACGAACTTCTTACTGTGTATTCGGAATGATTTATACTGATAATTGCATTACGTTAACTAGATTGCAAGGAACTTATAGTTTTCAAAAAAAAAGCGCAGATATAACTATGTATAGCATACATAAGTAACAATATTACAGATTTGGATTTATTTTTGCATAGATTGTGTGCCCGTCAGCATTTTATTATGTAGAGAACGAGTGTAGGAAGGTTATTAACTTTATCCCACAAAGTAAGCTAGCGCATTTGGCTATTCTACTGAGGGTAGCAAGAACTAGCGAACTTAATCTCAATATCGGTATCTAAATATCTAGACGTGTTTTATATTAATAGGAGCTTTTCTTTTCATAATAAAATGTATTAAAGGTGTACTTATATATATGCGTAAGATTCGATGGTTGTTAGCGCTTACAGAAATAATGTGTATAAAATGTCAAAAAATATTGACAATTGCAGTTAAAAGTGTAACTTGATTTCTTCTCAAGAGCAAACGACAAAAAGTTGCTGTATAATGGAAATAGTTTGCCAGCTTTTTAGGAGAAACGTTGAGAGCATTTACTGCAAATTACAGTAAGCTAGCTGTATTTCGATATCTAAAAGTGCTATTTAACTAAATTTAATTTGTAGAAAAGAAATGAAATCGGAAATAAAATAAGATGGAAGGAAATTTTTATATATTTCTCTTGTAAATCAATTCATTCAACAAAAAAAAGGTGGAGAAAAATACCCTATTTCAACTATGAACCTAGTGAGCGAGGATATGTGAAATATAGATGCAGTTTTTCTAAAAACTAAGAAAGTGACACTAAAAATTCGTTAACATAGCATTAAAAAAAAAGAATTTACACTTTCTGGAAAAAAAAACTAATCGTAAGGCATGTAGTCCAAAAATTTCCAACTAGAAAAAGCATATATAATATATACAGTAACATTAAATATTTTTTTTGTTTATTACATACAGTATTCGGGGCTGCCCTACATGGAAATATGGATACAGTGCGTTCCCGAGTAATGCCTGATTGACAATAATACAGTCAGGTAAATACTACCATGCTCCATCATACTGCAGCCACTGGATGTAATATATTAATTATTATTATTGTTTTCTTGAAAAAAAAATATTTGTCTACATTTCGCTTTGAGAACAATAAAAGTATGTATAAGTTTTAATGTGTTCCCTGTTCAAGAATCAAAACTGAATACGTGAAAAATACAATAAATTGTTTTATGTGGTACAAAGTGAATAAATTTTTACAAGCAGTATTTTGGGAACAGTAACTCTAAATAAAATGCATTTAGGAGAGACACGTTTTATTGCAGCAATCGTTTAATAGATAACTTTGGTTCGTGCCAATCTCGAGCCAACTACTCCCTCCCCATTGTATTAATTTAACTAAGTTTTGAATCAGTTAAGCTCAACTTGCAATTATTTATTACCTCGTTGATTGGTATCTAAAATAATGCCGACACAAAAAAAAATTAATGTAATCAAATTTTGAAGCAGTTTTAAAATGAGAAATACATTAATTTCTTATCGGGAATACTTATCTACTTAAATATAAATACTAACGTATTTCCTTCGAAATTGCATATATTTAGTCTTTAACCGCACGCACACGGGCCACTTGTTTACATTTTCCCGCCTAACTAACGCAAAACTATTTAGGTGTTTTTGTGATTTTATATCGACAAAAACATAACACAACACAGAACACAGTTATTTAAGCGTACATCGTCGCGTAAAATATAGTGAATATTCTAAGCGTAAGCCGATGTATTCCTTACGAAGAATAGGAAACACAGTTTTTATTTTTTTTTTGTTTTTTTTATTTAAGCAAATGACTTGTTTTTTACTTAAAACACTATTATGAAGCATTTTTGAGGAACTACTTCCTTATTATATTTATTATTTCCTTTCAATGATTTTTACTGTAGGAAAGATGAAATACTGTAATTATTAATTTGCCCTCGATGTCATCCTAAAATAATATTACACTTTATTACTATAATTAATAAATATTATTATTATTAAACACAATTTTTATTGCGGGAAGTGTCTGAACCGAAGTCCATATGCGACGGCCATCTACATATATTTCTAGTCGATCTTTGATGGCCGTCTGACTCACACGCTTGCTTTAGATTTGGCTACCATGATAGTATGAGACGTCCTTCCCCTTCAGTGCCGAACACGTAACAAGTATAATGATGATGCGTCTAGGAATGCATATACTAACTACCGCATGACTCGATCAACTAACGGGTAGCGGGCCTAGATACGATATTTTCCGGTATTTTTGCAGAAAATAAAAGCTTTTTAATGATTAATTTGTGATCTGCAATGGTGGGACCATGGCCCTGTGGCTCTTTAAAAGGAGTTAGTTTTGACAAAGGATACTTTCATCTCTGAAACTGACAATATTCATGAAAACAAAATCTATAAATTTGCATAATAAATGAGAGGATGCTTTGGATCTCTAAATAGTTGATAAGTTATTTACAACTTAAGTCAATCAGTCAGATTTTTACAAAAAGTGCACTTGTCAATTACCGTTTAAATATATTATAATATATACTCATCACGTTTCATATGCTTAGTACGCGCGTTTCATCAACATCAAAAGCTTTTAGAGGTTACAAAGTCCAATCTAAACAGTAAGTTGTTCTAGAGAAAATAACTAGAAATTTATTTTTGCTTAACGAAACCACCAACTTGATTTTTCTCAATTCGTTGGCATTTTTTTTTTATTGATGTCTGCTGTAGAAACCATAGCAATTTCATAGAGTAACCTTGAAAAAGCAACGTAGAGGGAAGCATTGCCAATACAATGAGAAACCTTTTATAGTAGGTGACCTGTCTATAATAACAATTGCTTAATTGAAGTAAGTATCCCATATTGATCGACACTACAAAATAGGTTAATAGAACTAGAAAATGAACTGTAATTAATAGGCAAACCGTCGAGTATTAGCCAATTTAATTAGCCGTGATTCAACTTTGATCTCGTTCGACGTTGTTTCGCCAAAGCATGTAAAATACTGAACACCGGTAGAAAGAAATGTACAAGAAAGGGTGGAAGTAATTAGCGGTAGGCATCCCTGTTTAAAGTACGGAACTGGGTTTTAGGAGCCTTGCAAATTTGAAAGAATACCGGGCTTTCGTGTCGGGAGCTGGTTTCATTCTGTAGCGCTTAAAATGCAAAATGTGTTTCACTGGAGGAAAAAGGAAGAAATAGGCTAATGGAAAGATGTGCTGTTAAATGTTTAAGGCGTTTGTGTACTAACGTTGTGAGATCTTCGGGGAATTACGAAGAGGAAGAAATAAAGTCAACCTCAGACGAGTTTTATGTGTTTGGTCGTGATGAAAAGGTTTTCGTGAGTACAACAATAGATATTGTGTTTGGCGACACGGTGAATACGCTGTTCTACACGCTGTTTTTTTTTTTTAGATAATGCAACACAATAGCACATACTTACATAACAAGCCATACACGCACAATACTCGTTGTAGCTTTTATGGTAATTAAGAGAGGTGAGGATTACGTTCTTTTGGCAATAAAGGATGACTGTATGATATAATAAATCAAAATATCTGATAGAAAACTAAAAAAACAAATAGAATAGAACAGCAGAAAACAATATATTAAGCAGCTATACTAGTTCAAAACCAAGTACTTAAAATAAATGAAAGTAGGTACTTTTGAACATATTGTCCTTAAATAATATTACTAGTGCTGTTGATATCCGATAAAATTGAGATTCGGATATCCAGATCTGAAATTATCTGGATATCCGAATCCTAGGATCCGGATCCACTTTCTGAAATCTATTATCCGGCTCTCAGATTCGGATCCATTATACGGTTCTCAAATTCGGATCCACTATCCGGTTTTCGGATCTGGATCTACTATCCGGTTCCCAGATCCGGATCTGCTATCCGGTTTTCGAATCCGCATCTGAAAAAGATATAAATTATCGACAAACTCAATATTAGTGTACTTATTACATATGCAATAAGTCACTTTGCATCTTGCGTTCAATAAATCTTAGTGATTATTGCACCAGATATGAGGTTTCCGATAGCAGATCCGGATCTGAGGTTTAGGATAGTGGATCCGGATCTGAGATTTCGGATAACATTAAGATCCGGATATCCGGAGAGTAAGTTATCCGGGTCCAAAATTATTCGAATCCGGATAACAGCACTAATAATTACAGCTTCCCAGGATACCACAACCTCTCCAATACAAAATCTACTTGAGTGGAGGTTATCTTTTTATTGTGTTTACATAGGCATATATTTTTTCCTCGCTTTTTTTTTAAATCTTTATTATTATTAAATGGGCAGTGAGAAAAACATTACAATTAATGAATTAATCAATTTCAAAATTCTTATATTACTTTCAAGCGATATTATTTCAGACGAAGATGTACCCTACTCTACTACAAAATGCGTACGGTTCAGTAAGATATAGATAGCAATATTTCTACTTAAAATAGAAAAACTCTGTGTGGTAGATTCCTTTGAAAAAGAAATATTTTGGGGTAAATATCAGCGCCAACGTCTTGTTTTTTGTAACTTGTGAAGAATAATTTGAAGTTCCTTTACATTTTTGGGTTGCTACACTTCATTTTTTCCTTTTCATACAATCAGAAAATATGCTTCATTGCCCTTTTTTTATAATCACTGCATATCTTAGCGCGCAGGCCACTAGACTATCGGCCGGGCCGAAAAGAGAAATTTATCTCTTAGTTTTCTGTGAAGAAACCTGACTGGTGCAGAAATGTTTAGTTATTGCGCGTCTATCTACGAGTGTTAAGCGTAACCAAATGCCTAAAGTTCGAAGATGTCCAAATTATCACTGGGATAGTGACCCTTGACAGGGGTAGAATTATTGCCTATAGAGATGTTGGTTTGTCTTATCGCGAAGTTGGTCGCGGTGTTAATTGTACTGCAATGATGGCAATGCGTGTCTATCATGTGTGGGCAGAAGAAGGTAGACACCAATTGACCAACCGAAACATACCATAGAGCATCAAGATATGCGCTCCAGATAGCTAGCTCCACGAGACCATTTTGCTACTACGCGTCAAATCCCTAACCAATGCTTTGGAGAAGAAGGTAGACCTTGTACTATGCCTACACTATATCGCCGCATTCGAGTTTTTGGACTTCTTTCATACCGTCCACGATTAGTACTTTCTTTGATTGCAGACCACTGTCGTCAACGTTTTGAACTGGTACAGAGAACGGCACCTTTAGGAGGCAGAACGACATAATGCCGTCTTCAGCGATGAATCACGATTCTGTCTAGGTATGCACGATGGCCGTAGAAGGATACGACGCGACGCCGACGTGGAGAGCGACGTGGTATCGGGTTTGCTGTTGAAAGGCGTTTACACAGGATTGTTGGAGTAATGGTTTGGGAAACTACTGCCTATGGTAGCTGATTGATGATGTCCTACAAACCACTTTACTACTTTATCTAGATGGCCGTCGACAAGTGCTTTCTCAGCAAGACAACCCACGTCCTCATATTGCTCGTCGAACTATGGACTTTCTCCAAGAAGCAGGCGTTAATGTTTTGCCATTGCCATCTCATTCACCAGATTTAAACTCCATTGAACATGTGTGGGATGTCATGGGGAGTATGCACCATCCTCCACAGACACTGGCACAGTTAATCCACGAAGTTCAACTTGCTTGTAACGAAGTGCCACAAACAGATATCGACCATTTCAATATTTTCAATAATTCTGCTAGTGATCAACCTCGGAATAGTAGTCCTTTGACCAAAAGAGCGGTGTATCAAACTCTATAATAAATACCATTCTTTACCAAAATGTTTTCCTTCCGTACAAAATCAATTTGATATTTGAGTAGTGGAAAAAATTATTTTCATCGAAGCTTACTAAATAAATACAGTCAGTGTAAACAATAATAAATAATAATAATATAATTCCAACAGGTTTATAGAAACACCCAATTACAGGAAAATACATTAAAAAAGGAAAAAATGTGTAAATTTAAATAAAGAAATTTAGCTAAAACGTTTTTTTTTTTTTTTTGATGAAGTAATTTTGTTTTAGATATAACGATGTAGCGGTCTGTACAAATAACAGGAAGAGCTGGGCATGATAAAATCCAAATTTTCTACAAATTTCTTAGAATAAACGTTTTTGAACTGTTTTTCAATAATCTTTTTATGCAAAGTACAATAATATCTTTAGATAATTGCAATTGAAGCCGAAATGACGTTAGAATTTATTTAGTTGTGAAAACGATGCTCATGTCTCTCAACACACAGTTTAAACATTAATTCCTGCCAATATTATATAGTATTCTTCAATAAAATGTATTTCTTTTTTTTGTTTGGATATTTTCTCACTTTGCTGACAGATTTTATAGTCAAAACCTACTACATCAATAAATTTTATTATAACCTCACAGAGCATTATCGCTGTCAATAAAATTTACCTTAAAAATACTGACGAAATAAATAAATTTGTAAATATAGGATTCATATCATATATATTCCGAACACATATTACTAACCTATTTTGTTTGTTGGTAAAAAGGCAACGTTTATTCAAGTATACTACAAACAGTTTAATCCCTGTAATAACAATAATAGTATACATAATATTATATTTGCGAACAGAGTTTATTGATTTTATATTAGCAGTAGCACATTTGTTTCCAAAACAAAGACTCCATGGCACAAACCGCTTCATTTCACTACATTAATGTAAACTTCCTTGTAAGTTTTCTCGTTTACTTTCTAGCTAGCCATACATCATTCTCCCCTTGCGATGGTGATGTGTTTGCATAATATATAAAAATTGGAGATAGATTTATTAGTTATAAACCTAAGCGCCGCTTAATAATAGAACGGTTTTATATTGCAAATTTATTGCTTGAAAATATAATAGACGTACAACGATAATAGATGGCTTTTTTGTTCAAACGAGAGCTTATGAACTTGCGAGGAAATGCGTCAGGAATATGATTTTAAACATTGTTTCAACAATTATAACTGCTGATAATGCAAATATGATATTTATAGAAAAGTAGACTAGTAATGGGTACAAATCTTTTTGAATTAAATGAATCCCATTTTGAATTGTAAACACATTAAGCTTTAAGAAATCAAGAAAATCTATCTGTAATATGTTTATGTACATGTTTATCTCACTGTGTTAATAAAAAATGGTGAAAATAATTCTCTAGTGATGACTAGCACATATTCTTTCATCAATATGATGCGATGGAAATACAAATGATTGATCAGCTACAAATTAGGAAGGCTCCTATACGCTTAAAGTGGAAGCCTTGTTCCAACAATTGTTAAAATATTGATATGCGCCTCTGCCCTTCACCAGTATTTCATGCTCGCAGGTTTTCTTGTAGTTAACGACATAATTTTTTTTATATAGTCACGTTTTAAGACCTCCAAATTGTTACTTTTTCTAACACTGATCAACTTCTTTCAGCATCTATTGTATACACTTTTCTTACACAATTTGGCTAGCAGATCTGCACCAGCAATCAGTCAGCAAAAAATGAACTTCTACGGTATGCCTGCTCATGGATCGTATTCCAACGGAAGCGCAGGCTTTATAGTTCATTGCCCACAATTACTGCTTAAAGAAAAGTGTCTTGCGAAAAGCAATAGAAAATACAGCGACTTGTAGTTGTCAATATGCTATTCAATATCATCTGCTGGCGGAAAGTGAATGGACCATTCTTCGTAAAACAATACAGCATACACTTAAAAGGTTACTCGACAACTAGCATCATAAATGAAGTGGTTGATATCTTCAAACGAGCCACTAGAAAAGTATACATAGTAGGAGTGTTGTCATACTGGTCACATTTTATCTGCGAAATACTGAGGTCTTTCTTTCTTTAAAAAATCCTGGCAGGGTATGATATCCTCACAATTATTTGTTTCGAATGAGCAATGTGGATAGAGTTGCTCCTCGGTATTAAGATTGTAATTGCAGCATACCATGTAAAGCTATATAACTCTGGTGATTGCTTTAGGGTGTCTCCACCGTTACTGAATGTCGTAAGTTCGTCGTAAGTCGCTTTGGCCAATTGTAATAACCGATTTTGTACCGGAACCATAGTGGACCATAATGATGAAGCTCAAGTTCTTGAACCAAATTATGTACACCAACTTCAAAGATAGTATTGCATATGCAGTCAATATGAAGGATTAATTAAAAACTAAAACTATGCTTTTCTCCTATAGGGCTAATTTTTTAAAACTTGTCATAGTTTTTTAAAAAAAAATGATTGCAACAGGTAGTTACTAAAAAATACCTAACCGTTATGGATTTACATTAAGATTTCCTAGGATGTCAATTTAGACTTCACTAGAAATTAGTTTCACTTCATTTTTCATTTTATCATAACCAATTATCATATCTTCTTAAAAGTTTGTGAAAGTTTTATTCGGATTAAACACATTCTTGAGATTATTGAAGATTTTTTTTTGCCTTAAGGGATCAAAGCCCGTCAACCACTTCATACACCCCTCAAGAAAGTAAAAACTAACTGGAAAGTTATAACAAAACTTTTAAAATCTCTTAAATAATTATCTTACATTCCTTGATGAAACCGATAAGTGAGCCGTACAGTTCTGCATTATTTGTTCTAAGCCTGGCTGGTAGTCGAGTGGCTTGCACGCTTGGCTATCAGTTGCGGAGTTCCGGGGTTCAAATCTCGCTCTGGTCAATTTACGATAATCGGTTTTTTCCGGGTCGCTAATGTTGATTAGGAGGGAAGATGTGCTCTGAGGGGGGCCTGATAAGCTAATCATATAGCTTAGGCGTTACCACCCCTTTTAAAAATAAAAAAAATTAAAAAAAAAAAAAAGATGGAGAAGTACAGAAGTTGGTAATGGTATCTTAAGTGTTATTAACTTTTTGAACAATTTTTTCCTTTCTTGTCCATAGTTGCACCAAGCTAAAATAAGGTGATCTAAATCAGTTATCTCATAACCACACAAGCAAGTTGGAGAGTCAATTATTTTTATCCTGTGTAGGTGGGCGGGAAAATTACCATGACCGAATTTCATTCTAGCGATGGTAGAATAAAAGTATCGCGAGATCTATTAAAGATTTGTGAGAATAATATAACATTTTAGTTGTAAGCATTCATATATTTTACATAAACACATATACTGGGTATCCCAGATTCTAGGTCGCGCCTAATTCTTTCGCGGCTATTCATGGATATTTTTTAATAAAATGCGAAAAGTATTACTTGCACTATAAACAACCAATTACGTACCATAAATTTAAGTTTATTCAAAATTTTAATTAGATTCCCTTCTATGTTTTTGCATATTTTGATTTCGCGTAATTTTCTGTGCCCGAAAACACGTTTTGTTAGTTTTCATTTCCTTGGTTACCAAACATTTTTAATCTACAAAGAAATGACTTTTGACCTGAATACTACTAATATTTGGTATTACTGGAATCAGCCAAAATTTCTAATTTAAATTAAGGCCTGACTCATGAAGTAGTTTTTAAGAAAAATCACTTTTCATGAGAAGCTGCCTCTGTGTCCTCCTAGTAAGCGTACAAAACAAAAGAGTCTAACATTTATAATTCCTTCGTTTTACGTTGACAGTTAGAAATATTTTATGGTGTCCACAGTACTCTAGATTGGGAAATAAATATTCAACTTTAAAATGATGTCAATTAAGTTGATATTTTAAGCAATAACAATAAATAAATACTAATTTATGTCCATGGTTATATCCAAATTGAGTTAATGATTAATAATAAAGAACAAGGTTGAAACTCCATCAATAGTGCAGATATATTGGCTTGCATGTTCCGGTTACAACGCCACCTTCAGAGCTATGGTAGATCAGGGATCGAAAATAAACGTGAAGGATAAAATTAACATATTAAAAATAATTGAAAATTTCAAAATTTAAAAATATAAAATTTGAAAACGCTACAAGCAACGGATAAAAGTTCAAGGACGTTTCGGGATTATAAAAAAGCTTATTAAAGTACGAAATATTATAAATGAAATCCAATTCTCATTTTGTCAACCATGAATAAGTAATTCTATCTTATTTCTTAACCTTAAGCTAATTAGAACAGCAGCTTTAGAAACTGTACCATTTGAATTCAAATAGTTTAAAATTACTATTTATTTATTTATTATTTATTATTATGTTTTGGTTTTCCGTGATACCGCTAATTTCCCTTTAGCTAAAAATACAGCTAATCGCGCATAATTCACAATACACTTATATGTTTCATTAAATTATGTGTTTTAAAAAGTCGCCTTCTTCTCCATTAAAAATCAACTTTTTGTTTTCCAGTAGGAAATTTCCCACACAGTGACTTGACGCTTTTTCATGTAAGAACCCGTGTAGAAAGTTTTTACTTCCTCTCACCCACTTCTTAACTTCTTTTCCTAGTTGCCAGTTACCTGAAAGCTTTCTGCGGTATTACTAATACACACATTCCATTTTTTTTTTTATATAATGTTCTGTGGCTTTTGTAAGACTACAATATAACAATACACTTTCAAACTGGCTATGCATAACGTACAAAAGTATAAATTCTTTTAGAAAAGTGTCAAAAAAATTATTAATTACATCTTCCAAATCGTTTTTCCTTAGTTTCAACTATTCTACAAGAATGGATTGATTAAAAAAACTGGACAATGAAGAAGAATCTCCTTAGCACAAATAAACATGCAGTAAACAGATATCCCTATAAGCATTATAGTAAGCAATAAATTACATTAGTAACTTTTAAATGGTTTAAAGTCTTAGACCAGTCATACTACGATCTGTAAACTAACAATAAAGATCACGCAATAAATATATTGAAAGGGAACTACTACCACATTTGTCCTATAATTCCGACCTTAAATCAACTCCTCGCATCGTACATACGACTCGAACGAAATTAATTTACTGCACGTTTTATAGTCACATAAATAACAATAAGTATTGCGAGGTGCGTTCATAAAAGTGAAATAGTGGATAGGAGCGATAATTCTGCGGTTAAGCTGACTATAACATTTGATAATGTGAGCTTTATGGTGAAAACACTGATCCTCGAAAAAGGATTTTGTTATTGCGGACATAATTCTGCTTATAGGAGCATCGGTATCTAATGGTCGCAGCTATCGTTCCCCTGTAAATTTCCGGTTATAAAGAGTTTTATTTGAACTTGATTATAGCAGCATGCACTTCAACTAATAAGATAAGGTATTAACAGTTTTAGTGGGAGATTTTCTTCGTACAGTATTTATACCTATGATGAAACAGACCTACAGGCTCTTATTTACAAATACTTATGTTTGAATTAGAAAAAACAGAAAACAGAATGCAAGATAATTAATTCGCAAATTACAGAAGGCATAAGCACGGTGTGTCTAAAATAAATTAGAGCAAGAAAAGTGGAATAACGTTCATAATTTAGAAATGGGATAAAAGAGGACACGAACTTGTAAAAGTGGATAATGCAATACCAGAAACAAAAACAAGAAGTGGTAGCATAATAAATGGGCCAACTCGGAAGCAAAAATAGACAGCCGAGTTGAAATATTAATGGAATAATAAAAGGAAAGTGGGCAGGATTACGAAAGAAGCGTAAAAAAAACGCAAAGTGTGAAAATTTCTTTAGAAATATTTTATGTCGTGTTAGATATTTATTGCTTTTTTTGTTTTTGAAAACAAATTACTACTGGAGTAAAACCAACAACATAATTTCCACAAATATATAAGAATAACAAGTGTTTTAAATCACACTACTGCGAATTTTCCTCTTACGAAGTTGGGAGGACTCATCAATCAAAAGAATTGCGAATTGCAATAAAACTAATCAGAAAAACATTACAGCTTTTCAATCAATGTCAAACTCAACTTAGATAAAAATCTGAAATCCTCAAAATATATTGACGAAACATCATTCTATCTATCACTCCAGCAATACCATACACGTAAATAGAAATGTTGAAAAATAATTGAATAAATTGTTAACTTTTGCTTTATTTATTTTTTATTAAAGCCTATTGCACATCTTTAATAATTACTTAGCATATGAATTGATAAACAGCAAAGCGATAGTGCATTTTACATTTAAATGAAATTTGAACATGTCTGGGTAATTTAGAGTCTAGACTCTTGTGGTATATTTCTGTGTATATATTTCTACATTTTGCTTCTGTTGCACTTGTACCTTTCTGTTTCTTACTACTTCATGTAGTAAACTGTACTTTAACGTTTTATGACGTGGACCATCGCGCTTTTAATAAAGCCATCCGGATCTTTCTCCTACTGGAGTAGAGCTACTTTATGTTAAGAAAACACTTTGACTACCCATTCGTTTATTATTTTACTTCTATCTACCTTCAACAATCTCCTTCCACCTTGTTCTCAATACCATTTTTCTTAAATCTTATCCTACTTCATTTTTTGATCTTATTTTGGATCTTCCCTAAATCTCCTTTCTTCTATTTTCCCACTTCTTTAAGTATTCGCACATTACATTGCTCCATGTTGCTTCTTTTGCACTTATACCTTTCGTTTCTTACAACTTTACGTGATAATCTGTACTTTTTTTAACGTTTTAGACCACGGATCATCGTCGCTTTTAATGAAGCTATCCGGGTCCTTCTCCTATTGGAGTAAAGCCACTTTGTATTAAGCTAACACTTTGACTACCCACTGGTTTATTTATTTATTTTTTCTATCTTCAACAATCTCCTTCCACATTGTTCTCAGTTCCGTTTTCTTAAATCCTGTTCCACTTCGTCTACTCATCTCTTTGAGTATTCGCACATTACATTACTCCTACGTTGCTTTATTTGCAGTTGTAGGTTTCTGCTTCTTACTACTTCATGTGATAAACTATATTTCCAGTTTTCGTGGGATCTAAGCGTCGCCACTTACAATAAAGCTTTCCGAATCCATTTCCATTGGAGTAGTGCTATTAAGCAATTACCTGTCTTCAACAGCCTCTTTCCATCTCGCTCTTAATCCTGTTTTTCTTAAATCTTGTTCTACTTCGTCTTTCCATCATATTTTTTATCTTTCTCGTGGATTTTTTTCTTCTATATTCCCAGCCCTTTGCATTAACACTTATGCTTATTCACACTTTGCATTTATATATTCTGCTTCACAGTTTCTTCTTTTAACTCCTTCCATATTTTTCGGTTCAATATTTACATTCCATTCCTCGCTACTCCTCCATGATACGTCTTATTACCATCTCTCTCGCAATACGCCTCCGGATCTTTAACCGCTGCCTTGGTAACAGGAATCATACTTTATCTAAGAATCTGAAAACACAGAATTTATTTGCTGGTTTTCATATCGAATTCTTATTTTCTCAGACTTCCTAAGACAAAAACCACCCGATTAATCTGTGAAATCCTGGCTGCCAAACCCCAATCAACAGACTTAGCTGCCTTGATGGAAACTTGCCTTACGTGCACCTACTTTCAGTTTCATGGCTGCTACTATGAATAAGTTTCAGGTGCAGCCTCTGTTGCCCACTTTGTCCATTCGTTGCCAACATTCTTTTATGTGGCCTTTGAGAGAGAAATCTTAATTTCCTATTACCACGAATATATGTGTTCTTTCTTTTATCTCATTCCCTAACTTCCCACCTAGTTTCATAAATAAATGGAGGATATGCAGTACTTTTGCCTTCCTAGATAGTAGTGAATCGTCGGTCTTTTACCACCAAGCTGTACATTTCAATTCGATATATAAATGCCCTCTCATACCCGTCATGAAAAACGAAGTTATAAAGTTCTCAGTGCAAAAGGCCATTACATTAAATGAATCTTATCTCTTACCCAAAGGGTTACGCAATGTTGAATCTAACTTACCACAAACCAGAACCTACATCCGAGAGTAACTTAAACTTGAATCAATCCCTATAAATGCAGTGCTTATTTACCTCACATCCAAAGCGCTAGTACCGTATAGGAAAAATCCTTTCCGAACGCAATATCGAAATCATCCTTAAACCTAATTCCAAGCTTTTAGATTTCTTTTCTATAAAAGATTGTAATTCTTTGAATGCTTTTGATGCTTACTGAATTTCATGATCATGCGGAAATGTTTAGATAGCTGGAATGAACCATTCAGTGGGCAGCTAAAGTTGCAGAACATGTGCGTTGTACTGCAGCGCATTATTGGAGGCGCATTTACTGAGTATAGATTGACGACCGGCCATCAAAGCCATTTCAAGTATATCTAAATCCCATCTCGAAGTCTTCATTGCTATAAACGTAAGATCCATAAATATCGTAATAAAAAACATTAATTGTGATGACTTACCTACTTTTCAAACAACTTAGCCTTAAGCATTTTCCGAACTGCAACAGTCACGTGCAATTAAACTGTAACCGTTAACATTGTACAAACCCATATTGATGTGACAGCCCTGAGGATGTTCCATACGAATGAAGACAAAATGTTGGCCAGAAGTAGCTCCAGGACGTAGTTTAAACTCGCAAATCCAGCATTGCAACTGCAATTATTGTTGAAGACTTATAATTAACTAGTAGTATTTAAAACGATTCTCTTCGAAGCTACAATTCACTTATTAGTGTGTGCTTCATCTTGATCTTATTAAACATTGTCAAAATACGCAAAGAGTAGATGAGAGAAACACTGTGGTATTATTTGCGCCACTAGTTGAATAACAAAATCATAGAAATGAAAATAAAGTACTAATGACTCTTCAATCTGTGTACGTAACATACATAGGTTTTCGCAAAACTAGCCCGTTGCAAATGTACCTACATTTGGAAGTAAATATTTGCTCACTAAATTACATTTCCAGCCACTTCTTCGGGCCTTGTGAAGAAGTAACAAGTTAAACTAACAACAGATCTGCATTTCGAGAAAGGTTCGAAAATTATCAGTAAGTATATACTAAAATTTGATTACGCAGGGGCAAATAATTGTTTGCAAGAGTTAATTTATCAAACTTAGTTTGGCGAGTTTGCATGGGCTCGCGAAGTTTTCGGACGTGCATGCAGCAGTTGGTGGAAGTTTGGAGCCTGCAGCGATCGTTTACGCAACACTCTGCATATACGTGATGTAACCATCATTAATTTCAATTTGAAATTGCTTCCGAGCCCTAAGGACAAATATTTAGCCTTAGCTGTAATATTTGCTTAAGCAGTATATTTCATTATACTCGAACGAACGAAGTAATTAATAGCATACCTACGGCGGTAATAAAATTGCGCTTGTTACGCGTTGCGAATTTATGAGCGTTGGGGATAACCATCCTATGCCTCCTTGGTACCTATTATTATGCGGTGTTGTAATGAAATGCGTTCATAGGTGTAGTACTAATAAACTAGTTACGATATGGTTTGCATCAGCAACCCTTATCTAATCTAATTGCTTGTATTTTACTTACTACACGTCAGGGAAAATACAATCAAAATGAATAACAAAATTTTACTGATGTACGGGGTGTAACATACAAATTGTAGCTCATGTGAAAGAAAATTTTGCTATTACCAGAAGCAATTGAAAGTAAACTACGTTAACAACTATATAGTAGTTGCTTAATTTAATTTCCTGCGGGAAATATATAAATAATACTGATTAATTAATAGTTGATTATGAATTAATAATAATTCAACAAAAGGTTATGAATGTCTTATATAACTTAAAAAAATTATTGCCCTCAGACGCAATATTGTCTTTTTGCTATGGTGAGGTGTATTCTAGGCTGAAATATGGCATTGCCTTCTGGGGGTCGTCGAGTCATGCACGCGGGTTTTTCTAGCTCAGGAAAGAATTGTCAGATGTATCGTTAATATTAATACGACAGCTTCCTGTCGACTCTTTTTCCGTAGATTTAAATTACTTCCTGCTCCAGCGGTTTATATTCTCGAAATTCTCACAAGACGAATTTATAAAGAACAGTAAAAATCACGACTATAATACCAGGGGAAAGGATAACTACAGACACTCCTTCAACAAGCTTAATATAACGACGCAGGCACCATCTTCCGGAGCAAAATATAATGAAAATAAAAATACCAGGTAAGCTCATATTATATATAAGACTATAACTAGCACCTAGTGCTAATATGGTCTGTCTTATCATTTTTTTAACAAATTTAAAATTTGCCTGTATACTAGGCAACCGCGTATGCCACTTCTACTTGCAATTACTTCTTTATTAGGCTTTGAAACCTATTTTAAATGACTCAAAATTATATTCCATACACCTATTTCCATAGCAATAAATTTATTTAATATTTTTATTGGTTTTAACCTAATTCACAACGAAGAAGATGTGATTGAAAGTACACTCACGTACCTCATTATTTCTAAAACACAAAAACTTTCAAGAAACGAGTACTGCAATATACTTTCCACATTTCATTTTTGTTTACGAACGCGTTCGCGATGAATGTTATTTCTTTTATATAATAATAATAACATGCATAGAATTGTTGCAAGAGTACTTTTTACTGACAAATGTCTCGATAGGTCGTTAAATTTTCGCAGTAAAACCTTCAATAGCTTCTATCTAGGGAAATTTGTTGCTTGGCTGCAAGGAGGACTTTATTACCATATTTTTATGTATTTTTCTCGTCATAAACTCTAAGGTTGTTAAAATTTATAATCGGTCCCTCTTGTTTATAGGCTAAACGCCAGTTGTACAAACTGAACCGATGCTAAGAAGGAAAACGGGGTTCTCGAATATTGAAAATCTTTTTATAGACGGTGATATTGAAAATTCTGAGCACGTATTCTCTCTATTTTTAAACTTTACTTTTACGGAAAAAAAAATCAAGAAATAAAGTCACCCAGACTTTAAATATCAAAACCAGAATATTTGAAAGATCTCGATTGATTAGCTATCTGTAATTCTACTGGTCATCTGGGTATTAATTAACTAAAGGAGGATACAAGAGACAAACGAAAGTTGTGTACTCTTTTTAGAAATATTTAATTTTTATCTCAAATTCCTCAAATACATCCAAATACCCGGATAATAATAAAGTGAGATGTGGTAAACTCTCAACAGTTTATACGTCATAATTCACCTTATTAAATATGCGAATCGTGCAGCATCCGCTTTATGATTTGTGTCAACATAATTGCTTAATTACTAGCCACATTCTTTTTTCTTTTATTTATGAACCCAAGCAAGTAATACTTACGGATTCAATATCCACTAATTATAACATAACATGCAAATGCGTATATTGGTTTTTAACATTAATAAATGAAAACTTTTAGGTTTTGTTCCCCACATTTATAGCTAGATAAATGTAGATAACACATCATAATGGTGTTACCATTACAAATGCCATTAGTGCAAAAAGCTGTTACAAAATCGATTGTGTTTTTGCTGGTAGCTCGGCAGTTGTGTTCGTGTTTATGGAAACGATGCGTTTATCGTTGCAACTAAAACTCAATTCAGATTGTGTTGGAAATTCTACTTATATGTGTAACAAACGACACTTACCAATCCATATGCATGCTAAACAGTAGAGCGGATGCAGAAAACAATTTGAACCGTTCCGAACAGCATAAATGCTAAACGATTTTCCAGAAATAGGGTATTTTTCAAACTGCATTGGCATACTTAAAAGAACTATTTCCGTCTGCAATTTGCTTGTCTTTCTATGTTGGCTGCAGTTGTTTTTGTCGTAGCAGAAATAATTCCCGAAATACACCGAGTAGTTCTTCAAGCTTGTCTAGCACGTCAATTCTCCCAATCATCTTGCTTGTGTTTTTCAGAAACAGTACGCCCTTTCAGTTTCGCAGACAACTCAGATCACAAAACTCCAAGCTAAACTAACCTCATAAAGTTAGAAACACGTCCAACATTAAGCTTGTAGCAATAATTAATGTTGAACGATAAGTATTTATTATAACATGCAACGTTATGTCTCTATTTTGACCTGTCGACATACTCACGAATTTGCAACGAATGTGAACAATCTCACCCCGACAAACTTCCCATCAATGTTGACTGGTGGACCGGTGCAATTTCCCGCTTCAATAAGTTATTCGAATGCGCTTTCATCTATAACTATGATTTTGTATGCATCTAAGTCTCTCGGTGAAGGTACACTCTTCACTAATTCAAAGTTTCCTGCATCGATATTATGTCCGGTATCGTTTATATGTTGTGCAACACTAGATGATTCAAGTTTTCCACAGCGACAACCTTCCGAAATCTTACGGAGAAGTAATTTAACATACTTTTGTCTCGATTTTGTTCACAGGTTACGGTCTTGGCAATTCTCACATAGTGTTTATTTTGGACATTAGGAAACCATTATAAATTGCTATGTTTTTAATGAATTGCAACTTTTGTTAAACCCCGTCGCGGCGGCCGATACATGACTCATTGAGGAGGCTATGACATGATCAAAATTTTTCGTATAATATTGTGTGTAAGATGCTATGTTACGAAGTTATACGAAGAAATTCGATCTATACTATAACCTGCTCGATGATACATGCACCAGCCGCGTCTGAAACTTTGGTTAAGTGAATTTTTATTTTAGTGTATTAATTAATACCGACCCTTTTATGTTGTCCGGACTGATTTGAGTTGGTCATTATGAATCTATTGGTATTGGTTTCTTTTGTGTAGATGTATATTTCTAATTTATTATTGTTTCTTACCAGTAAGCTGGCAAGAAAAGAAAGTTGGTTGTTTATCTATTTTTCTATAGTAAATTGAATCCTACCAAATTTTGAGTTCAAATTTTGTTAGAAAATCTGCAATGGTAATTTTAGTGATATTGGAAACTGTAAATATATCATTTGGGTACCTCAGTCAATTTCTAGGGAAATATTCACTGTCTTTGCAAAGATTGCAAGTTTTTTACAGTGAGAAAATAACAAATTCATGTATTTCTGCTTTTAACTGTAATAATTAATCCTGCGTGAGGAGAAACATTTTTCTTGAGAAAAATTACTCCTAATTTTTACATTTAAAAGCATAGGTGGTAGAAGTATACCTGAAAGCGAATGTGTTAATTTCCTGGAATTGTGTGTAGTCTTATGTGAACAACATTGTGACTCCCTTCACCACAAACTTTGCTCAGCAGTATATGCTGTTAGATCACTGCGAATGAGTGTCAGTCTACACTCTTTAAATTATAGCTAATTATGCATATGTCGAATCTAGGCTTCGTTACGTATTGTTTTCTGGGGTTCCACTGCATCTGCGAGGAGGGTTTTTGTGACGTAAAAAAAAGATAATTAGAGTTAATAATGGGAGTTACACCCAAAAGATTCGTGTCGTTACTGTTTGGTGCCCTCGGTATTTTGCATTGGCTGGCTATTTATTTATGAAGTCTAATGTTTTATAAAGGATAATGAGCCGAATTTGCTAGAAATCGTGATATATATTAACGGTATGACGAACACGGGGCTGCCATAATTTAAGTATTCCAGCTCAGAAAACAAATTTTATGAATCTAGCCTACTTAATCAGCCACTATTATATACAACCAAATGCCAGAATATAAAAATCGCTCCTTCAAATTCAATTTAAAAGAGAACTAAGAACATCTACTGCACACACATACTACACTCGTGGAGGAATATTTTCGATAGCAATTTGACATATTAACACTATCAGTGTTCATTATATAGGTGCTTGTTTTGTATTTTTATTTTTGTTTATCAATTGACTTCTCCTACTGACAATGTCATTGTTTTCTTACAAAACCACGACAATAAAGTATCATTATTATTATTATTATTATTTATTATTATTATTATTATTATTATTATTATTATTATTATTATATAAATGCACTAATTCTTTCTTGGGATTCGCATTTCTTATTATTTTTTTCTACAACTTTGATTGATGAAACAAGAGATTAGTTTTCTTTCTAATAATTCTGATTAGACGGTGTTGTGTTAGATGATGATGCTTACGCTAGATTTTCGAAAAATAAAACTTATTCCTTCTAATGGGAAGAATTGGACATTATTAGTCAGAATATTTGAATAGAATTTTTGATAGAAATTGCTAACTAAGATGGTAATTCAATTTCATTCGCGCGTGCAAAATCTGTAATATCGGTAAAATACATTTGCCCAGGTAAAACTATCGAGTGAATAGATTTTATCGCCTGGAGCGTTCATTCACAATCAACACGTCGACGTCGGTTGCCCAATCACGGTGAATTCCAGTTTAAAATTACATGTTGTTTTTGCCGTGTACAATATTCCGTTTAATAATAATTGCGTGAGATCACCCGTGATGCCGATGTTTCGAACAAATGGTTTCGAAATAACATCAGCATTGCAGCACTACTGCGTCCAGTTTCTGTTCAGTATGCGCTCGTGTCATAAATCCCCGAACTTGTGCGGAATGACAATGCAATCTTTTATCCATTCGAATTTGAAACTGATATTAAATAAATAATTGTAAATCGCGAATTAATTAAATGATTAAAACAAATCCAATTTTATGTCTACACATATCGTTTAATTTTTGTTGAAACATAGCCATCAATAAAACAGCACGTATGTAAGGTTAATTGAAAGTGTTTACTACTGCGTTATGAAAATCAATGAGAATTGTATCGGCGTCTTAAATCTGGGGAAAAGAAGTAGTACTGCGCTAACTGAAAGTCTATGTAACTTTCTAAGGAAATTGGTGCAAGAATTACTTGGCAAATTCAGCTTCACTCAACTGCAAAGTAAAAAATATGGAGAACTAATTGAGGACAATAAAGCAATAAACGTTGTTACATCAGAGGAGAGAGATTTTCCGAAAGCGATTTATAAAATGTTGAATTACTAATAAACAGGATAGAAAGAATGGTAAAAATATGATTCGCTCGTGAACGAATCATATTCGAAGGATTTTATTTTTAATTCGTGAACGTATCGTGTTTTCGTTTTTAAGTAAAATATTAATATCGCGCTTGTAAATGGATTATTATATCCTAGGAACTAAAAATATTTATCATTCACGAACAAATCGTACTTTGACTCGATCCTTTATAGAACTGAAATAAGCAGGTATTATGTTCTCATTCTTTGGTGTAATTAAACAAAAAAAGGTTGGGAGTTCATTTGTTGGTTTCGATAATGACAATATGCAAATCTTTAAGAATATCTAAAATTTCGACGGACATCATTACTTTTGTCATGCCGTTCGATCGTTGTACTTTTAAATATTAGCGAGAACCTTTATATATCGGCTTCTTTTTTTTCTATTACACATATAGTTTCCCTATGTATAAAATTTAAAAAAAACAAATTGTCAATGCATTGGTAACTGGCGAATAATCCACCAGATATACTACAAACCAATTATTATTTTGTTTTGACTGATTTGACGTATGACATTCTGAAATTTTACTATTATTTAGTATTTTTATTATTTATTTCATTATTAATTAACTTATTTCGAACCAGTAATAAACGTTATTAATTGAATAACTAAAAAAACAAACTAGTAGGTATCTGTAACTCAATATTCTCTTGAAAGCTGACTAATAAGTGAAATGATTTTTGTTTCTGATGTCATATGGATATAAATATACGTTAGCAATTTAAAAATAAATTTATAGATAGCAGGTGCTGTTAAATTACGTTGCGCAAAAAAAACAATTTCTGCAGGAGGCTCTGTATTGTAAGTACGATGAAAATCTTTAGCCTGCCCCAAAACAATTACGTTTAACAAAATATATGTAAACACGATATACATTTACGTTTTAATTTAAGTTTTTCGGTAGTATCTTTCAGTGTATTTGTCGAGAAATTCTATAATGACAGTTTTTCTATTCCTCTCCTAAGTTTATTATCTATACATTACTCATTAAAATCATCTATTTCAGCTTCGATTTAAAACTTTTATTTCGACAAAAAGAGATATTACTGTGCAAGTGTCATGGGCGTGTAGAAAAAACTTTACCGGTTGACAAGTGATATTGAAAATCATTAATAATAATAAAAAAAAAGATCGCGGGAGTTGTTCTTAATATCCAGAAGACCAGGATTTGCCAGCGGTCAAAATATTGGCGAATTGTCAAAGTTAATGCATTTAATGAAGTTAATGATCATTGCAGAAGTACACCCAACCATTACAGGTCTCTACTGCACATTAATGGTATACGCCGTACATGACAAAAACAACGAATTTTTATTCTGCATTTTTTTGTTGAAACGAATCCACAGTAAATATTTATTATTAATGGTAACGAATTCATATAAAGTAAATTAGATATTAAATTATTTATTTTAAGTAACATGGATGTATGCAACTTATTGAGACTGAACATTATCTACGTAGATCAATCAACGACATGCTGAACATGCTGAACATTATTATCGTTTTTGAGTGTTTAACGTTCGACTGTCTAAATTTGTTACATAACATCGTTTTGCACGTATTTACGTACCAGGCACTTTAAGTTTATCCCAATCTCTTGTCGTTTGTTCGCTAATAATTTGCGCCACTTTATCTCCGACTATTATAGTCTATACTATACTAGATATTTTTTTGATTAAAGGTGTAACATCCTTTAAATCAAAAAAAATAGCTTTTTACATGTGGATGAGTCTCCATTTTAAAGAATATCTGTTACAGTTTCTGTGACGTTTATAAAAAATCTAAAGATCGTGTGTATCTTTGGAGCATGCTGTACTCCAAAACCAAAGGATTAAACCACAAAAGTTACGCTGTTGTTATGCCATGATGCTCTTTTAGTTCTACAGTTTTATAGAAATCTGAATTTTTGGGTTGCCGGAATTCCCTAGTCAGTGAAGCTAAATAACAAAGTTAGTAGTAATTAATCTGTGACGAAGGTAGTGCAAGAATGGTTACCGCTTTTGAAACAAAAAATACATCGCATCAAACAATCAATTCAATTATTAACTGCGAAACAAACGTAAGCATCTCAGACTTTGTAGGGAAATCGTATTAACTATAATCTTATGCTTAAAGGAACTCAGAAAATCCGCTTTTCAGAACATTTTAGTTTCTGCTAACTGCTATTATAAACATGCTTTGTATACTGTCTTTGTTATCGGTCGTCGTAGTGCAGTAGTGATTTTGTAATCACGCGATTTAGCAGCCGACTAAGGAGATGAAACGCTTTAATTAGATGCTGTAGGTATTAAAAACGTAATTTAATCCACTTAAATTCCCGTGTAAGATAGGTATAGCTATTTCTGGCAATAAAGCCGTCTACTTAAAACTGCTTAGTTACTCATTAAATAAAAAAGAAAAGCTGTAAGAGAGGTTTTAAGACCAAAAATTTTACAAAAGCGAGCCGGATTCATTTCCCATAATCTAGATGAAAAGTTTTAATTAAGTTTTTACTCACTCCCTATCATGCTACGCTAAATAAATTGATCGTTTATTATTTAAATCAGGGGATAGAACTTCTGCAAGCCTCAAAATATATAATAAGATTTTAATTTGAATTATTGTTTTGTTGTTCAGTTTTTTTTTAAGTATGAATAATTAATTAACAGCATTGATACAATGTTTTTCAAATAGCTTATGCGTGTTTTAATAAAAATCCCCTTTTCTAGGAAGTCTAGAGGAAGAACTTGAACCAAGCCAGATTTAAATATTCAATCCTCGGAACGAAATCCCCGAGTCTTGGCAATTTCCAACAGCACTTGAATTGGATTCAATACAAGTGACCTGCGCTATGTAAATAATACGAATGAAAATTCAATGGGGATCGTTTTATTGTGTGAAAGCAGTATGGCTCAATAACAATGTAAAGAATTCCAGCTCCGCCGGTACCGCATTTCGACCTTTTAAGCTCTCGAAAAACAAGTATTTACTTAGCTTTAAGTATTTAACTTTTGTTCTGCTTTGGAATTTAATGAATAGCGTAATCAGATTGCCTGAAATAAGTACGAGAATATACAAAAGTCCTATCTGAAAATTAATATCGAAGTAATTAGGAAACAAATTTGGAGATATCAAAGAATATGGAGTATTTTCAAGAGAATTTACGAGTACGAACAAATATTTTAACAAATATTTATTGCCTTTAAAGTATACGTTCAGATAAAATAATCGGAGGTATATATACTACTATTTAATTTTAACATATATTTTTTGATAATAATCTGAATCAACATTGGATTTTAAATGGTAAAGGTCGCGTTCAAATTGCTATACTTGATATGTTAATTACTTCATATAACCTACTGTTTCTCTGCTCTAATGTATCACGGTCATACGTCGTATGACTACATCTCTAATCAACCTTAAAAACTCTAAAGCCAAAAAAATGTATCGTCACAATTGTGACGATGTGTTACGGTATTTCACCTCGAGTGTGAAGCTTATTTAGATCACTATACAGGGTGTTTCGAAAGTAATTTGAAATACTGTTGTGCCGATTCGTCATTCAATTTTAAGACGGAAAGTTTCTATAAACATGTGTGATGAGTTTTGTTTAGTGACCTTTGGGAATTTTGATAGTGTCAAATATAAAAACCCACGCAGTTCTGCTTTTGTTTATGTTCAGTTTAAACTTTTTGACAACGCCTACGTTTACTAATCCTGAAAAGGCTAATATGCATTTTTTGTACGGATTAGCCAATGGTAATGCTTTAGAGGCTAGACGTATATATACCCGACGGTATCCAAATAACCACTTACCATGTTGTGAAACGTTTACTAAATTGCATCTTCATTTGTCTATTTCTTTTCTATATGTCTCTTACATATACTATTAAGAGTTGTTCTTATAACATTTTGTTATGTTTTGAAAATGTATTCTCTGTTGTCAATAAACCACTTATTATTATTATTATTATTATTATTTACCAGAAACTTGAAGTTTTGCAAGATCAAGGAATATTATTAAACGATCTAGAAATGCAAGCACTCCACAACTTGAAGACGAGGTTGTTCAAATTATTAATGAACATCCAGAAACGAGCACCAGAAAAATTGCTCGGCAGGTAAATGTTAGTCACAAAACCGTTTGTAATAAGAATAAAATAAAATCTATTGCGTCTATATCATATTGAAGGTGTTTCTAGTTTTTTTACCTCATGAGTATCCGCTCCATATGCAGTATTGCCAATGGTGTCTAACCCTTAGCTACACGCGCTTTAAATTGCAATGGTAGTACAGGCGCGCTACCACAATTTAATTTCAATTCAAAATCATTTATTTATTATTCTCCCAAAAGACAAATTTGATTAATAGGATTATTAAGGAAATAGGAAAAAGTTACAAAGTAAAACTAAAGCACACTAGGAACTGTAAATATTTGGTAAGTAGTTAGATTAGGCATCTAACAGCATATTCGTTATAACAAAATACTAATATTATTGTTTCAAAACAAGAATCTGTTAAATTAATTGTTAAAATGCGCAAAGAAAAGGAAACCACTCTTCCTCACCCTCAGAATTTTCGGCAGGGCAAGCATTACATTTTGTGACAAGCAAAGCAAGGGGTTTCCTTTTAGTTGAATAATTTGCCCATTTTTCGTTCGCAGAATATACAGTTATAGTCCAGGATGATGATCGTGCATCGTAGAAATGAGAATAATTCCCTTATTCAATTTTGAAGCATAAGATGTTAAGTGTACATCTGTCTTGAAATCTTAAAAAAGATCCGATTTTTCGATTTCGTCAATCGTCACAAAATTACGATAAGCCATAGTTGGCTTGGAAATTTCGATACAAATTAGTATCTATTTCTCTAATGGGTGCCAACCTGTTTGCGGCTCTCCATTCCTATCTTGTCCTAAGGTCATGGAAATGAAGACACTGAAGCAAGAAACGAAACCTGATGTTTTCAAAAGTTGGCCCTGCGTATCATTAGTCCAGTTCCGGTACTTTTCTTAAGGGTTCCGCACTCCGCTAGCATCTACTCGACTGCTTTTTTCAATTCCAAACTGTATAAAATTTCAACTAGAGCTATAATTTTTGAACGGGAAGTGATTCGATAATCTTTGCTCTTGATCATTGAGTTGCTGGCTAGGGCTTACTGGAGCAGTAAGTCAAAAAGTATCACTGTTCTTTCCTAGAAGTAAGTAAACTTCAAATCATCATTTTCACAGCATACACAAGGGACGTCTTCATCTTCATCTCCTGATTGCTCGCTAGTACTTGAGCGCCCTGTATTTTCAATCGTTTCTTCCTCATCTTCACTGTCATCTGTAAAATGGTACGGGTTCTCTTCCTGTTCTTCCGGTGTGTGGTTCAAACTGGTGTTTTCCTTGTAATCTACAACAATGAACTCTTTTAACGATATTATTACTAACATTTTCCAACGTTTGAGGTGTAATGTCATTAATTTCTTGCCGAATTGATTGTTTCAGTTCATGGACAGAATTAGGAGCGGTCACGTATACTTTTGTTTTCAGGAAATCCCACAGAAAAAATCCAACGGAGTGAGGACCACTCAACTGAGCCCCTTCTTCCTATTTATTTTCCTGGCAGCAGTTCATTAAGATGGTCCCGTACTCTCCGCGTAAAATGTGGTGGTGCCCCATGCAGTTGGAAATACAATAGCCTTCTTTCAACTAGCGCTAGCTCATCAATAAACAACTCAAGTGCATTTCTCAATAATTCTAAATAACATTCACCGTTTAAATTTTCTTCTATGAAGATAGGACCTATCACTTTTTTATTATAGATTCCACACCAGAGGTTAACTCTTGGATTACTCTGTTTTCTTCTTTCTTCAACCCAACAAGGATTGAAGACAAAATCTATAGTTTTGTCTATTGATTATGTCATTTAAATAAAAAAGTTGCTTCATCGCTATAAGAAACGTGCTTCTCGAAATTGGTTTGCTGACGCATCTTGTCCAAAAACCGTTCGCAAAATCCAATCATCTATCAAATCATCATCATACAGTTCTTATACGCTTCTCATTTTGTATGGATGATAATTGTTCCCATGTAGAGTGGCCCACACCCTTGAGTAAGAACAACCTACGTCTTGGGCAATTTTGTACGTTGACTTGTGGGGATTTTCCATATTATATAGAAGAATATTTCCTTCAGTAGCAAATTTTTTGCGCTTTTTGTGGGTCCTAGGGTGCACACTACCAGTTGCTTTTAGTTTTACCAAGTTATATCTTAAAAACTCCGGCGTTGGAAGAGGCTTATCGGGATGTCTTGCGTGGAATTCAGGGCACGCATCACGCATACTTAAGCCACCAACACCAAGAAAAATTAATTGAACTTTATCTTTTGAACTCACCTTAGTAACTGAATCGAAACCTTATTTTTATACATTTTCATAATAACCACAACTGGGCTGATGAAAATCCATATGCCACAGTTGAAATACGATTCCAACAAACTTTTTCGGTCAACATTTCGATTGGTATTATCGACAATTGTTTAATAGGACCAGATTTCCTTCCTCAACGATTAAACGATGATATATATTTCCATTTTCTAAAAAATGAGCTTCTTGTTCTTTTGGAAGATGTACTTCTCATAATTAGAAGACGTACGTGGTTCATGCATGACGGTGCTCCTTCACATTTTTCAGTAATCCTGCGGGAGTTTTTAAATAACGTTTATTCAAACCGTTAGATAGGACGAGGATCTCCACACCCATGGTCCCCAAGGTCACATGATTACAATCCTCTGGACTTTTGTGTATGGGGATATTGAAAATCACTCGTTCATGCTACCCCGATCTTAAATTTAGAAGATCTTCAAAATCGCATCATTGAAGGCTATAATGCTACTCGGAGCACTCGTGGCTTTTTCCAACGGATTTGGATTAACTTATTAGATGTCGATAGGATGCTTATATTTTTGCTGAAGGCGCACGTTTTGAACATCCGCAAAATGTATTACTGTTAAGTCCTATTTCTCACAATGTTATTGCTTCTATTAAAATAATTGCACCTTGCATTAACGACAAAATCTATCATACATGATTAGAGAAACTTTTCATCTTAAAATTGAATGACGAACCGCTCACAATAATATTTCAGATACTTTTCGAAACACCCTGTGTTAGAAACACCTTGATCTACGGCAACAATGTATTATACCCAAAAGTTTAAAATGATTAGTAGGGGAACTAAACACAAAATGTATGTGAATTAATGCAATCAGGTACTGTAATCTAAAGCCAAAAATTGCACGTACTCTGTTCTACCAGTTCGTTATTTTTATAATTATAAATGCATTCTTATATTCATATCTAAGTATATGTCTTTACAATTTTTGTTACATGTGAGGTAATTAATCTTGAAATAAAATCTTGTCTAAATCAGAAAAATTGGCACCTAAATTACAGCAATAAATTGATTTTTATATTTACTATAATTAAGTACTACTTCTTCCAAATAGGAATAAAGTATACTGAATGTTAATATGTTTACATTAATTTCTAACACAAATTTCCCTCCGTTTATATGAAAACACAACAATATTAATAGAATAATACTAATATTTACCTCATTATTTTGTAGTACCTAACTGTTTAAATTTAATTGAGCACGATCAGATGTAAGTTAATTGGGATATCATATTGACTAATCGATAGAATTATGTATTAAATACACACACTAATTGTGCCGATATGCCATAACACCGTTGTTGAATTATTTTGTGCCATGTCAATTAATTAAACAACAAATCATTATTATGTGAGCGAATAGCCTTTCGTTTTACATTCTAAATATTTCAGCAATACAGGACCATAGCCTAGCGGCTTGTTCTATATTAATTATTGAATGAATACATGCACTAAAGTGGGCTCCTGCATTACCGTAAGCAACTTAAAATTACATAGAGTTTGAGCATGAGCATTTATGAGTAACTGAAACATCACTTATGGTGCATTATGTAACATGTTCCAACAAAATTTGTAAAACAGACTCTTAACTGGTCGCTAGCATTATGTGGAGTCAAACATCGGCTCGTGCGTCATATCCCTAGAGGACGGTATTTGCCACGTTAAAATATCTTTGTTCTTTTGACTATTAAAAATATGGCAATTTTACAAAAAGAAAGAATTTTTTTCTTAAACGCAGTTCCACTATTTTTTTATTTGCTTTTTGAGTACTTTTGATATGTATTATAACCTGTACTTTCTTCCTTATATTTTCTTTCTCTATATATATATTCCCTACATAATGATAATAATAACGTATATTTACGTATATATGCTGTGATATGATGATGTATATATGATTGAATTAAATGAAAAATGCAAAACTGAAATTTTTAAAATGACAAAGAAAAATTATAATTAGCTAGCTCAACGGATAAAATTTTAAAAGGGAGCAAAAGAACTTTTAACCTGAGTTATCCGCGCGAATTAAAACTTGAATCTAACCACGAAAAGTAAATTATGAGTGAACGAAATCAGACTTACTTAATTACCCGAAAAATTGCAAAGGTTTTACAAAAAATATAAGAAAGAGCTATTAACAAACAATTTATTCAAAATGGGTTAAATTACAACTTGTGCAGAAAAAAAAACCGTGAACTGAAGGTTCTGACCTAAAATAAAAACTGCACTTGATTCTAAATTACAATAGGACAATGCAATTTCCTACGCAAAGCAAAAGGTTTGTTTGTTCAGGAAGATTTTCCAAAATCTTACAAATTCAATCCACTTTTCAAAGCGTGGACAATTACAAGAAACTTACACAAAAGAAAAAACTAAATGCAAGCACAAAACTTCTACTCACCCAATCGAGGTGATTAATAATAAAAAATGAAACAGCAAAATTGAAAACCGAAAATTAACTCTTTAAACTATAATGAGAGAAAAGAAACTAAAATATATCTTCCTAAACAAAAATAATAAATGATCTTATATCTATAATGTGCACACTTCAATATATTAACAATTATTACAAAATCAATTCCTTGATGGACTAAATAAAAGAAAATCAGAAATGTTAAATTTTTTAAATCAAAATGGATAACAAAATGGCAACAAGGAATGAAAAATACGTCTACTCACGTCAATAGTCGAACAAGAACTCCCTGACAAAACTCTACAACTGTTTTTCTTACGAAAATCCCTCTCTCAAAAGGTCAACGCAGTCGCATTAAACAACTCAACGACAAAATCTAATAAAATCCACATTAACTAAAGCTAGCGAATACTAGACAAATAAATGAATGGAATTAATTTTAAAAAAAACTTAACACTTAAATAAATAAATCATACAATAGCTCTTAAACTAAAATATACAAAACAAAATCTAAATTTCTGAAAATTCTCGGAACATTGAAATCAAACGCACGGACTAATCATAACAACAAAACTATACAACTTAGAATACACTCAGCGGTAACGCGGGTAGTCTAACCATAGCAGTATATTTATCCAAACGACCAAGAGTACAAGAAAATACCGAAAAAGTACACGTGGTATAGGATATGTCAAAAAACCGGAGCCAAAAAATGATAATAAACAATAACAAGGTTTAAACATTATAAAATAAAAGTGATATAAAAATTAGCATGATTCAAAATACTCATTCAAAGAATAATAATAGCACTTATCAACTAAAAAATCTTTTAGTTCATTTTTAAAAGAATTAATATTATTGAGTAACTTAACTTCAGCTTTTAATGAATTATATAATTTGATACCAATATAGAGAGCTTTCGTAAGTAACAAGTTTATATTTCGGAATAATAAAATCATCAGCACTACGTGTAAAGTAGCTATGAAATTCCTTATTTTGTTTCAATTTTGGTTCGATGTTTTTAATAAGTATTAGTATTTCATAAATAAATAAGGTCGGTAAGGGCATAATACCTAAACATTTAAACAATGTGTGACATGACTGGCCGCGTGGTACTCTCGACATTATGCGAATAGCTGTCTTTTGTAAGCGAAAAGCGCGAATATTTGGAAATTGGTTCCCCAGAATTTAAAACCGTACCTTTTTTAGTCAAGTTTCGAAACATGTATAGTAATACATTTTAGTGACTTGTATGTTTGTTACTTCTATTAATCAGTAAATTACGTAGTATATCTGTGATAATTTAGAACATAAAATATTAATGTGTGTTGACCAACCTAAATCATTATCAACATGTAGACCCAGTAACGTAATGGAAGTAACCTGTCGAATTGAATGTCCGTCAACTCGCAGCAGCTGGCTACAGTCAATATTCCTTCTTTTTGGAGTAAACATAATGAAAGCAGTCTTGTCGATATTTATTCTCAATTTATTAACGATAAACCACTGCACAAATATGTTTAGCATACTTTGCATATATGTATTTCTTAATTTCTCAGCATTTTTTTTTATACGAGGAAAAATGCTTTAGGCACCATCACGTTAAGCCCGGTGTGTGAGATTCACACCCACCAAAAAACCTCCCCATCAAACAATATTCCACCTCCGTATCGTTTATGACATTCCTTCGAGGTGGTGCCCCGCGTTTAGCGTCCGCCCATCTTCTTAGCGATCAAAATCGTCTTCGCGAAGGGAAAGACCATGCGTCCCCGCCTCGCATCACCGGAATCAGATTTGCCGGTGTGAGTACTCCGACATATCATTCCAGTTGGTGTTTGTGCGACTTCCTCCTTACGCATTCGAAGAATGTATGGCGAGCATCGCCACAGTCGCTGGGCCGCTTTATTTGCCGCGAAGCAAATATGGTCCCAGTACGACATACGACTGTCTAGGTATACAGATACCTCACAGACTCAGATGTTGTAATCGTCTCCGTATCGACCTTCAGCGGTATTCGCGAGAGGACTCCTACGTTCGGTCAGCAATTCAACTTCCGTTTTTTTGGGAGGCCAGATCCAACCCGTGTTCGTCCATCCAGGTGGTGACCCTCCTTATGACCTGATTGAGCCGCTTCTGGGCGTCCTCGATATCGGTAGCGACAATCACGGCCGCGATGTCGTCGGCGTAGCCAATCAGGTAGGTGTCAGCAGGCTTCTCCATAGGGAGGATGCCATCGTAGGAGATACTCCACAAGTCTGGTCACAGGATCGGTCCCTGGGCGGCTCCCAGTCTCACCGTACGCCATCCCTCCGTTGTCTGGTACTTGAGCACTCTGTTCGCCAGATATCTCCCCAACATCCGCAGGAGGTAATGTATCGGCATCGGGTTCTCTTTCTGGGTACTCTGAGAAAAGCTCCTCGATGGTGGAATCCATTTGTGCTGCTCCCAAGCTGGAACGCGTAGACTTTATGCCCAACTTCTTGGTAGTGATTTTGTAGCCGTGTTCCCAGAGCTCGTTGTTAACCTCCAGTCGCAACTCCTCCCATTTGGCTCTCTTGCTGACGTTTATCGCCTCCTTCAGTTGTTTCTTGGCGGTTTTGTACTCCTTGGCTTCCGTCGTTCCATCGTTTCCATCCATCAAACGACGCACCCGCGGTAGGCTTTTCGCAACAAGGAAATCGCGTCTCCCGTAACCCCCTCAGCGGAATCCGTGTGGTTCTGATGCTTTTATTCTGGCCGGCCGCAACTGTCACCACCAGAGACTCCACATCCAGCCTGGCAGGGTTCCACCTTGCCTCCGAAGCGTGCTGTGCGTTGACCAGCCTTGCGACCTGTCCTTTTGTGATGTCGAAGACTATATATTGGTGATCGCTACCAGTGTAGCCCTCGACGAATCTTCAATTTGCAATATCGTCGACCAAAGCCTCCTATGCAAAAATTCCTCAATATTAGTAGCTGCATGTAAGTAACTAATAACATCTGCATACATTTCGAGATTATTATCATTAATTACACAGGGTAAATCGTTAACAAACAGTAGTAAGAGCAGTGGCCCCAGTATCGAGCCTTGCGACACTCCTGATTTCACACTAAGTTCAGATGAGACCACGCCATCCACTGTAACTATCTGTTTTCTGTCGGCTAGATACGATGTAAGCCAAAATTTTATTGAGCCCCTCAAGCCATATAGTTCTAATTTGCCCAGCAGTAATTCATCTAGGTTTACTGTTTTGTCTATGTGGCCTGTTTCCATAGGATATACAATTAGTGACTAATATTTTTAAAAATTCGTTATGTACTTTCATAAACTCTTGTAATATTTATTGGATCTATTAATGAGCGCATTTAATAGTCTATTTATTTACAATTGGCGCTACTTTCAATTTTCTGTTGATGAAAAGACAACAGTGTCCCAGACTGAGGTTGCTGCCATATATTACTGCATCGGAGAAATACAGAAACAGATCGATTTAAGTAAAACCTTAAGAGTAATCTATAGAGTATGATTGCTTCCCTGGTTTTTGCTACTTTACGATACAGAATTTTTTTTTTTTTAAGGGGTGGTAAGGCCTAAGCTATATATTAGCTTATCAGGCCCCCTCAGAGCCAAATCTCCCTCCTAATCAACATTACGACCCCGGAAAAAAACCGATTATCGTAATTGACCAGAGCGAGACTTGAACCCCGGACTCCGCACTGACAGCAGCAAATTGACAAACAACTTTATTTTTTTTATTTTAATATACCCCTTTCAAATGAATTATAGTTCAACGATATACACATTCATCTTTTGCTATTTTTCGATAAAAAACGCATCTCTTTCATTTAAACCAGTGAAATTAAAAAAAAAATTGTCAGTGCTTTTCTAATCATTTTTGCAAAAACAAAACTTAAAATATGTCAAAAACAAATCTATGACATTGAACGAATAAACTGAAAATTATGATAATCCTAGTGCTCCAAGTGGTTAAGCTAGGCATTATTAAAGAATAATATGTTTTATAATGGCCGTTTCAATTATAGCGAGATTTTAATTACGCGCCATGTTTGACAGTCGTAATGACACGTGATTATAACGTAACAGATCCAAAGTTGACAGGCGGGAGTCAGTAAACATCAAGCATTACATGATAAAACAACTCGTCCTGGTTGTTAAACTTTATTAGCAATTGGCTCAACTACTTCTGCCAACAGACCATGCACAGCGAAGAGAGTTCACCAATTCGATTCTTGATCACACAGAAGTGAATGCTGATTTTGCGGACAAAATTATTTTCAGTGACGAGGCCCTTTTTTACCCTGAAGGCTTCGTTAATTCGCAAAACTGCCGCATTTGGGACTCAGAAAACGCACGAATTATTCATCAGAAAGCAATGCATCCGAAACTTATCACTGTTTGGTGTGCATTGTGCTCTGGAGGAATAATTGGACCGTATTTCTTTGAAGATGGTAATGCATTAACGGTGAATGGCGAACATTATCGTGGTGTGATAGCGTAGTTTTTTGTACCACAATTGGAAGATGATGCTCTTGATGACATGTCGTTTCAACAGGACCGTGCCACATGCCTTACCGCCCGTGAAACATTGACTATCTTGCACGAGTTTGCTCCTGGTTGTGTCATTTCCCGGTTTGCTGACTAGAATTGGCCATCACATTCTTGTGATTTAACACCTTTGGACTTCTGACTGTGTGGTTATCTGAACTCACAGGTTATGCCAACAAGTTCGCAACCATTGAAGGCCGAAATTAGACACTCTATCAATGAAATAACGCCACATGTATATAAAAATGTTAATGCAAATTTTGTCAAAAGAGTTCGCATGTGCCAGCAAAGCCCTGGTGGTCATTTACAACAGACCTTGCTTAATACATAATTCCCAAAAGTATACATTATAATAAAGCAATAAATATTTCAACACTGCTAAATATGTTTTATTGAACCTTAAAATCTTGTGCCCTTATTGAAACAGCCTTTATATATGCAACATAAGCTAAACATACTTCAAAATATTCAAATTATGTATTAGAGGGGGTTAGAAGCAAAACGATTAAGTGCACTATTTATACATACAAATTAATAAGGTAAAAAATTGATTGCTAAACAATGATTCGTTATATGATAACTTATTTGCATGTGTGAAAAATAGTTCTAAGAAGAGTTAGTGCGTATAGCTATACTGCCAAATTGCAACAATTTGAACTATGATTTTGAGTACTCAAGTCACTTTTCTTTATATCTGCACTTAAACCCTTTTACTTCCAGCCTCCTCATTTCCTAGAATGAGCATATCTGACCTAAAGGTATTAAAACATCCAATGAACTTTCCTTAAAAGGTACATTAAAAACGCTCGCTCTTAATTGTTTATACAGGAAAGAAACCTGTTGATTCAAGTACTTTTGGGAGTTCTCAATCCAAGCACTCCCTATAAGTGAGCTGCGTAATATAAACAAGAGTTTGCTAATATTTCTACAAGCTCTCGACGTACTAAATAAATTATAAATTGCACATGAACAAAGCTATAATAATAAAAATAATAGACAACTTCAGCAAAAATACAATCCACGTTCCTGAATATATAGATGGTATTATTATATCCAATAAATGAATTCTAATTAATGGAGTATTTTAGGGCGAATTAGTACTTCTACGTTTTGAAACCGCATCATTTATTAAAATTCTAGACGTATATTGTAAAAAATAATAATATACTAAAAAAGGACAATTTTCTTGTATCAAAAACCCTTCTTTGGTGTTACCTATAATTTTTCATTTTCCATGACAGCTTCGGAGCTTTTTTTAGACCCAACCCGGACCCTTTCCTGGATTTTTGTGAAAATTTACCGTACCGCGAGGCTATGCTAATATCCATAAATTTCTTGTCGGCAAGCAAACTAAACGAGATTACACATGCATAGATCCAGAGAATGGCTCGTCGTTAACGCTAAAATTTTAGTCTTTCTAATTTGTGGAGCACACGTAAGCTTACTAATAAACAAATCCAACAGCTTTCGATATATTTCTATGTTAATGTTATACAGAATAAATAAATTAGAAACCCCTTTTTGTTGAGAAATGCATGCGCGTTATCCTCACGAACGGCAAAACGCACGAATTTCTTCACTAAAGAAAAATCTATTTTATTTTTAGTTATTCGCGTGACTATCCATAATTTTCCCTTGTGTATGTATTTGAGTATCTTGCCTCTACTTAATTCATTTACAAACTAAATTCACACACAGTTCTCAACAGAAAGTTCCGCGGAAGTTGTGCTTGGTTTGCGTGTTGGGACCGCAGTTAGGATAGAGCTTCTCGGCATCGTTCGCTGTTTATACAAGTGTACGAAATTGTTTTGATTTCTTTGAACGTAATTTGTGAATAAGTGGAAACTAAACTTAACTAGGAAATTTATATCTAGAAAGTTTATATTCGTACGCAGATTATCACAAAAACAATATGTTACTTGATTGACCACAATGCTGAAATACAATGAAGTAAATTGTAACACATTGAATCTAAATTAGATTTAGTTTGAATTAAATTATATTATTGTTAATATCCCTAAAAAACCAACGGAAAACATTCTGACATTTACTACGGGTAATTAAACTAGAATCTATTGCATTAATTTAGCCATATGCTAAGAGTCATCAAGTCACATTTAAAAGCTACGATTCCTTTTAAAGTATGGGCATGGCAAATGTATAAATTCATCAGTTAGTTTTGATGCAATAGGTAAAATTCCAGTGAGAATTGCTGACTGTCTTGCATAATACAAGCGGCTATACTGATCGCTGTTTCTATGAAGTTCAGCGACATTATTAGCTAATCAAAGAGGTGGCTTACATTCCTGTAAAAAAAAACTTGGTGCAATTGCAGAGAATCGTTCGGAGAATGACTACCCCCATTCCGTTCAATATCTGAAAATATAATTACAAAAGATCTATATATTAAATAATATTTAATAAATACATCTCATTCACCATTTTAATTTATTTTTACCTTTTAGTTGTTAAATTAGATTAAGAAAATAATAAACTATTACACTATAACCAGACTTACATTACAGATCTAATGCATCAATAAATAAATAAGTAACAAATGATACAATTTCCAAAGTCCGAACCTTTTTATACTAACAATGCAATACTACGCAAATATTCTATTTTCATACCTTACTCTGCATCAATACTTCACAACATAAAAAGTAACATGTGTGTGATGCAACCCAGGACCCGTTCAAACTATTAACTAAAATAAACATTAATTCAGTAAATTCGTGATACCTTAGTAACCTATAATGAGATCAAAAAAGCCATTAATGAAATAAAATGCAAGAGCACACATGATTATTACCGGTTTCCAAGCAAATTACTGAAACAAATTGCTCTAAGCATTACTATTATAAATAATTGCCTTATGGAAAGAATATACCCCAAAGAATTTAAAATTGCAAAAGTACTACCAGTATACAACAAGGGCGATAGCAGCAGTACTGAAAATTATAAACCAATATCCAGTCTATTAACATTCTCTAAACTGTTCGAACTAATTATCGCAAACAGATTGACCGATTTTTTCGATAAAAACAGCATTATTATTAAAGCCCAGCACGGTTTTCGAAAAGGAAAATCTACTACGGGTTTAAACGAAGTAACAAATCCGATATTACAACCACTAAATTGCAAGGAATACGTCCGCGTTGAGTCGCGCGTTCGACACTGTTGACCACCAATTGGTGCTAGAAAAACTGTTTCATTACGGCATTAGAGGTAATGCATATAATCTATTGAAGTGGAATCACATACGTCCGCAATGAATACTAACGTATGCGGAGTACTGCAGGGATCTATTTTGGGTCCGCTATTATTTGTCATGTACATCAATGATCTGGCAGCAAATATCGCTGCTGATGCAACGTGCCTATATGCAGATGACACATCGTTGGTCACCAAAGCCAAAAGTAACGTTGAATTACACGAAAGAACTATAAAGGCGGAACATGGTTCGCAGCTCGCAAGCTGAAGTTCAATTCAAATAAGATAGGATACCTAGATCTGACCCTAAATAGAAACATCGGACATCGAGGGAGCATTTAATAATGCAACCACGAACTCAATTATCGGGGTTTACAGAGAAAAGGTGTCGCGCCGAAGCTTCTACAATGAGTAAGAGCCAACCTGGGAAGAAGGATAATCACATCGAACCCTCGAAACAAAGGCGGGAGGAGAGTGCCCACAGGGCGTAGTCTTATCTCCCTAATCCGAAAGCTGGCCAGAAAGGGATTTCATTGCCTGGGATATGCTGACGACCTTACAATAGTCGTTAGAGAGCGGTTTCCAAAGGTTCTTCGAGCTCTGGGGTATGGTTGATCAAAGACATAGACGAAACCCATATATCTAGAAAATAACTAGCAAAGCCACTATCACCCTAAGTAGCTACAGGAGGCTATGTGGAATAAATTTGGGACTTAGTCCCAAGATTACTCTCGAGGATAATTAGACTCATGATAACGTACAGAGCTAAAGTATGGTGACCAAAGGTGCGGCAGGTGGAGACGGCCAAAACGCTGGGTGGCGTGCACAGACTGAGATGTCTGTGCGTCGCGGGGGCGATGAGATTGACCCCTACCACCGCAATGGAAGTAATTCTAAACCTGCCATCACTACATATTTATATACACGAAGCTGTAAGGTCTACAGTACTTAGACTTTTGCATAGTCAAGTACCGATAAGCAAGTGACACGGCACTGACTATGAAAACTATTAGATAGACTCAAGGAGCCACTCCTTTTAGGAATGCAAAGTGATGCCATGAACCTAGACCGAAAAAGTCAGGTTATAATACCAGATAAGAAGGACTGGGGACAGGTACTCCTGCAAGAGCGGACTGAAACTGATATACAGACGGTTCTAAAACGGACTACGGTGTTGGAGCTGGAATATAGGCTGAGATAAAAGGCTGTTTCGGTAAGATACAGCAATGACACAACAGTGTTCTAAGCTGAGATTGCTACAGCTCACTATTGCGTCCGAGATATAGAAGATGTACCGAGTCAGATAAAAGCGTGGCTATTTTCTCTGACAGTCAGTTCACAATTAAGGCGATTAGCTCTACAAGCATGGACTCTAAGTTGATTTGGGACTGCGTAAGTGTCCTAATATAAAGGGTGGGCACCCAAAGGAAAACTAACCCTGGCCTGGGTCCCTGGCCACTCAGGGCGTGAGAGGAAATGAGGCGGCGGACGAGCTGGCCAGGCAAAGTTCGTCAAGGTCATCCGTTGGAGCTTCTTCTTTCGGCACTAGCAAACCGAATATTAGAAAATCTATCAAAGAGTGGATAAGTAATCAGTCCAGAGAGTGGTCGCAAAAGTCACACACAGAGATCTATGAATAAAGACAGGAAGACTGTCAGGAATGATAGTAGATCTGCTGACTGGTCACTGTAGACTAAATAGGAATATGTACAACGTAGGCCTCCCAAATGAGGCTACCTGCAAATTCTGCCAAGAGTAAGAAGAAACACCAGTTCATGTGCTGTACCAATGTGAAGGCCTGACGAGGACAGGTTTCTAGTAATGGGCGTGGAGAACCCCACAGCTTAGCAGCTGCACAAAAAGGCCGCTCCCAAAGATGATGAATCTAATTAAGAGGGCAAAATTAGAGAGCGTCGTCTAGGAAAAAGGAGATCATAATAGATCTGAAAAGATCGCTGTGAAATAGGTGCATAGGCCACCCCAATCCTAATCTAATCTAAGACCTATCGTAAGCGCTATTGTGTTTATATAGAATTATTTATTAAAATATCAATATCTGGCCTTTATCGGATGTACAACGTAACCCTACTTTCCATGTACTTTAAATGCGACTAGCGGAAAAAATAAGCGAAGCTTTCGTTTCCAATTTAGCTTCGCAGCGTAGAATCCCAAGAATAGATAGTTTCTGGATACGTGTTACACAGGGTTATATGCTAGGAACCGGTAAATGGCAATCGATAAGCCCCTAGAATAAGGTGCAGAAAGAGCAATAAGTCCACGATTGGTCTCCATATATTTCGCAGGGGAACATGTCGTCTTTCTTTAAACTCATCTCCCTTGTCTCCGTCCGCGGTGTCTTAGAATTCACAAACACTCACCTCCATCTTCCGGGCGGAGTTGTCTCTTCCTTTGTACATAAAGCGGAATCCGTTGATACTGCTTCAGATATTAAATTTTACAATGAAGGCCACGGTTATAAATTACGATGATTTACAGCTCCCCTTTATTTAATATGAACGTTTAATTTCATCGGTGATTTACTACCCTTCATCTTGTATAATCCCGTCTTGAAAAGTTCATTAAAAATTTATACAGGAAGAGGCGGTCACAGCTCAGATTAAAGTGTCTAATCTCCTATAAACTCGCCCTAATTTTCCCGTTACGCATTTCCTTAGTTGCTATAAGTAATCAACAACTAAAACAGATGTATTAATTTCTTTCTATTACACCGATGTAATTTTTCTTGTATTTGTGATATAGTATTCTTGTCGATGAGTATATTACTAATGGCTGGTTGACTATAAATAGTTGATGGTAATGGTCAGGTATTGTAGCTTCTAAAAATAAGTAATTGCCTACACAAGCAGTGAAGTTGACTGTGATGATAAATAAAAGAAAAGCTCGTATATTCGATTCCCTTTGATACCTGTGGACACGTGCGCTGTTTGAGGATATTGCGTTGATATTGATGAATTATGAGGTTATAATTCCCGTACACCTGAATGGTTTTTTCGTCTATAAATAGTACGTTATGGAAAAATAATTCAAATGTTGTGGTATTTCGTAATTATTATTTCATAAAATTCCAACTATCGAGAAAAAATCTGAAATCGCAATCTTATAAGACGAGTGTTTATTGTTAGTTAAAACTTAAAATCTTTTGTATCGCTGTTGCACCGATATAAATTTGTGAATAACTTATTGAAATGACACACTAAGATTTAATTCTAAGCCCATATTTTAGTTTCAGAATAATTTCTTTTATCAGGAAGGCAGATTTGTTTTTACTATTTATTAAGGAAGTGTTGCTTTGACACGTTGTACCGTAATCGCAGATAGTACTTGAAGTAAGAATATGGCTCTCAGAGTAGTTATTTCCACAGCTTTACCACCGTAAAATTACTGTAACCTAAATAACTCTAGTGTGGCGTATAATGAACCATCATTGAAATGACGGCTAATATTTCCCATATATCAATGTGTAGGATAAAGATGCAACAGTAGAATAGAGTTGTTTTCTTGGTCTATTCTAAAAAATAGAAAACGCTCCTCACATTATTAAAGCTACCATTAAATTTATTTACTATAAAGAGATACAAATCTGTAACAACTAATGATCCCTACCCTTTGGTTCTTATTTTGCTTTTAGGCTAAAATTTAGAATCAGGTTTAGCAAGTGTTAACACCTGATTTTAAGGTTAAAAGTAACACACACACAGATTAACACGTAGACATACGTTATGCACATTTTATACTAGCGGGATTCCCAGGTTAAAACCGTATCCTTGGCTCTCTCTATGGCCTCTCTTGGGCTATCTTTTATACTCATTTATGTGACGCATCCGCAAAGTTGCTACTTCTATTGCTGTTCTGAAACTGAAGAACTGAAGAACACATGAGGATACATTTATATGTATGGTAACTGTTGTTATAGTGGAACGTGAGGTTACGGTTGGATTGTTTGGAAATGTGAGATTAACAGATGTTGTATAGGAAATACCCGTCACGATAGTGAAGATTGTTAGGATGTGTTTGGATTTCAATGGATTCTCGGATTTTGCGATTATAGTAGTGAGGATTTCAGGATAAGATTCAGGCAGAGTAGAATTAGTTTTGAGAAAGGACTGTTTAATACAAGCTTCTCCAAATACCATTCTAAGAACTTTTAGCAGTGCACAGGTAACAGTGATTCCTTTATCCAAAACTCTAAACAAATCTTGTAGGCGGACTAAGTGAACTGAGAGTAGATCTCTAGCATTTAATTGTTACTTTCGATTTAAAATTATTATTTACCATACATTAGATCCGATATTATCCAGCCAACCCGTGAAATCTTAGCTTCTAATTTTCAACTGAAAGATGCAGCAGACCTGGTGAAAACCTCCTCCAGTTTTACGATTGCTACTGCGAAGAAATGTCGAATATAAAAAATTCAAAAATCCAATAAGTCCTACTAATATCCTAACCACATTAGCTGTGATGAGGGCTATGCCCTAATAATTGCTAATCTCCCTTTCAAAAAACCGATCGTAACCGTCACATGAACATGAGCCAGATGAGCCATCCACCAGAAGGCAGAGTATATCATGTTATGTTAGGATTAAGTTATTGTTAAGTAATAGAATAGATACTGCTGTTGTTTTGTTTGTTTTTTGGTCATTACTTACTACATAGCTACATAGAAACAGGGAGCAGCTGCGTGAAGACGGCAAGGCTGTCGGTATTTAAGGAAACGTGGAGGCTGCTTCTTCAGCACTCAGAAGGATAATAATAATTTGCCGGCTACCAGTAACAACTGGGATTTCTTCCCAGATCCTCCCGGAGTAAGGTTCTTGCCATGGTTTTCCCGTACGCCTTGGCCATTGTATATTATATATAATCAATATCCTTGGCGATGCTGGGAGATAACGCAAGTCGTTCCATGGGCGTATTTAATAACAACTGATAGCTGACCGATTAAAGTAGATACACGATTATGTGAACTAATCACATTTCTTATAAAGTGGTATTCATATGATCGCAAAGCTACTGTATTATATTTAGCAGCTACACAAAGAAACTGCTCTCAAAGATGATAAGCCTAATTGAAAGGGCAACATTAGAAAGCGTCTTCTAGAGCAAAAGGATGACAATAGATCTAAAAAGATCGCGGTGAAATCGCGGTCTAATCTAATCTAACAGTAATAGAATGTGCAGTAACCCTTTTCTTATTTCGCTCTTCTATTGCTTTGTCAACTCTTCTTATAGCGTTGTTGTCCCTGTTACAACTAACTTCAGTCTTCCCTATCTTTCACCAACTCCTTTGCTTTCGCCTAATATAAGCAATAGAAAGTACAGAAACTTACTTATTAAACCTGCTAGTAATAAACTTTAATTAAATATGTTAAAATAGTAAAGTCGAATACCTTAGAAATGTTATCCTGTGTTATAAATCCAAACCGCTTACAAAAGGTATGACATATCTAAACTTCATCAGAATTAGTTTTCACATAAACATCTTCCTAATATTTACATTCGTTCCAACTTATGAATCATAGTAAACAGTACTAATTAAGAAATGGTGATACATGCATTCACAGATTATTCAAACTTCACGTATTATATGATCGCTAATGATGTTTTAAATTAAGTACCCCAGATGCTATATCATGCCTCCTCCTAAGATCTCACGTGCACACATCGTTAAACCTTCACACACAACCCAGCAATCAATTAGATTCTTGTTTTAGATAAAGCGTACCATTCACCACGTACGAGCTATTCATTAGTGCTTTAGTATAATATTGGATTACGGAAGGTAACCAGTTAATTTACCATTCAGCGCAACAGAAGAGGTGAGTTAACGTTACCCACACAAGAAGTAATTAACTGTAATTCGATTTAGATATGCAATGAGAGTTTTGTTCTGATTTGAATTAAATATCTCAGTAAGCTTCTATCTTATTCTTCCATCCCCTCTTCTTAGGCACTAGCAAATATTGAATGTAAGCTGTTATTAACTCCCAATTTTCAGAAATTTCAAGCATCACAGGTACAATATTTTCAGGAGTAAGGGGTCCTAATTGTCCTAATTGGAAAAAAAAGTGTTTCCCTACGAAAATGCCACCTTCTCGCATTCAAAAAATGTGTGGAATACATCATCCCTTGGTGAATCCAGATAAAGACATACAGGGCTGTCTACTTTTCTCATCCAGTACGAGTAGTTTTAAAAATACCCATGCCCGATGAGAAACTGCGTCATATAGTAATTAACTTCACCAAGTGTGCGCTCTACCATATTGAAATGTCGGGAATTAACCTTGCTGTCCATCCACCAACAGTTTCTGAAGACCAGCGCCTCCACCATTTTTCTCTTTTCACTTCTGCCTTTCCTGTGACTACTCGTGTTAATAATTTTCTCTCATACATAACCTTTCTGTCCTTGCCAACAGATCTCTGGGGTTCACACCCGCTACTACCAGAAGTGCAGCTTCAGACACTGTTCTATATTGTTTAAAGGAATAATACCTTAATGAATGAGCAAAGTTCTTTTCTGCGTGTGCAGAGAGAGAGTATGCATCTTCACACAATCGGACAACTTATAAAAGTAAATAGTTGTACTTGAAGCTCGAGGAAACTGCAAAATTTACCGTTTGCTTGTATTCAGTTGTCAGAGAAATCACCTATTTAGTTTTCAGTGAGGTTATCACTTTTCTCGAATACCTAAAGAAGATATCATTGAAAAATTTATCCATTTTAGTACGATGAAGAAGCTTTAATAAATAAAAGCGAAATATTGGATTGACGTAAAGAAGAGCTATAATTTTATTCTATGGTCGTCTTAACGGTTATCCGAATTTTCTGAAATTAGTTATTAACTCCTGACGACCGACACACTTCTTGATTTTTTTTTACAGATATGGGTTATTTCACTTATTTCACCAATATACGTGTTTTGTATGGAATCAAGTCCATGAGCATTATGAAAAATTGGAGTAATAACTTCAAGTTAGCGAACTTGCTCAATCGAAGGATATTTTTATTGAAATGTCGGTAATATAATGTCACCCCGCACCACATTGCTCAAAACAGAAAAAAAAACTGATAGGCCTAATAAACATACATGTCATGTGGGTCCTATTGAGCTATTTTGTTGGGTGTTTTGGTCGGAAAGCGTGTGGTAGCAATGCCTATTTTGAAATTATTGAATTTCAGTCAAAAGCGATGCTGAATAAACATTGTTTACTAATTGCTGCAGAGGAAGTCAACGACGATCCTTGATTATCAAAATTGGATCCAAATCCATAATTGGTGATCAAATTTGAGTGTCTCAATGGAAGTTTTCTGAGGAACTAAAATCAAAAACAAAATTGGCTAAGTACAATTGAATTTGAAGGCTTGCTTACTCTGCTTTTCAATTTTAATAGTGTAGTGTATGATAAATTTCTACCATGTGATCGTACGGTCAATAAGAATTTCTATTTGGATTGTATACGCCGTTTGCATAAACCAATCTGAAGATAACGGATTGGCGATGTAATAATTCAAGGCTGTCTATCTTTAAATATGTTACTAAATCAGGAATAAAATAAAAATTTCATACCCGAATTTCTAATGATATATGAAATAACTTTTACTTATGCTAATTTTAATTTATCCTGATTACAATGTTACATTTTCTTAATTTTTAATTTCCCTCTAAGTTTAATCAATATTTTATTTGTTTCAAAAACCTTTTCAAAGTAAGCAAAACCTTAGTTAATCACTTATTTTTTTCTGTAGAAATTAAAATTAAAAATTTTATAAGTCAGCTGGTGATACTAATCCAAGTAGCGCTTCACTTTTGACAATGTGCGGCCTGCTTGCAACCAGGCAAACAAAATAGCACTTATTAAGTATTTAGGGAAAATTAATGTAGAGAAGAGTTATAATTTTATTCCCTTGGTCGTCTGAGTCGCTATCGAATTTTATGGAATTCCTTATTGAAAAAAATGTAAGCTGCTTTGAACGTACTTGAGAAACTCCAAAGTGACAGCTGCTCTACAATACCGAGTTGATAGCGATTAGTTAGTATTTATCTAATATATTCAGGTTACCTTCTTTAATTAGAATTAAATACTAGAGGCGATTCGACAAACTTCTGAATTACTTTATGGTGCAATCAAAACCAATATGTACGTTATATATAGGACCACTGAATAATGGAGAAATAGGTGCTTTCAGAAAATATAGTGTAACTGTATTATTACTAAAGCACGTTGGAGCAGCGTTCAGGATTTGATACATTAACGAGCTTCTCAAATAGTAAATTAACGGTTCTTTTGAAGCTTTTATTTCAATAAATACATGATTCCAAAAAAGCCAGGTTAAGCTGATGTATTTAGACAGCTTTTTGTAGAAGAGCTACTATAAATGAAATAGAGATAGAATGAGATATCGCTGGTGAAGTAACTTCAAGAAAAAGTGCTGCGTTATCGAAGTAATGTTGGTCTTTTCTTTATATTATTGAACTCAAACAAAACGTTGATCCTTTGATGCGTGTCTTAATCCGTTTTCTTTTTGATTTCTGGAATCATATCGATATCTTGATTATGAGAAAACTAGAACGGGCTCTTTTAGCATTTCCAAGTGTCTACTCTCAAGACATATCTGGCCCAATTGGTCCCCTACTCAAAATTAATGCTTTATAAAATAAGTATGTAGGTGTGCTTCTAAATTACTCTATTTTAAACTATATTGCGGCGCATTTAAAAGTTATACCATTGATAAATTGATAAACCATTCAATGTTTACGTTTTTCGTACCGATTTTGGATGCTTACAATCGACTACCCGCGCGCTCTATAAGATCCAGGAAACCTATTGGTTTAGAAATCGAGCTTATAGTTGTTTCTTCCAGACCAAAGGGTATTGTTTTATACAATTTATAGAGTTGCAACACTTTTTAATTTTACGCTTTTGATCTACGAACTGAAGATAATAAATCAATTCATTTCGCAATCTACAAACCCACATAGAAATCTGACTATTCAAATAATCCCGTTTGTACACTTCATCAGAATCAATAGCTGCAAACGTGTATATTAATCTGCTTAGAGTAGACTGACGGTTGTATAGGGAATTATGTTACCCGTTATCCGATTACTTAATGGACCTACCGCTCAATTAGACTAGAACGTAACTGAGCTGAGTTTTATATCCGACAACTTTATCGAGAACTTAATTACTTACTAACAAGCGTACAGCTGCCGCATGAAATTTGTATTTTGGTAGCAAATGAAAATGTGTTTTTGTTCACATTGAAGGAACAGACAAAACAAATGGTTAGGAAAATAAATCGTTTGGGGGAAAAATTATCGAGAAGAATAAAACCAAATGGTACCAAATATCGATGGAACTATACGAAATAAGACAGTTGAATCTACATCTGTGATTAGTCAGTTAAGAAATTTTACCAGAGTCTGTGTGAAAGTGATTGTGAGGTTTAAAGCTATGGTTAATGGATAAAGAAAGAATCAAAATTTGCAAAGAAATCCGTTATTAAAATTATATAACTCTGCTAGATTACATGAATTTAAATTTGGCGATCATAATGGAAGAAATCTCTGGTATTGGGATTGTTAATGAGGAATAAAGCCTAGAAGCCTTTGGAAGATGTATCAGTTTGGTATCTTTTAGAAAATATTGGTATGCTATGTGTATTTCAATCCACTTCTTGTTCTCTTGCAAATATTATGGCAACAACGATATAGTACAATAGCCATCCATAAAGTAAGACATTTTTTTCAAGAAAAGCTTTTATTTAAATTAATCTGTAGAAACTATTTGTGTATATGTTTATAAGGTATTGTATTGTATTGTGCCTATTATTATTTTTACTTATTGAAGTTTCTATGTAACTCATGTATTACAGAATCAATAAATAAACCTAACTTTATTAACATTTTACTAATGTTTTTCAAAGTTGAAATATTTAAGTTTGTTGGTTTTAGGTGATTTGTTTGATTTTTTATATATACAAGCCTTACTGATACGTATAGACATGTTAAGTTTTCTCTTAATACTGCAGACTCATAAATAAAAATGTAGTACTATCAGATTATAGTCTTTAAGAACTGGGCCGCACCTATAGTTACAGCAGCACTTATGCACGTCAAGAAGAATAATCATCCTGTTTTAACAATTAGAACTACCAAACATTTCACAAAACTTTTGAGATTTTATAACAGTTTGCCTTTATATAGCGTATAGATTCTAGTCCACTCCTAATAGTCACTAGTTTAAAAGCAGCAGCGCAGTAGAAATGTTATTATTTTATGTAGTGCCTTGCCATTTTACCAGTTTACTTCTACATATAACTTAGAAATAGTTACACGATGTGAAGTTCATTATCTTAAGTAGTTAAAGTAATCAGGTAAAGTTATATTTTCACTGAAAAGGTGAAAATCTCCATACCGACCAGAGACCGGGTACGTAGTGAGATCACATAACTGGTTAACGTACGGATCCAAATCCAGCCAGGGCGCAGCAGCCGGAATTTGTGGGCCCAGCCGTAATCAAAGGATATCCATAAGTCTGGCGAAGCATACAACGGTCTTCTAGACAGAAGTATTCGCCTTTACAGCCTGTGCAGAAATGATTGCAAAGAGGGGCTACATGAGGAGGAAAATAAATATAATGACTGACAGCCAGGCTACTATCATGGCAGTCTCGAACCCCGTAACTAGGTCTAGAACTAGTTATGACTGCAAACAATCCCTCAATGCACTGGCACGAGACTACACGGTGTCTGTTATTTGGGTGCCGGACAGTGAGGTATATAAGGGAAATGTAATAGCCGACGAACTAGCCTAGGAGGGCTCTAAGAGACACTTCACAGGTCCATAGCCCGTATGTGGGATTACTAAGGACTCTACAAGGAGGGAGATTTGGCCGAGGTTGGAGATAAAGAAAGTCAAAGAAGATGGAGGACGGCTGAAGGTCACTCCATGCTAGATTCTTGATAAGGCCTGATGTTAGTTTCTCTGATAACCTAAGTCGGGTGCAGTAAAACATTTATTTGGGTAGTAGTTGACACTTCCCCTGAAAAAGATCTATACAAACAAGTCGAGTAGCGAACCGTGGTGCAGAAGATGCAAACTAAGGAGGAAACGAATTACATGTATTTGCGCATGTGAGGATTGAAAGTACTCAGGCAAAATATTTCGGGAAGGATTATTGAGCCCTCGAAGGTTCTCAAGTTTTCCACTGGTGCAACCAACTGGGCTCCTTAGTACCAGCTGGCTGCGATGTGGAAGTAACGATTCAATTAAGGATGTACATATGAGCTCCAAGCTGCAAATGCCTTGGCATATAGGAGCCCACCCTAACTTAATGAATGAAAAATGAATGAATAGGTACAGTTACTTAAGTATGCGAGTTTCTTATCGCTTTCACTACTCCAGACGAATATAGTCACAAGCGACAAATGCAAATGCACATGATTCTCAAACTATGCGCAGCGAAAGGATTAAGTAACGAATAGAACCTAAGAGATAGAGGAATTGATTCCAAAAATGTTTTTGGATGTCCAAATGAACGCCTTGCGTAATCGAAAACAGTGCTATAATGAAGTTCATTATAGCACTGTTTCCAGTATCTTTTTAATTTTAGAGGTAGTACATTCCGCAACTGTCACCTTCTATAAGTTATACATAGCTGAAGGCTGGCAACTTTCGCAATTCAAACAGTGTTATAATGTAGCTCATTATAGCACTGTTTTCATTGTCTTTTTAATTTTGGGGTTAGTACTTTGAGCTATCACCTGTTAGATGTCATTTTATGGCTATTTTGCTGTTGGTTTTATTCACCACAGAATTGGAAGCTGATGATTGTAATTAGAAAAATAAATAGGATATGTTTCTATTATTTATGTTGAAAAGAATGTTGCCACTTTGTCATCCTAAGGGGTACTCCATAAAAATATTTTTATATCAATTCCATTATGATACCAAGAATTGGAATTTCTTTAATACAATTTAGGGAGACGTACGTACTGCTGTGGATTGGCACCCCGGGTATCGGAAATTTAAATTTGTATTTTTGTTCAGTCCGGATTGGTATTTGTCAGAGCAAGGATAGAGTTTCCGCTATTCTAATATTTTTTATTTGAAAAGATTTTGTTAATTGATTTAATTGTTAGTATTATTTTTATTTGTTCAGGTGTGTAAAGTTAATTTCATTTATTTGTACATTTTGCGTACTCCAGGATTGTATATAGTTTATATGCTAGTATTTTCTTTGCGATGCGTTGCGGCTTCATCGCACGCAGATGTTGTAAATTTGATATATATGACTCTGTTACCTTGAGGCCAGTTCAGTTACCAGATTGACGAGCGTGTGTACTGTTTTGTTTAGTTTTCTTGGTTACCGTTTTTGGTATTTCATTTTTATTTTAAGATGTAGTTCGTTTGTTTTGAAATTTTAAAATCGTCCATCTAGCAACTCAGTTATTAATAGGTGTTATATCGTTGTGCACAATTTATATGTAAGGCTCGTTAATAATTTTCGTTTTTGAAGTGATCGTGTTTAGAGTTTAAATTTTTCGTTTTTTTTTGGTAGTTTTAATTTTATTGTATTCTAATCACCTCGGGGTAGGTGAAGAGTAGCTTTGAGCTTGTATTTTAAATTTCATTTTTAATTTTGCTTGTTTCTCCACGTGTTATTTAATTTAAATTTTAGTTTGCTTTGAATTTTTGAAACCACGTGGGTTTTTTGTGGTTTTAGATTTTCCTTCTAGAACGAATTCACCATTTTGTTTGCTAAAGGATTTGCATTGTCCTTTTTAATTGTAAATTCACGAAGGGGTTGTTTTATCCAAGACATTCAGTCTTAAGTTTTTTTTCCCCTGTTGTTTGTAATTAAATGTTTTTCTTTTTTCTTTTTAAACAATAATTAATGATTGTAAATATCATTTTAAAATTACAGTTCTTTTATTTTTGAATCAACCATTTCAATCTTTGGGGATTTTAAAGAAAGTCAAATTTTTACAAAACGGCCCACTATTACTTTTCATGATAGTTACTCTGAGATCTAAGAAATCTCTTGCCCTTTTGTATTTTTATACGCTGAGCTTAGCTAAATTAAATTTTGTTATTTTTCATTTCTTTAGACATATATGCTTGTACAATCAGTTCACAGCAGTACGTAAAACTGTACACATTGCATTAGCTAATAAATCTAAGTAAAAGAACTACGTGTATCTCCGGTTACCTTTTCATAGTGCTGCTTAATCTATATTTAAAAATTACCTTGCTCCGCGTCGGTAATGATGGTTTAATAAATTTATTTGGTTATGGTTGATGATTTCGGCGAATGTACAATCATGGTTGAATCTACTAAAGTTATAATTATTACGGTGAAAATGAATACATATTTTCGTTTAAGCCATAAACTAATAACAGAAATTTATTCCCTCATGTTTAGAAGCAGTAATTATTATAAGCAGTAATATATACATTTCCAATTTGGAGCTGTATTAATGGTAAAACCCGGTAAATGTTGGAAATATTGATTAATATGATTGTCTAGATGAATTGCTTTTTCTTTAACAAAAGTTATTGAAGTGAATGTTTCGGAATGTCTCTGGGAGAAAGGTATTATTTTCACTTGCAAAGACTGTTGAAGTACTGGAAGTGGAAGGTTCTGGCCGTGCTGATAGTAATTCTGCTACTTCAACTTTTTTTTCTTAAAGAGCTGTCAATATAGCCTTCTGCTACTGCAGAATTCTTCCACCTGTCATGGCGTTTTATTGTTATAAGATCACCTCCACGATCGGATGAACATCTAAAACAATAGCCGATGAACTTTTGTTTGGAAAATGTTGCGAATCAAATTTGGTAATGTGTACAATTCTTTGCGCATTTAATATTGTGCGCAGCAATGAATAGCTACACCATAGTGTACAAGATTTTCTGGTCAGTCGGATCAGTTCGAAATACGTTATGTACATTATTTTACTTGCACCAATTATTAAATTTGTGAAACTCCTCTTCATAAATGTGTCTTGATTTCTAAGGGATGCATTTATCAATTGCCTTACTTATGTATTCCTGGGGGAGTACTGTAATCATTTTCCATATTTACAAAATATTGATGAAAATGAGGTAGAATTATAATTTCAAAATTCAAGATAAAATTGCAAATCAAATGTCAAATTGAAATTCAACTGTTAGTGCTAGAAATCCATCAAATAAAACAAGCGTAATTTTAGTTTAGAAAAAAAACATAAGCTCATATTGAATAGTTATACCGAAATAGAAAAAAAAATAGTAGAAAAAGCTTGTTTCATAAAATCGTTTTGTCGCACTCGTACGTAAAGTACGCTTTATGAAACTTGTGTTTTAATATATCATTAGATCAAAACGGATATATTTAAAACATGGTTTGATATATAATTTCACTTTTGAAAAAATGAAATACATGTTTTATGGTAGTCGAAAAGAAAATGTAAAAAAATATTATATTTCACAAGCCAATCAACTGACTGATTTATTAGAAAGCCAATTTTTAATTTAATTTATTTTTAATTTAATATACCTGGATATTGTATACGAATTCAAAATACTCTTCACAGAGACTGCGTTTCATGTCGTGATTTAAAATAGAAAATGTTCGTAATTCATCATTAAACTTTTACCCAATAATACACTAACGATAGATTCGCAACAAAGTTTTTAGTGGTTTTTTTTATGCAATCCTGCATATTTCATGTTTACTAGTTTGGCAGCGAATAATACATTTACCTAAAGGAAAAAAATGCAGACAATACTAACATTTGGCAAACGTATTTCGACAATGCAACTTCATAAAGCCCAGTACGACAGGAATTGTAAACCATTGGTGAATAACAATAACCATGCAAATCGAAAAACAATACTACGAAATGAAATTACTGCTTCAATGATACTGCGGCAGTCATACGTGTGACATATTCGTCCGCTGCACTTTTGTGCCGAAATTGAATTAATATTGTAAGAGCTTTTAATTCCATTAGCGACAATTTTTGTCAGGTGTTAATTTTATCGTAGGTAGCTTGACAATAAAATCCACCAGCTTTATTTCTACTTATTTATCTATGGTGCACATGTGAGCAAAATAGATATGAAGTGTATGAATATTTGATTTTTCTTTTATGCATTTCTAGTGGTTTAATTAGTATACCATGTAGCTATACAAGAATGCAATATTACTACTACCGGAGCGAACATTTATCAAATTGTATTTTGCAAATTTATGAGCCAACTCTGGAAATTAGTTTTAAATATTTCTTCTAACTATGTAATTTCCTTTACTTTACTTTCTTTTGTGTAAAATAATAGGTGCAATGTCCCTGCTCTTTAAATATTTAAATCAAAACACAGCTGACATCTACGCTGCCTGGAAGACACTTTCATCAAGCCTCGAGGGGCGTATGATTCGAGTAATAAAATCAACTTTCATTTTAATTAAAACTGTACTTTATTAGGTGCAAAATTCACCAATTAACATGTTCATGAACGAGTGCAATTAAGATACAGTACATCAATTTCCTATCAGTTCAAAAACGTTTGAAGTAGCAAAAACTGTCTTGCATTTAAGAATTTGTATGCTACTACCAGCGCAAGGAGTATATCTTAAGCTTCCAACTGAGTTCGCGGGAAACAGACATGGTTTCTCAATAACGTTTATAACAGTACTTTCTTAGAACACGACGTGGAAAGTTTTAATTGAAGGCGAACTTTTAACTGCAATTACAGTTTTTCGCTAGTCAGTAACGGCTGATTTTTCCGTAGCGATACATATAATGAAAATGTTCCTAGTAGGAAACGTTTTAAAGCCATTCGAGCGTTGAAAGCAAGCAGAAATTACTAACTTATGGAGCAGGAATGGCAATAACCCCACCTACTTCGCATTGAAGGGGTAAATGCAAGATGGATGCTAGAAGAAGGGTTGAAACTTGAAAATAATTCAAAATCATAGTATGCTTTTCTTTCTTTAGTTTTCGGAGTATTTTGATACAAAGGCTTGGCTCACGTCTATTTTCTCACGTCGAAAACTAATAGAAATAAGAGGGCTGTAAAACCCAGAAGAATTATGCACGGGATACATTTGATATTGTCTTCGTTATATATTTGTATTTTTTTTAACAAATACTGTTCTTTATAATAAATGTATGTGGCGAATCATTGTTTTTTTCGTGGGTGGATGTAAGCCGAAAAAGACAACTCGGCCAGAAAAACCTATGTCAATTTTAGCCCTCTCGGTCAAGTTGCACCCTATCAAAGAAGAGTTAGCTTACCGAGTCTGGGTGCGTCCAACGGATCGACCCCAAAGTGCATCTGCTTCTTCCCGTCCACTGCCAAGCAGTTGACATGAAGGTGAGCAGAATTTTCCTCCGCACTTCCACACTTTCTGCACAGGGGAGAGTTCACTAGCCCCATGCGGTACATGTGTTTATTTAGTGCGCAGTGCCCAGTTGAGGTTCCTGTGAATAGTCTCAATTTGTCCCTGATCATAAAGACTACTCTATGAAGTCTTTCTCATTCGGATAAAGCCCTAGACATTTACAATGTCTTACGCCAGCGAGTCCATTCCAAAAGGAGCAGTCCCTAGTAGCAAGTTGGACTTCTCCATCAATCACGACATTTTATATTCTGTGTTCCAGTATGTTGTCTTTGCATCACCGTCTGTGCAGCTACTTAGAAATTACTTGACAGATCGATATCAATATACCATCTCCCTAATTGCGCTAGTTCCCTGAGGAACCGTAATCCCAGAGCTCCGTAATGGGGCCAGTGCTGTTGCCATTTACATATCTACATTAGTCTCTGCAGTGCGTCATTCTAATATACACAATTATGGAGATGGTCCGCAGTTTTACGTCTCTTTTCTCGGCTAATGGTGCTGATTAGGCACTGTAACATCTGAATGAAGATTTGGCATCTGGGAAATTTTTTGCAGAAACACATGCTCTAAAGTTAAACCCTGATAAGTCGAGCGTAATGATGTTTCCTCGAGGAGCATAGAACATTGATAATGGCAGCGTGGTGAGTGACAATAGTATCCTTCCCATCACCGATGCTAGTAAAAATCTGGGTGTGCAGTTGGACTGTGGTTTAAAGTTTAGGCAGCATATTAACGGCTGCATTCGAAGAGCAATTGGGGTGCTGAAACTATTGTACTTCCACAAAAATCGTTTTACCACAACGTATTGTTGTCGGACGTGCTGGTTCTGTCACATTTTAATTTCGCTGACATCGCGTATCACCACTGTATTGACTCAGTAACTACGCGAAGAATTCAACTCATTCAAACTTGTTGTATCCGTTTGATTTATGGTTTGAGACAGAGAGCATGTGTCCGACAAATTGAAAAAGACTAATTGGCTAAATATGGCCAAACGACAGAGGCTGCACTATCTAATTTTCTATCATAAATTGATACTTACAAAAAGACCGCAATATTTATGTGATTGTACGCATTCCGTAGAGACGTTCATAATTTAAACGTTAGATCGAAAAGCATTCTGACATCGCCACTCCCACAAAACCTCATTTTTCGAAATAAGTTGTTCATATAACATTGCAAAACACTACTATCAAGTAAATCATAGATTTAAGAACGTCTCACATTTAGCATTTAAGCGGGCTACATCTGAAGCGGCAGCAGGATGGACCAATATATTGTATGGCAACTTCGTTTGTAGCTTTCTTAATTTTTATTTTAGTATAATATCTATTTTTAATTCCTTAAAATAAATTAAAAGTGCTTTACTTTGTTCACGTCATCAGGGTGACATGAAAGAGCAGATGTGCATTATTGCCCGTATCTGAATAGCACACTGAATTTTTTGCCGCAATTTTTTCAAAATTTTCATCGGATATTGTTCTCCATCACTTCTCCAATACAGCAAATAATAATAGTTTTTGTGGAAAACTGCAAACAGAAAATTCTCCATAGTTATCTGTTACTCGTTTGTTAACTCTATTATGAATTTTGTACCAATGGAGCTATAAGAATTGTAACTAAAAAAGGATCCATATCACTTTCATCTGACGAATCCAGTTTGACCTCTTTTTGTCTTTGTTGCAAATATATCTCCTCCTTTTTCTTCTTCTTTGCATAAATTTTCATTTTCTTCTGCTTTCTTTCCACTAGTTTCTTTTAACTCTGAGGACTCTGTGTAATTGGTTGCACAGAGCCCTCTTTTCTTTTACTTTTCTTGGCTTTGCACTGCTGTTCATCGTTGGCATTGGCCGTACCATGGCTAAAAGAATTGTTTGTTTTTCTATTGAAGTTTATGTTTCCAAATGGCGGTGTTGATGCTTTTGCTTTTGTCAAATTCTTCAACAGTATTTTCATTAGATATCTTAAAATTCTCTGTTTCATGGTCATTTGTATGTTGAGACTCATTGAATGGTATATATGGTATTCTGAACCGACACATTGTCGCATAAATTATCATTTTCATTCACCTTTTCACTCATAAACTTGGAATCATTAGATGCATTTGGATTCAAAGAGAAAATACCAGGTTTTTAGAATTCTGTCAAAATATTTGCTGGTATGGGTATTTCAACGAAAAAATCTGATAATATGTTTTCAATATCATATAATAAACGAGCTCGTCCATAATTATTAATTATCCAATTGTTGAAAACTCCCTTCATAGCAGATTTAACTGCCTCAAATCTGCTGAATTTATGGAATATACGAATGGGAAATACAAATGCATTATAATGCCATTTCATGGCAAAATTCTACTGAGCTAACTGTTTAATGTTGATCAAAATACTTTTAATATGTTTCAACACATTTAGAAAAACTTTTGTGAGTCAGCCACTTTTATTGCATAACCGCAGACTGCCAATTGTAGTTCCTTTCAGAAAAGTGTCCTTAAAACGCATTCTTGGAAAAATATGTGCCTGAATCATTAATAATCCTTACAAATTTAATAAAGAATTCCTTTCGGCCGTCACTACTTACCCAAACTGACTCTATTCTAAAGTGGCAATTACGTTTGCTCATTTCATTGTAGTAATGATACCTGTTTCATCTAGATTTACAGTTCTTGAGACTTCAAAATTATATTCTAGCAAAACTTTTCCAAGATATGGATGAAATCCCACAACGCTTTGCTTATTGGAACCTCTAATTCTGGCACTGAAAATCTTAATATCGTCAGCATATGCTAATACTCTACAGTCTAACAGTCGAAATAACTCATTGATTTGAATATTAAAGAGCAAGAGATCCAGCGTTGAGTCTTGAGGCACACTCGCGTTTCGAATGAAAGCGTTAGAGCAGAATCCATTGCAGTGAACAAAACTAGATTGATCTTGACAAAGATACTCCAAACTGTGACACTGGTAATACTGCAAATCTCTCCTAGACCCCTCACCATAAACTGCTCCAAACTAGACGTACATTCTAATAGAAGCTATCATCATCAGCAGAAACACTGAACTGGTGTGGTAGTTCAGTATTGTGCTGATGATGATAGCTTTGCTATTGAAACGTACGTCCAGTTTAGTGCAGCTTGTGGTGAGGGGTCTAGGAGAAGTTTGCTAGATTGATCTTAAAGATATGACTTAAAGAACAAAATTACATTTATCTAGAAGCCGAGGGGGTTAAGTTTATAAATTAGGACACTGTAATTTAACGTATCATTCTTTATATGCATAATAGCAATTTCTCATTTGCATTATACATAACATACACGAAATAATTTCCTAAGAAAATACATTCAGTACTAAATTGCACGTCATCGGAAATGATAACAATCATCTACTTAGTGGCTGGAAATGTAACTTATATAAGGGATTTTCAATTACGTTTAAAGCATTCTATGCACTTACATATGCAAGAAGTCCATACAACAACCATTAAGACTGAAGTGCTAAGCCATCGATCACGTAGCAATTTTCTACTTGCCTTGTAAACTGTAGTAGCAGTTGAATAAAAGTGATTAATCATAAGTTCTCGGGACAATGAAATTGCCGCAAGCTCTAGTAAAGTTGGAATAGTTTTAAAACGTAATAGGGTTGGTCGAATACGAATACAGTTGTAATTTATTACTGTCATTGTTGATGTTGATCTAGTTCGGAGTTGTTTCAAAATTTGTGAAGGATAAACATTGCAAGCGAGTGTATGTACATACTTTTGTCTTAAAATTATTACTTGGGCTGTTATTCGATGAGCTGAAGTTTCGTGTTTTAACGTGGAAGTTTATTGTTCAAGGATGTAATAATGCCGCTCTCGAAAAGGAACAACATCTACAACATTTTCCTACGCAAGTGAACCGTAAACAAGTATGTCAATGTATATGCATTGAGATATAATTTTCTTGTGAAAGTTTATTTACGGTAATGACAATTTAAAATCATTAAAATGTATTAAATCTTTTGAGGGCTCTATTTCGTTTCATATTTTAGATTTCTACGGAAAGATGTAAATCCATCGGGAAATTACCAAGGAAAACTTAATTTATATTTTATTAAGTGTAAACTCCTACAATTCATGGAAGAAAACCCTGTAAAATCAAAATTACAGTTTAACTGTCAGTGACAGCACCCCTATCAACATTCATTCAAGCCATGTACAGATGATGTTCAAACGAAATTTACGATTGTAAAAAACAAAAAATATATTAATTTAATATAAATTTTCGATAAAATTGAAACAAACCAAATGTAAAAAGAAAATTGGCAAAATATCAGTGTTAATGAGAAAATATCGTTTCCTTCGCGTCCATTTGAAACATCATTCTATTCTTGCACAACACAGTATATCAGGAAAGCCTATATTTCAGTTGTGGGATCTCGTGAAACAAAACGCTCTTTCATGCAAAAAATTGAATAAGATAACAACAAACCTACCAAAAGGCAAGACCTATGTCACTGAGCTCCTCGAATTTTATTACAAATCCTAAGAAAATCAAGTTTTATTAAATTGAATTTTAAATGTTCAATCCACGTCTAGTTTAATTACCATCCATAAAAGTCCAAATATTTGACCTTAAATAGGAGAATGCAAAAGTTCTGAGATCCTGAAAAGCTCCATTAGTTTCTCACCATTAATCCAAATCCTTCGCCCTCAAACAATCCTTTCTGAATCCAGAGAGGAACTCTAACAAAAGCCTGTACAATTTATTAATATAAAAGACATAAACGTTACACCAAGGAAATGAAAAAAAAAAACCAAATATAAAATATTTTAAAAGTTTTCTTACAAAATTAATACTTTTTTAAGGCGTTTTTTGCAAATGATCTGCTCTTTTATGCTCACCTAGTATCTAGTTGTATTTAGAGTTTAACTGTAGAGCATAATAGTTAAGATTCATAACTTTCACGGTAGAATTCGAATTGTAATATAAAGATGCAAAATCTCTTCTTTTAGACACGATTAAAACACCTGAAAAAAAAAATAAAAACCAAGGGATATATTATCTCTATCTAAAAATTATAAAAATATCAGACAAGTTAGGTTAAAAGTAATACTTGCTTTTAAGTTAGAGCTGTGCAGTTACTAAATACAGTAAACATATGCTTTATAAAGAGAAAGCAAGGAAACAAGGTCTTGATCCTCACAGAATTCTTTAATATAACACGACCGGCTTCGCTCTAGCCGCATATCCTCAGGCCAGAATTCCAAATCAGTTTAAAATTAGTCAAGATGTGGTTTGGACTGGTATAATTCATACAACAGCCATTTAAAATTCACTGTGGAAACAGTACAAAATCTTTGCAAACCGTTTTTAGACACGTTGATAACACGAGAGAATAACACACTTAAACTCAGATGGTGAAGAAGGCCTTCTAATTCTAACAGGTTCCTTAATTATTTTTTAAATTACCCTAAAAAATATAAGATAAATTTAATTAAAACAATGAAAAATAGAATTTGCAAAATTTCACATAAAGACTTCCTACCTAAACACAGATTTACAATTATTAAAAGAAATTTTAAAACAAAACAGCTACCCAACAACTTTACACAATAAGATACTATTCTCTAGCAACACACACAACTTGAATACAATACAGACACCAACTGCAATTCCAATGAGTAATACAACGAATGAAAACACCAATACAAAATACAAAAAACTACCTTACATACCCAATTTCGCAAACAAAATTAAAATGCTTTTCTATAATGCCATATCCATAGCGTACACTAGCGCAGTTCCAAATTCAGTCATTTACACCAGACTGAAAGACAAAACACCCACATTAATGAAGTAGCAATGTGTGTATATGGGCTACCATGTAGTTGTGACATCCTGTATATAGGCCAGACGAAACAAAGACTTAAGGACAGGATCACGTCGTAGGAATCAAACCACATGCATGCACCCTCGCGAGCTATCTAGCCAGCAATAGCCATACCGTAGATTTTAATCCCGCAAAAATAATATTCAAGGAATCTAACTATAATGATCGTATTTTCTATGAAGCTCTGGCCATCAACAGCATGCTTCCAAATTTAAATACAAAAAAAGAAAACCCAATATTCAGCAACATATATTCAGGACTATTGCCAGAACTTATCCCTAAAATAAAACAAAAACTAGGTTTATAGTACTAAATTTAATAAATTATATTAAAACAACAATATTAAAAATATTACAATCAAACTAGGTCCACAATATTATTATAATTTTTAAATAAATTATTATAAATATAAAATATAGTCATGTTTGAGGCCTCAAACAAATCAGTACATCTTTTGATATGTAATACAAATTTTAAATGTGATTGTAATGCTACAGTAATGCTACCAGTAAAGCTTTTTATACATTTAACACTAACTTAGTTAGTAAGTATATCATTATATATTCATACATAATTAATATGAGCCGTGAATAATGTGATATCTTCCTAACTAAATTACAGATAACGTCTGAAGAAGGCTGAAAAATACAGCCGAAACGTTACCTAACTAAAGTTCGCGTTTTAATTAACTACAACCCATAATTCTACCTACACAGCAGTAATATATCTATATCTATTATAGTGGAATACAATCTCAGTCCTCACTGAATTTCCTTTAAAACAAAAAATATATAAAACGAACGTAAAGTTCTAAATCTAAAAAAATCAGCCCATAAAACTTTCTGACCACAGAAACTGCAATGGCTTTCTAGTAAAGATATAAGAAATTAAAATATTTGAGAAAACATGTACGATTAAAGAGTAAACAACAATATATCAGTTATTTTGGCAGAAACTAACTGACATTTCCTTTGAGCTTACGTGGATAGGTATATTGCTTGCCAATGATATGAATACTTCAAGCCTTAGGTATTCGCCTTCGCAATATTTATTAGGAAGATATTATACCATAAAAGTTCTTTGTCAAATCTTTGATAAAAAAAAAAACCTTTCACAAAGGAGCTTTATTGAACAATATTTGCTTTATTTGTAAATAAGATAAGTGGTAGCATTCCATTCTTGTTTTTTGTATTCTTCTGTATTTTATTTCTGTTTTATTTGTAATCTGTGTGTTCAAAGTATGAGAAGTAAGACATAACTTATTCTATACTTCTGAAATTCACTTTGCAGTTTTAAACATTTTGTTCTCTCTTCGACTATTATTATATATACTATATATACGTTTATTATTTGTTTAGCAAGGCGATTTGGCTTTACGGGGTACCTGATAAGTAGAGATGGTGATTTTTGTTGGCACGCAGTAGCGCACACAGAGAAAAAGAATTATTGTTAATAATTAAGTCCTGTGTGTGATCTGCTAAATGCCTGTACAAATTTGAGTGTCATGTTTATGTCAACCAGTATATACGGTGGAAATAAAATATCTTTTGATTGTATGGATTCAAAATATGTTATATCTACATTGTTAGAGATATTATATAAACGTTGTTAAGTTTATTTATTAAGCTAGATCATCAAATAAATTCGCAAATCACTTTGAGGAATATTGCAGAATACTTGATTCAAGAACATAATATTAACATCAAGTCGTATCTGAACACTTACAAGACTCATTACTTATCACTAGAATGGTTCCAGGTTCATAATATGCCGGAAACTGTAAATGCCGTTGAAAACAAAAGACTAAGAAAGCAATAGGTTGAACACCTTTTAGAATTTGTTGCTCAACAATAATTCAGCAAACATTTTTAATTTATTGCGTTGACGTGGACATTAATTAACTAAATAATAAGAAACCTAACTTACATATCTCCAACAGGAATTGAATACTTCAATAATCATAAAATTCACCTTTTGGTATATTTTTTTTTAAATTCACCTCAAGAAGTTTCTGTGTTATAAAACCAACTTAACTTTTATAGGATAAATTACAGCCAGGATTTCCCAACTGGTGTTGTAAAATCTAATAATTAGCGGTCGACAATTAAAGTTAGTTTATACTTACAGCAACAACTAAACCTACATAGTTCGCTTTACATTTTCAACTTTTGCCTACCGGCAAACACAAGACAAATGCCCTTGCGTCTTGGCGAAACTTTAAATTAACAGAGCGGTTAGCGGAACGGAAAGGTCCCTAGACTTCCTGTTAATACCGTCCAACAAGATAACCGTTTCGATAAAATAGGACTCGGGTATTTCCACCGCCACTAAAATCTTATTACCGCAAATCGAAATTAGTAGCTTGCCGTGCTGAGATTGTAGGTATATACGGGACGAGGAAAAACTAAGGGGTAATCTTTAAGAAATATGAATTAACGTAAGGGGGCATGAAAACAGTTTATAAATCTTGTTGGCGTGTTTCTCTTTCGTGCACGATATGCGGATATACCTGGCGAGGAAATTTAAATTTTTAATAACTATGCGAAGCAGGAGAGTTCCATCACGACATTAACTCTTAGGGGATGTAAAATGCCATAGCATGTTTTACGGCTGATATACTACTTTTGATATTAATTCTTGTTCATACTTTGCGCATTAGTACTTACACCACGAAGGTAATTTGCATAGAATAATCACTTGAAGTTTTAAGCTCTACAACGTTGTTGATATATGACAGTGAAAAATGCACATAAATTGTTCCCAGTAAAGAAATCTAATTATACCCTTACAAGAAAAGGTACCCAATCCGCACTTGCAGAATTTAAACTTTATAGTAAGTAGTATACGAAATATCACTTCGTATATTATCTACTATATTATCTCATTTTGTGGTTCCTAAGAAAATTTCATGATGTTTTCCATTTGGTTTCCCTATACCTAACTTCATTTGCTTCTGAAATATCTTGATTACTTTGAAAATTTTGAAAATTTTAGCCTTATTTTCAATACTGTGCCTTTCACCCATTTTCGACTGGTAGTAAGCGCTTCTAGGGTGGATGAAAACATAAGAATGGCACTTTCGAAATCCACATTGACAATTTATTTATCGCATACAGCGTGTCAAAAGTTTGATGAACAGTTACATCATTTTGAAAGTTGAAAAAGTTAGTTTTTTTAACACGTTCAGTGCCGATGATGCAGGCCCGCGTCGAGCTGGGTTCAAGTTTAAACGCGAGTCCGAGTAATCGGCACTGAACGTGTTAAATGTGACACCCTGTATATTATTACATGGTGCTGTGTCTTTCCCTATACCTATTTCGTTTTCTTGTTATTCCACATTTTCTATTTTCATGTGGTGTTTAGCAGAAACCGGAATAACATTTTATCTTTCGAAACACAAACAATATGATTAAAATTCACCTTAATTAGAACACTAAACAAAATGAGAACATAACAAAATTCAAAACGCAAATAAAAAATATAAAAAACTTGGAACATAAACATAAGAAATAAGTTAATTTAAACAAAATTATTACAATAATTGTTCAATATAACCGCCATTTTAGTTCAAATACATAAGAACTCTCACATACTCCTTGCGTAACAGACCACAGAATTTCGTCTGGACTTTGATTTGTTGGCCTAGAGTGCATTAGTTCTTTTATACGGCCCCAGAGGTGAAAATCCAACGGCCACCACTAACAATTCCTCTGAGTATCTTCAGATATCTAATACAATTCCAACGTTTCGGCAGTAGACGAACTACCGAAACGTCGGATCATCAAAATTCTACATACTATGGAAATAGCCCAAACAACAACTCAACTATGAATAAATGCATGATATTATATTTTGCAAACATATAACAGCTACACAAAGTAATATTAATATTGCCAATCGCGTCTAACAAATAGTAATAATAATAATAATAACAATATCGTCTTTATTTAATATGTAATGGAAAGCATAAAGTAAAGAAATCAATTGTTTTGAGTTAATAGAAATAGGGGTTGACTTTTACTAGAAGTAACTGTTCCAAGTTTTCAACCGTAAAGCTGCTTCGTTTTGGTGTCAGTATATCTTTAAATGCAGAAAACGCTCTTTCAACTTCGCAACTTAGTGGAGCAAATGGCAAAAAAACTAAAGGCGGATTTGTATGTAGTTGGGCATGATTTGTTGAGCAAAATTTGATTGAAATAAAGTTTTAAGCAAGCGTAATTGTAAATTTATCAATTACAATTAATCAAATTGTTATTGTGAAGTATTGCAGTTACAATTGATTGTTGCTTTGATATTAAGATATTTATTGTACTGGGGAACGAACGTATTCCTTTGTGATATAATATTGCCTGATTTGCAATAGATTTAGCCATCATATCTACCATATGATGACCAAATATGCCATGAACAAAACTTAGGGCTACATATGCTATTTATCTACATGTAATCTGCACCTGTGAGGAATTGAAGGTACTCAGGAAGAAATATTGCGGGAGAGATCTATTGGAGCCCTCGGAGATTCTCAAGTTTCCACTGAGCAAGATACTGGGCTTTATAAAGAACATCAAGCTGCTCGAGCGGAAATAAGAGACTTAATAGCGATGGTACAATGAGCACCTAGCTCAAGTGTCCGGACATTAGGTGCCCACCCTAACTTAATGAATGAATGCTATTTATTTAGAAAGACAGATTAAGAATTCCAAAAAAGATAGTGAACTTGACGGGAAAGTGACACCAAAAGCCGCAACAAATAAAATTTTGAATAGAAGGCAGTTATTCAGAGAAATTTAGAGTTGGAAAACGCTTTAAAATAAGACGACCGCCTCTCGACGAACCTATTTAATTTTAAACAATGATAATAAGGGATAGCAAGATTCAAACAACAGATTCGAGGCCTGTTTTAGAGGAGGCGATTAGTTGATTCCACTAGTTGAACGAATGGTTGTCAAGGAGCATACTGATATGAACGCTTTCACACGGAGTTAACTTGTCTGCTTCGGCGGCTTCAATAGGTCTTCAATGACAATCAACCAGTTGGGAGTAAACCAGACAACTTAGTTGGATCAACTAAACCGCCTTGTCTGAAACAGGCCTTAACCTTTTATTTATTTGAAATAATGAAATATTTTGTTGGATTAACTAATTTTTCGTGATAAAATTTTGTTAAAATTATTTTATTGTCCTGAATAAACTGGTCTTTTAGTGCAGGTTTGCCAAATTCAAAACAAAAAGGCAAAGACAAAAAAGGGAGTAGAAATTTAAAAAAGCAACCAATACGAATACCTATCGAAAAACGAAAAAGAGCGCGAAATGCATAAGAGAATCTTAAAAAAGAACTTATCACAACTAGCCAAAATTAGAACTTACGAGGCAATAGTAACACCTGAGTTGTTCTGCATGCTAGAAAAAACATAAGTAAGGACGCAAAAATACGAACGAAAACTGGAAATTTGAGAAGGTACATGTTTTAGGAAAATACTGGAAGATATAAGAAGAACAGGAGGTGAATGGAAAAGACGCACAACAAGAGAAGTAATGGCCCTGTAGAAAAAGGCGAAAATAACGCGGACGGTACGTGCACAAAAGAAAAACGTGATGGTTAGGACATATCATCCAAATACCGAAACAAATAATTATTGAAAAAATGTTATATGAAGGGGAATAAAACGTTTCGTGAGGAAGTGGAAGCGGATATAAGTGCGACAGGCATAAATAACTGCGAAGAAACGACAAACAACGAAAAATGGAAACAAATTTGATGAAAATAGAAGCTAAGTGCCTCCAAGGTCTGTAGCGCCAATATATATTTATACCTACAATACCAAATATAACCTAGTGGTTTGAGCATCTTTAAACACAAAAAATTGTCTAGTAAAGCAATTATTGATTGAATTAGCAAACCCTTTTTCTCGATCTTCAAGTGCTACATCTCCAGAGAGCTCCCAAAATTGCCTCAATACAAGAATAACCAAATTTGTAAGTCACTCGTATTGGATTGATGATAATGAATTGAAACTTTGTATTTGTTCTGGTTAAAAATGAAAAACTTAAATTGACGAAAAGTTCAAATGACCTGCCGAAGAGTTGTACTAACAAAACTACCTACCCTTTTGTACCTAAGGCTGAATAGTTAGAGCTACGCCCATTTAAACTTTTTTTAAATCAAGTTTAATATGTATCGATAAGCACTTTAAAAATGCTAACATTTTTAAATATTCAGACACCTTCTATTCTTAAAAATCAGTTTCACCTTACCAAAAACTATTTCTCGACCAAAACGAGAACCATTATTTTCTTCAAAATGTTTTCTTTTCCGTTTTGGATTGAAAATTGAATTTTAGGTTATCTTGGTATGGTCGGAAATGGGATAAAATGATCTAAATAATTTTGAAGTGTCAGAGGCTTCGCGGGTGTATATCATGCTTTTGCAAATGAAATTAAAATAATGAAAATTAATCTAAAATTTTAGAAGAGAATTAGTCAAAAAATTAGAATTTAATAGTATTAAATATATATGCAGTACGGCTGAAAATGAAGGGTGCATCATTGCCAATTTTGCCAGTCGAGCAGCAATATGCGGTACCAGTTGTTGGGTGGGGTGACCATTCGGACAGCATTTCTCAGCGGCTCGGTGTGTTCCGGCACCGTAAGCTAAGGGTCTTTAAGGCCTGTGGTGCTGAGTTATTATTATCATTTTAAATATATTAAAAATGTAATTTTAATTAATTTAAATAATTTCAACATTTAGAAATTTTTTATTTTAAGTTTAAGAGACGAGAAAATAGTATACAAATTATGAAAATAAGTAATTTTAATTTTTTGACTAATGCTCTAATTTTAGGTTAATTTTCAGTTCGTTTGAAAAGCAAGATGTATATATCTGCGAAACGTCTGAGATAATAAATTTCAAAATTACTTGGATCATTTTATTCCATTTCCAACAATACCAAGATAATCTAAAATTAAATTATGAATAGATATTCTTTGTAACAAAAAGTTACATTCCGTAATATTTTCAGCATCCTCGAGTTTCGCCATCAGAAGCACTGTATAAAACCGAACTGTGCATTATTTGAAAATCGCTCGTTCGTGAACTTTTGCGTATCGTGTGTATTCAAACGGCACTAGTTCATGATAACTTTATCTCCGTAATGCAATAGAAACGAGGCAAACAAGATATATTCGAGTTCGCAAATTTCTTCGGAAGCGTTCTTTTATATCGATTGTAATTCGAGATTAAAACTTACTTCCGGATCATTTGTTTTTCCGGAACAGAGAACGCAAAGTTCAACGTCACAGAAACTTAAAATTACAAGCACTTTATTTCACCGGCATTCCGGTGACTAGTTGCCCTGTCTAGGTTTTGTTGCATGCGAAATAAACCTCCTGATGCTCTCTTTATAAATTTCTTTTACCTTAGCTGTTCCTGTATATTGCCGTACTCTCCATTTTCAGTTTCTCCACTGTTTGTCCGCCATGTTCCGTGTCGTCGTTTTTATTGTTTACTGTTATGTTGTCAGGCGCTCTTATAATGGGTTTTTGACAACACAGATGGTGTTGGTAATTTAATAAGTTTCGATAACGGCGGTGTATGGAATTTTGCCAGAGTGCATTATTTCACTGTTTATGAGACAAAAATCAGCATATTGTATGATATGCTTACAAAAATACTAAGCACTTGTGTCACCGCTTAGTAACCACGATAACTGATTGTAAGTAATTTGTATCTTTAGTTTGGATAAGTAATAAAATGTTTAAATAATCAATGGTGACTCTGTATAGTTAATCATCATTAGGCGGGAAATGAAAGGATTATATAGTCTCTTGCAAATTCTTTAATAAAAATCATCTAGATACGATCGCTTTCATACATGAAACGAACAGTCTTAGCCCTGAATGTAAAAACAGTAAAAGATTGGTCAAAAATATCGAATCTAATTAAAAAATATTCAATTTGTAGAGCTTGATGTTTTGACAACTTTTCACTGCTTTTATATTCTGGCATGTTGACGTGCGCTGGCATTTAATTTGCGTTAAATAATTTGTGGGAGCATAGACGATTTTATTTCCTAACTAATAATAAAAGGTTAGTATAGTACCTTCTGAAATTTCTCGAAAAGTATTTTTTTTTCTCTACTTATAACTCATAGCGAAGCCAGTAAACTAGTAGAACAAACGGTTAAATTCCTCTCAAATTAATTTCAGCAATCCGTAAGGTAAAAGTATATAGCAATAGATTTCAAATGATACTTTTTACCCAGTGTAAGGATTAAAGAAATAAAGGTTTGAATATAAATATTATTTTTTTCAAACTAGAAACTTCATTTTTTTCATTCAGAAATAAGTTCACTCCTAAAGTGTCGTCAAAATCTGCCTAAGCTTGCGAGAAATCAAGCCAAGAAAGTCAACTTTTTGAAACACTTCTGTGTGTTTTTTTTACCATGGATAAATACAAAAAGGCAAGAGACTGCGGTGTTTCCGAAGACTTCAGGTCAGATGGCTCCCAAAACGAAAACAAAAAAGACCAACACGCAAATATTTTAAGTCTCAAAAGGTTTTAATGGCTAAATCTACTTATTCCATTTACAAACAAGATGTGGACCTGTAAATACTGAATTCTTATTCTTGTATCATATTTTCGTCCAAAATATTATTTTCTTCTACCTATTCTACACCGCTCTTGAAGACATAGAAGACAAAAAAGAATATGTAACCCTTATCTTAAACCACTAAGACCAAACTTTCATTATTATGCTTTCATTTGGAATACAAAAATTAAATTAAATTACTGAATACCTGCACGGACTTTATTTATGAAAAGCTAAATAATTACAATTCATCCTAAACGCCGTGCTCTACCTAAAAGCAGTACACGAAGTCATCACCTATTCTAAGTACTATGTGGATTCCATAATAATAGAAATGTTCCTACTCTAACTAAACAGTTTTCCTATGATTATATAATACGAGTTAGGCAACAGAATAAAATAGTCCTCTTGTGGGTTCCGGATCACGGGCGGGAACACCTTTTGTAGGGCATGAACCCTTTTGCGGGATAAGCACCAGTACAATACTGAAGAAACTGAAACAAGAAATGGAGCAGAGAAAATCTAATTGTTGGGAGAATCTCGAGGGAATGAGGTAAAGTAAAATTCTTCTGGTAACCAGAGGAGGTTTACAAAATGCATTAACGTGAGTAAGAACAATGTTCGCATATTAACAGAAATACTTTCAGGACATTATAAACTGAAAGACATCTGAGTAAGCTTAGATTTGCAAAGGAGTCTGAATGTAGATTTGGTGAGGAACAGGATGAAACACACATCCACTTCCTCTCAAATTGTGTAGCACTGTGCAATTCAAGGAGGTTGCATCTGATATCATTCATAACCCAATGTCTTCTGATATCGTACACTTTCTAAAAGGATAGGATTGGAAGGCCAGCTGTAACAGCAAGAATAAGGGACACAATAGATAAGACCTCTTAGGTCGCAGTGTAACATAACCCTCCTCACACAGATACATACATACATATAATAACAAAAATATAATAAATCGATCAGTTATCAGTTGTTATTACGTTTTCGCCCATGGAAAGGCTTTAGTTACAGGAGCAGAATATTTTCAGAGCGAGTCATGCTTGTTTTGACTCGCTCTAAAAATATCCTGCTTCTTCCATGTAAGAATTTATATCGAAGAAAATGCATTTACCAGCGAATCTTAAACTTCAATCAACAACTGGAAAAGAGACTAGAAATTTTAGTCGAGGAACGATTTAGGAAAATCATAACATACGTTGGACCTTTTCACAACCACTATGAGGGCACAAAAAATAGCAAGTCAATCATACTAAAATTAAATGAGGAAATGTAGGTGCCTCGCACATAAACCAGTACCATTCCATTTGGGCCTTCCATATTCAGAACAGCATCAGTTAAAGTAAGGCTGATAGAATATCGTCGAGCATTCGCTAGATTGGAATCTAGCATAGAAGACATGGTGTAAAATAAATCACCTGGCGTAGCACAAGATACACTAAAGAATATTCTCAGAGGTTTTTTACTCGACGGTATACAAAAGAAACGAAAGGAAGTGAATCATTAACAGATGAAAACGCTACAATCGTCAAAGATTTCAATATATGCGGTGATGGCTCCCACGACAGCTACAACAAATTTATTGGGTAAGACAAAATGGTCTATTCATTTCATTAATTCATTAAAGTTAGGGTGGGCACTTAATATCCGGGCACTTGAGTTAAGTGTTCATTGCACCATCTCTATTAATTCTCTTATTTCCACTCGAGCAGCTTGGTGTTCTCTATAAAGCCCAGTATCTTGCCCACTGGGAACTTCAGAACCTTCGAGCGCTCCAATAGATCTTTTCCGAAATATTTCTGCCTGAGTACCTTCAGTTCCTCACATGTGCAGATTACATGTAAACTGGTTTCCTCCTGTAGTTCGCATCTTCTACACCACGGTTCGCTTACCGGGCCTGTGTTATATAGCTGCTTTTTCAGAGGACAGTGTCCAGTTACCAACTCAGTAATGGTTTTCACTTCTTTCTTACTGCGCCTGAGTAGGTTATCAAGGAAGCTAACATCCCCATCCCCTATCAGCGCTTTGGTATAGAGTTGACCTTCAGTCGACCTCCATTTCTTTGTACTTTCTTTATCTAACCAGATCCAGATCTCCCTTCTCGCGGAATCCTTAGTAATCACACATACGGGCTCTGGGCCCATGAAGTGTCTCTTAGAGCCCTCTTTAGCTAGTTCGTCGGCTATTACATTGCCCTTTATATCCTCATGTCCCGGCACTCAAAATCAGAGACACCGTGTAGTCTCGTGCCAGCGCATTGAGGGATTGTTTGCAGTTTCTAACAATGGTCTATTTATTCGTAAATTCTTTATTGAAAATCAAATACGACCGGTTCTGTGCATCAAGCACGCACTCAGATTAGAAAATTTTCGTCACTAGTTAAAATATTTCCTCAAATTATAAAAAATTATTTTTAAATTGAGTACTCGCACAAACGTCTACTAAAACAAAATTACGGCAATAACTGCATAAAAGAAATTAGATTCAAAATTGCTTAAATTGCTTTATGCAATCGTTATGTTATAACCATTGCCTTATTACTTTGATCGCAATTTCTTCTACAATGGTTCCGCTGAGAATTTCAGTCCATACTCTTGGAGGTCACGAAGAATACGTAATGAAATGTAAATAGAATCGCCCATATTCGCCAAAGTTAGCAACTTTAATCACATCTCTGCATTCAAGCATTCAAATCGAACTTTTGTTAGTTCGCCGTAGTGGCGCACGAGATGGCTAACCTCCCAAAACAGGTTATCAAGATGATTGATGGCTCTGTTCCGAACTCCCTAATAGAAAAGCTCCAGGAAAAAAATATATATTCATACCTTTACCGATACGAAGGCAATGGGTTTTGGCGCATTGTTTGAATTTTCATTGAAAAGGATTCATTCCCTTTTTGTTTTATCTATTATACAGGAAGCCCATTGCGGACAAAAGAAAAGGGTAGATAAATGTTGAAGCATGGTAATATTTATTACCGGTATCTTTTCAAAAGGGAACATCAAATAAAGCAATTGTATACTAGTTTTGGTTGTTGGTATTTGGAAATAAATAGAGTGAAAGAGAGACATTTTTTGTTTTGTCTACCATTTCATGCGCGAACAAAGCTTTGTGTTTTCTTATAAGTGAAGTTTAGGTCTAACACGTTGTATGACTAACCTGCGAGCTTAAAGAATCATTAAAAAAAACAACTCGTCACTAGCTGTTGTTTTATACTACCACTCTAAATAATTCACCGAAAGTCTTCTATCGTTGTTTTCATTTATAATTTTCTTCCTTCTGATATAATTTGGTGTTATCTGCCTTATTTCAAGGAATTGAAAAAAAAATAGAAGGTATAATAAAACACGCCAAGCGAACGTAAATTCCTTTCACCACTATAAGGATTATTTATTGCGGCAATCAAGCCTCTTCCCCTTCCTGCATTACCACAATCATATTTTTATTTCACATTTTATTCGCCTGAAAAATAGGCCTCCCGAACAATGGATGCGCCTTTATTATGGGATGTAATAGTGAAATGAAAGTGGTTTTTTATCAAAGGCGGAAACTTGTAAAACCGTGACGCTTAAAGGGGAGGCGTTGACTGATACCAACAAATTTCGTGGAATTTTAAATGACGACGTGAAAAAGAGAATCGCGTTTACACGTATCGGGCTTGTTTGATGTTCCCAGTATCCTTCGACAAAGTTCCGACTTGAATTATTTTCTTTTTCTAAATTGAATTCCTATCGAAAAAGAGTTCGTTGATGCATTGGGCTTGTATGTATGTGTAAAATACTACCTGTTGTTATAAGTAGTATCAAGAAATCCTTCAATTAATTTTACAAACATTCGTAATTAAAAGGAACGTACACGGAAAAACCAATTTGTATTATATAATATTTCGTTATTTCAAATAAATAAAGAGTTAAATAAACAAATAATTTGGTCGAATTTGCTAAATATTTGCAAGGTTTTCAAGCTTTTTACAATAAGGAATTAACAAATTAATGTATTTCTGCTAATAACTGTAATAATTAAGAAAGATTTTCCCCAGAAAAATTTTCAGGTCACGCAGGATTCAAACCTACACACTTTCGTTTACCGGACGGACGCTCTACCAATTAAGCCAGAGAGGAGTGTAGATTCGAGCGACAAATCGAACATTTCAAAAATTTCTCTTAATTATTGCAGCAGAAATACATTTTTTTAATTTTATTTTATTTATTTTTAATTTTTTAATTAAATATTTGTTTGGCCATATTTAGCACATTATTTAGTTAACTTAAACAAAATTTGGTATTATCCAATAAATCGGTTTTTCAGTGCAAATATACTGCTGTGTACTGATTGTAATAATGAAAATGCAAAATGAATATTAAAAAAGAAAAATTAAATAAGCTAGCTCAACGGATAAAAATTTTTAAAGGGCGCAAAAGAGCAATTAAACTCAGGGTTACCCTCGCAAATTAAAACTTGTGTTTAACCACGACAAGTAAATTGTGGGTGAAAGAAGTCTGACTTTTTTAATTACCCCAAAAATTGAAAAGGTTTAAAATAAAATAAAAGAACAGAATTTTGAATGACGTTAATAAACAATCAAGAATTTTATTATAAAAAAAGAAAAAAAATGTTAATTACAAAAATTTTGCAGAAAAAAACCGTGGACAGAGGGTCCTGGCTTAAATCAAAACTGCTCAAGATTCTAAATTACAATAGGACAATGCTAAATCCTTTATCAAAGCAAAAAGGTAAATTAGTTCAGGAAGATAATTCTTTTTCACGAAAATCCATATGGTTTCAAAATAAAAAAAAAAATTCGTGGAACACTAAAAATTTACAAAAATGAAAACTAAAAGCGAAAACAAAGCTACTATTCACCAAACCAAGGTGATAAATAATTAAAAACGAAACAGCAAACTAGAAAACCAACAATTAATTCTATAAAATTACTATTGAAAAAAAAAAACTAGACTGAAATATATCTTCCTGCACGTAGAATAATAAACGATCTTATATCTAAAATGTGTACACAACAATATAATAACAATTATTATTTAGCGAGTTCCTTGATGGACAAAATAAAATTCAATATAACGAAACAAATCTCTAAATCAAAAGTATTAACAAAATGGCAGCAAACAATTACAAATATGAGAAATTGAGTGACAAGGTTAAACAGTCGTATACATATAAACAGCTGCGTGCAACGCAACGCACAAATCATCGAAGAAAACTACAAGAAAGGACATGAACTACAAAAGCGAACGCTATACATTTTACAGAGTGAAATAAATTTAAAACAACTGAACATTTAAATAAATAAATTAAACAATTAACCCATTAACTAAATCTTGTATAAAAATAAAAACTATATCTCTGAAAAATTTTTCGAAACATTGACAAACGCTTATCGGAGTAAACAAGAAAAAAAACTGAAATGCGAAAACCGGGGTGCCAGACCACAGCAATACGTAGAAAATCCCACGGAATGAAGCGACTTGTCTCTTTCCGTGCCACAGTATAAAATGAAGGAAGGCTGTCACTTTAGTTAAAGAAGATGAGAAAATATCCAAACATTTGCACGTTCCCACAGATGAAATTGGCAAAGAAATATTTCTTTTCAGGACTATCCTGAAGATGACAATAGAACCACTGCCAAAACGTCGATTTAAGCCATGCAACAAAGGATGCTAATAGCCCAAATTCCAACTATAATCCATCACGTCTTCATTACTGGCTCTCTAGAGTATGCAAAGGCCATAAACAATGAAGTATAGGTTGAATTGATGGGTGACTGAAATTGAACCTGCCTTTCTCAAGGTTAACCAAAGGCTAAGGAAAATTCAATATGATTTTAGCACTAGAATACCCATGCATTTTAGTATACAAGAAACATATATCAAGATAATTGGATTGAGTAAGATGGACGTCGCGTCGCTGGCGACCAGCTCGGTCTCTTTTCTGTTGGCACTACCCCAGTGGAAAATGAAAAATATATTTGTTCAATCGAATAGTCAATCTGAGTATATAATTAGAAATAAACTTGATATTGAAAAAAGAGTAGTTCTTATGGGTTAAAAAACTTTTCATGTACCTAATACTAAATAACCAATTACTGGTTTTGTAAAAAAAAAAATGTTTGTTCCAATATCTTAATTAAACACCTGACACTTCAAGTTTGTTCAAAACCAAAAGAGAACAAACTGTCCTTAAAAAAATCGACATAATAGCGTTTTAGTCTTGGGGATTTAAGTCATTATAATGCAGTTCACTTATATTCCTACGATTTTTGTTCAGAATTACTACATTTTTACTACTAATACCCGGTATAAGTGCAAGAAGGATAATTACGTGCTCCTAAGTTCTGGATGACAAGAATAACCACAAAAGAAAAGTGCAAAGAAGAAGAAATTAGGAAGAAGTTCACTTGAAAAATTTAATTATGGCAGGGCTAAGATTTTGTATCCGAAGTTTTACGGGGTGCGGTCTATTTTAATAGCATTCCGTTATTGCCAGAAGTAAACTCAAGGACACTCCAGGATTACTTCTTATCGCAATGAAGAATCTCTGGATGGGCTGGAAATTCGCATTATAAAAATAGTCCTTCTGGTGAAAAAAAAAATAAATGGAAAAAATTGCTCAGACATTTAAATTTAAGATTAGTGTCTTTTCCACCTTACGCGAATAGCTAGGCAAAGTTGTACTGGGGCTTCATTGACACATTGACGGAGAAAATGTAGGAGACGAAGATTACTCGATTCTGAATTACGGAAAGTGGCTGTGCGCTGGAGTTGAAAATATTAAGGGAATATTTCACAAGTCATAACGCGATTATCCCGAATTCCAAGTTGTTTTATTCGCAATGGAAGGTAGTGAATTGCGTTTAATATGTATGGATTTGGAAATTCGCTGAACGCGATTCGTGCCTCTTACGACGAATATTTTGAATTTACCTATATTGGGACTTTTATAAGGTTGCGTATGCAAGTATTACGCACTCCCCAAACTGTAAGATGTTTTTGCTTCCAGATACATACGCTCAAAAAAAATACATAAGGGTTGTTACTGCCACACTGTGCTTGAAAAGGTGCTCTCAGATGCAATGTCTGCGATTACGAAAAAAAACTTAAATATATTATATATTGACTATTACTAAGTGTAACCTAACCCAATTATCCCGATAATACGCCGTTTTAGCGATTAGTTTGTTATCCATATTATCACACACAGCCGAATGCTGAAAATTTCATTAGATGATTTATATTAAGATAACAATAATAATGGAGAGAAAGGTTGTGTCATAAAATTTAAGATAGCTGGTAGAAGTGTTTGGAGGTAAGTGGTAAAAATATTTCTTAAGAATAGGTTATGTATATAACATTGGATATTTTCACGTTACCTATCCCATTTATTTACCTATCAAATGTACAAATGCATCTAGGTATTTCTATAAATTACGTATAGCCGTGTGAATTGCAAAAGATAAACTCAATGCATAAAAAATCATAAAAGATATTCTTGTATTCCGAAATGTATTATGTCTTAGTCATAATAAATTAATGTTTTTCTTCCTTTATTGTGTTATGAATTAAAAAAAAATTCTAACCATTTAATCTACTTTAATTTGCAGAAAATAACCGTCTTGATTTGGAATTTGTCAAGAGGCGTAACAAAAAGTACAATTCAATGCACAGATCCGAGGGAAAAAAGTTAAACTAAACAATTGAAACCGCTAGAAGAAGTAAGTATAACAGCAGCCGATTTAGGTACTATAGCCCAGCTCATACAAGAAATAACATTTTATTTAATTTAATAATGTAAGCAAATGTTTAATTCAATTTCCATCCCGTTGCAAAAACAAACTAATTAAATCGTTTAAACAAAATAATCCGCCCTAAGCGGTGTTGCTATAAAAACAATTTCATCATTTAAATAATTAGTCTTTTTCTACGCTCCATTATTATATAACAAAAAATAATTCAACCGTTTAAAACAAAATTTTCATCTCTCTTCTCAGCATAAATCAAAAGCTTATTCATAATAAGTGTTTTTTTTTACAACATCTTTAAACTCATCAAATTTATCTTTATAAGGCAGTAGATGGTTTGTCTCAAAACTTAACCCAAAATTCGAGAGTATAAAATTTACTGTGGAAGAAGAGATGAACAACCAACTTTCTTTTCTAGATAGCTTAATGATAAGAAACAATAATAAATTAGAAATAGACATCTGTAGAAAAGAAACCAATGCAAATAGATTCATAATGGCCTACTCAAATCATTATGAACCACATAAAATAGCCGGGATTAATTTCCTAATCAATAGACTTATAAAATTCCCACTTAGTAAGGCGAGATTTAACAAAGAATTGCAATTCATTAAAAAGGTAAGATCTATAATGGTTACTCTTCTGTAGATGCAATTCGGAACGTAAAGAAAGTCTAGTATAAACACTATGTTAGAAGTATCATGAATATAACTTCAGAAGACAATGACGAGAAAATGGTTGTTAAATTCCCTTTTCATCGTATTTCAAAAGCTTCAAAGGCAACATTTTTAGAAAACAAAATTTGAACATTTATTTCTCCTCTCGGAACACACTCACAATCTTCTATGTAACACGAAAGACTAACCTCATCCCAACGAAAAAATGTGATAAAATTTATATTGGACAAACAGAGTGTTCGATTGGAACTAGATTCAAAGACTACATTGCATGTTATCGATATGGTAGACTTGAATCATCCAGCGTTACGCAACGTATAAATGATATCGGACATAAAATCAATATAGAAAACCTTGAATTAGTGAAAAATGTACAATCACCCAAAAAGTTAAACGCATACGCAACCATATATATGAAAAAACTTTCAAATAATTTAATAAATAGGCAACCTCTGCAGTGCTCTAATTTGATTTATTTATGAGGGTAGAAAAGAAAAAGTTCACATTCGTCACTAATTTTTGGTATTTCAAAGGGTCAAGTAGGCGTAGAAAACGCATTTATAAATATGTTTTCTTTTTAGAGGGAGATAACAATGCATGTTTGGGTAATAAGCCTTTCTTATTTTTACGGAATTCATTGGGTGTGGTTGATAATGGGAACCCACGTATGCCCAAAAAATTGTCCCGAATTAATCAAATCTGATGTAGTTTGGAGATCGGATATTTACGTGTCCATTAACAAAATATTTTTTTCATCTCCTGTTGTGCGCTATGACGTAATCATTTTTTTTTTAATAATAATAAAGTTGTTTTTTATCTCCTGTATAATAACATCATGACTAAAATTCAAAGTCTGATGGGGTACATATGTAGATACAACTCTACTTTTTTGTTAGATATCGTAGAACCAGAATTAAAGGAAAGTGTAACATGGTTGTAAATCAATTCAACAGCATTTTCTAAATAGAAAAATCGAGAAATAAAAAAGAACAACAACTATTTATCTTCAAAATTATAACAGTACCTGCAACTATATTTAAAAACACCTTCTCATTAGGTCATACTTTGTTATATACTTTCTTAGAAGCTGAAACATATACTCAGGAAAAAAGAATCTATTGCATCTGAGCTACACATGTACCATTCTAATATTAAATGATGTCGGGGGCTTCTGTGCGAGGTGCTCATAATTGTAAAGAAATAGAAAAATCTCCCAATACTCTTTAATATAATAGTAGTGGCTAGATCGAGGGACACGGTGGACAAGTGTCAATATATAATATATAATAAATAATATTCCGGGAATTGGTACCAGCAAGAATCAAAAAACTACTTTTCTTTGTCTCTAGAGCTTTCGAAATAAATTTATTTCATCATCAGTAGAACAAAATTAGAGGGGGTAACAATAATATCGAACAATACAATCAAACAATACATAAACAAAACAGTCCAATTTAAAATAAAAAGACATTATATAAGTTAAAAGTTTAAAAATTTCAGCAAAAACATTGAGATTAATTTAAATTTAAATTTAAAATAATGTAGAAGATATGAGTAACAACAACCTCCATATTGTGACTCACCCTTGATCTTAATGTACCAGAGTACTTCCCTTCCTCTCACTAGTGGCTAGGTTAGGCAATGAATTAGTTTTTTTTTTCTGTGGTTTTAAACAAAAAAAAAAAACATTAACCTTTCTACACCAAGCCACACATTAGTACTATAATTTAACACCAAACCTAACTCTAATATGCTACAAACGTTTGCACAGTTTAGTGTAAAAATTACGACAAACTTTGTCCTATAGTTTTAGTATTTTTTTTTTAAATATCTCACTACCAAAATTTTATAAAATAAATATTACTCATATTACAGTAGTAGTTCTCAAAAATTAGATGAAAGTATTTACTATACAGCTACAGTAAATAAACATTAAAAAACAAAACATTCAAAAAGTTAAGTTGTCAGTGATCTGCCCGATTATCAAAAATTGTTAAAATCAGAATGCTTTCTTATAGAGTTTAATTAAAGTATTTATTGTTAGATCCTATAATTGTTGTTATTCCTTATTCTAATGGGAATAGTTTTAAGTTAATAGAATGTATTAGTATAGTCTTCAATTTAAGTTTATATTTCTTTTGCAATTTTTATTTTATTTGTTCAGTAGCAATGGAATATTTGTTCTAAGTTGTTTTGGCTTAGAATCAATTTTAGTTCATTAGAATGTAACCTGTTTTGTTTTTTATTGTCATTGTTTTTCCTTTGCTTGAATTTGTACTTTTTTTTATTTACTTATTAGTGCTATAGTGGTAATGGATTTTCTTTCCTTTTCATTGTATTCTTGACTCTGTTATACACACTATTTAAGTGTCTTAAAATAAATATGCTATAATTATTATTATTATATTTACAAAAGAGCTCAGCCCGTGTTTGCTAATTTATTAATTTCAACATAGGGTCTATTAATTACACAATTTGTCACTACATGGAAAACTTATTTGCTCATACCATATTAGAGCTAAATGTGTAGTATAGAAACTTATATCATTTAAATATGTGCAATTATTTTGAGTTTAATATCCTAAAACTTTCATTCATCATTATTTCCAATTATATCACTTTGTTAATTAAAATACCCTCATCTTACATTACGATACCATGCAGTCGCTATTATTTAGTATATTCGAAATCTAGCGACCTAAGCACTCTGTGTAAACATCCGCGGGAAAGTAGATAAAGGCAATTCCTGTACTAAATCTCTTTCTAACGACTATACCAGTGGTAACAGTTTACTTACATTGTAATTATACCTCTAACATTAATTACAACACCGTTTCATTAAAGGGAAGGACCCGAATAGTTTCCCGCGTTTTCCCATTCAAATTACCCTTGAAAGGTAAATCCAATCAAAATATGTTGGCGCTGACATTAATATAATTGCCGAGAGGACGCATGCTTTCACTTACACATCATGCGCTAAATTAAACTCATTAAGTAAGGATTGTCGGGACGCCTAGTTAATTTTTAAAGATAATGGGCCGTTAGCTAGCCTAACTGTAAAGTAATTTCGTCTGATATTACATATTATATGAGTCCATTACCATCCCCCTTTTTGTATTTAATTCGTTAATTTAATTCATAGTTTTCGAAATAAGTGAGTATCCTATAGTAATATACAAAAAAACAAGCAGTCACTCAAGCGACACTTTGTACCTTACATCAAAGAGAGAGGTAGAATGTCCGAGCCATAAAGCTGAATAACTTTAATTAAGGGTAAAATATCAGCAACATAAAGCCCTAAAATACAGTATAATAAATAAATTATATAAATTAATACGTTGATATATGTCAAAGTTATTAAATTAATTTTTTTTATTTATTTATTTAAAAAGGTTTTAATTTACACGTCGTTTAACAATAATCATATTATCAGATAGACAACTAATTAATATTAAACATTTTAAAGCAAAAGTGGATTTCAAAACTAATTAATAACACATGCTATACTCTACAAATAAAATAATCATTAAATGAAAATGTAATAAAGAAACATAATAGTTCTCTTGCATCTGTATAATCTTAATATAAGAAGAATAATATTGAAAACGTAAACATAATTCGAGAAAAAAAGTAAATAAAATACCATCCCCAAATAAATTTAGTAGAAACAAAATATGTAAACGAATAAATAATATAAATATAAAGAGCGGGGATCCGAGCACCGGATAGTAGGCTGAGATAGTGGATTCGAATCTTAGGATCCGGATATCCTGATAATTTCAGATCCGGATATCCGGATCTCAATTTTGTCGGATATCAACAACACTATATTTATTTTACTAAATGACTACCACTAATTACTTGTGCTTGTAAAAAATACATTTGCTGTAAGTCGCTTAGCAATTACGCAATGCTTAAGCTTTAATAGGTATTTACCTACCAACATAAATAAAAGAAATATTTGGACTCAATAGGAATCTAATTTTTAATGGAAAGCGCTACGTGTGCTGAACGCTATGGCTCAAAAAGTTTTATTCTTTATATCTTTCGAGCTTATTTCAAAGTATGTTTTCACAGGTCGTTTGTCGATCGAACCACGTTCCACCGACCAATAAAACTTTAATTTATTGAGGTTCGCGTAGGCTTGCTTATAATCTCTCTGGCGGTGGCTTCGGACGTATTGCCAATAAGTTAGAAAATACATAACAGAACTTGTCAAGTTAAAATTGAAGGTACCCCCAAGTTTAATCGATTTATAACTTCTAAGTATTGTTGATTTATTAGAATTTCCTGTGACTTATCAATTAAAGAAGTAAAATTCTAACAGCGAGGAAAGTCGTTTAAAAAGGGGACACAAATATCCGTGTCAGATATAGATTACCACAGACCAATAATATCATCAAATTTCGCCAAAACATATTAAATACTTTTATGTTTTACAATTTATTTCCATGCTAAATCTAGTATTTTGAAAATCTTTGTGGTCTACTAAGTAAATAGTAAATGTCGCAGTCCCCTTTCTTTGGACTCTTCTTTTTGTTTGACATTTTGTCATTTACGGCTTTAGTTCTGTGAATAATAACTTTCAACTATGAGCCTGTTTTTGGATGGTTTTTCCACATTGTTTCTTCAATTTGGTTTTCTATCCTTATCATTTTCGGTTACTTTATTACCTTTAGTGGGGTTTTAACTTATTTGCTTTCACGGCTTCCGGCTAGCTCTCTCTCTCTCTCTCTCTCAGGGTAGGTAATAAATAAAATAATTAATAATAAAACAAAATAAATTAAATAACGTACATACGGTGTTTAATGAACTGTTGTGGACGGACACCTAGTTTTCGCGAGAGTTTTTTTTTAAGTTGCTTAGATTTTATCATGTTTACTCGGATCAGCCTTTGTCAATGTTTCGAGCGAATCTTCACAGATATAGATTTTTTTTATAAGATTTAGTTAATGAATTGATTGTATGGTTTATTTATTTAAGTGTTCAGTTGTTTTAAATTATTTCATTCATTTAAATGTCTTGCGTTCACTTGTTTAGGTTTAGGTTTTTTGTCTGTTGGCGGACTGTTCTGTGCGGCTTCACTGTACGCAGCGGTCGAGATCGTAGAACTCAGTTCCTAGGTAGACGAGAGCGCGTGAGTAGATGTTTTTATATTGTTTGCTGCCATTTTGTTAATACTTTTGATATCTTTATTTAATTCGCATAATTTGTGTATATTTCATCCATTAAGGAACTCGTTTAATGATAATTGTTATTATATTGTTGTGTACACAATTTAGATATAAGATCATTTATTATTTCGTGCAGGAAGATAGATTTTAGGTTTAATTCCCTCATTATAATTTTAAAGAGTTCATTTTTGGTTTTCTAGTTTGCTGTTTCATTTTTATTTTATTAATCATCTCGGATTGGGTGAATAGTAGCATTATTCTTGCTTTTAGTTTTCAATTTTGTAAATTTTTAGTGTTCCACGAATTTATTTTATTTTAATTTGATACCAAGTGGTTTGATTTGAAAGATATTGGATTATCTTCCTGGACAACTTAATTTTTTTGCTTTGATATAGGAATTAGCATTGTCCTATTGTAATTTAGAATCAGTTGCAGTTTTTGATTTAGACCAGAACCCTCTGCTCACGGTTTTTTTTTTTCTGCAAATTGTATTTAGTTGGTTTTCTTTTGTTTTTTTTATAATAAATTTGATTGTTACTTAACGTCATTGGGTTAAAAATTGTGTTCTTTTATTTTTAATTAAACCTTTTCAATTTTTGGGGTAATTAAGAAAGTCAGATTTCTTTCACCCACAATTTACTTTTCGTGATTAGATTCAAGTTTTAATTCGCGAGGGTAACTCTGAGTTTAATTGTTCTTTAGCGCCTTTAAAATTTTCCGTTGAGCTAGCTAATTTAATTTTTTCATTGTTATTTCATTTTGCGTTTTCGTTATTACAATCAGTACACAGCATTATGGTGTTACAAATTTGAGCATATAGTTTGGAGTTTTGATATGAGAAATAGATATGCAAGTATATAGCATTGACAGCTAACAATAAAAGGTGACAAGAATAACTTGGTCGAATGATCATTCGCTAACAGAGAATTTCATATATATATATATTTTAAAGAGTTAAACATTGACAAGAGCAAAGAAAAATGTCCGTAATTTATTTGACAAAACTTCCTAAATTATTCTTTATATAAATCGTATATTACATAAACAAAATAGAGTATAATGAGCCTGGCTATTTTAAATATTTATTACTACATGTATCAATTTAAATAAAAAAAAAAGAAAAAATAAATATCGACAAATGGTGGAGATTTTGAGGCTTGTTAGATACGTTTAATGTTCGTGAATAATAAAATCGTAAACAACAAACAATTTCTCGTACTTGACGTAGTGAGGTAACCAGAGTAAGAATACTAAAACGGCGGCGATAACTATCCTAAATAAGCGACGATATATCAGGATAGATAAAATAAATAAAAAATAATAATAATAATCTGGCCTTAAGTTGAACTTCTTCGGGGTAGCGAAGCAATTTTAGTCCTGACGCAGCGGGTCAACTCTCGAGGAAAAGACCGGCAAAGGCTTGGTCCACACGTATGAGGAGAGATCTCTCGAAAGGCGTTGTGGTGATGAATAATCTTCGCAGACGACGACCACACGGTACAAATTATCTCCAGGGATAAAGTGAAGATTAACAATTCTCAACAATAACATGACATAAAAAAATACGTGTCGACTCAATGGCTACTTTAGCAAGTCTCTGCGTGCGCACCACGTGACTTTCTCACGCTAAGTACGCCTGTACGAAAGGAATCTAATTAGATGAAAGAACAACTAGAAACGATGCTGAACAAAAAAAAAGAAACACTACGTTGCAAAGAATGAACTTATTAAAGATAAAAAGCGATTCCAAAACTCTAACTGAAAAGTAGAATTCGAAGAACAGTTAAGCTACCAACCTAGCTCAATTGTACGCCAGTAGATAACTCTAGTAGTACTAACAATGAATAAAAATAGAATAAAAAGATGAAAATTCAAACGTTACAACTTGAAAGTTAGCGCATTCATACTTCCGATAGTTTCCTAGATTCACTACTTCCTTTTGCTTTTATCAATTTGCTAATACTGTATATGCTGTATTGCCATCTTACGTCTGGATTCCATATCTATATCTTAAGGCAAAATCTACAATAACCTTTAGCTGAAAATGAAGATACTTTTAAATATTGCACAAAAATAATTAGAATAAGAATACTTTAAGGCAAACACAATATATAATAAAAATATTTCAGAAATCTAAGGTGTATTTTTTGTGTTTATATCTAGACAAAAACAAGAGACTGACTTCATTAACTCCCAGACAGATACAAGCGGTTAATGATAGCATTATTTTGTAGCCAGTCTATTCGATGATAAATTTAACGGCACGGCGGTAATACCCGTGCCATACAAATATTCCCTCTAAAAAAGACACCTATAAATTTATTTTTTATAAAGTCCTTTCCAACGAACAAAAACTTCTTTTTTTACTTCTTTAGCTTGTTTTTAATTTAAACTTTAAAGGTTCGTACAACAAGTTCCATGATAGTCTCGAAAACAACTATGTTGCCCTTATTTTTCTCCTCCTTGTATCCTCTGACGAAGAGACTCCCAAATAACCTCTACATAAATCAGATTCGATAAATTTCGTTATTTATAGCCTGAAGACTACGACGTGCATTTGCTTTATCTGTTGAAATTTTATATTTTCTGCTCGAGATCCTGTCAGCAGTTGAGTTATAAACGTGGTTTCGCAAAAAAAAGTTTTAAATTCATAAATAATAAAAGGGAGAATTTTCGAACATCCCGGCATTAGCCACTGCAAATAAATTGGAAAGTTTTGAATAACTTCAAAGGGTATAATCAGATGACATGAGTTTTCCAAAAAAAAAAATGCTGTCTATTTTCAGGAATGAGGATTTTGACAGGGTAATTACAAAATCTGAGAGCCTAAGCTACTCTTGGATTATAGATTATATTAATCTTGAACAGCAATTGACGGATAATTCAGTAGGTTAAAGCACCTCTATATAATTTACATTTGGTTCTTGTCTGTTTCTATTCTCAAATACTTTCCCTAAAGTGAAAAGCTAATGAATAAAGATAGCCGCATTCGAAATATTTTAGTATTAAAAGTACTCAGCACAATTCGTTATACATTTTTATATTTTGATTGAGCGTTTTCTCGTCTTTCTTCACCAGTAGCATGTCATCCGCTCAAGTGAGTTCAGAACTTTTTATTGAATAATTGAATAAACTTCCCATGTTATATTGTTTCACCTGTTTCTTGCATCTTTTATTGCCTCATCTAAGACGATCGTAAATAGAAGCGGGCTGAGAATGCAACCCTGCCTTACACTTCTGATGTTTCGTGTCGGATTCTTATATAGTTCTTGGTTTCTTTATATAAACTTTGTATTGCGACTATTACGTCATGTTATACTCCTCTCTTATATAAGATTAGTCATATATCTTCCCTTTTAACTTTATCAAAAGCTTGTTCCAAATCCACCAAGCACAGATAAATGCCCCATTCCTCTATGATGGCCTTCTCGATGATTTGACGTAGTGCAAAATTAGCATCCGCCATCCTTCTGTTGGGTCTGGGAAGCCGAATTGCGTATCTTCAATGGTATCTTCCAATAGGTGTCTTAGTTTTGTATCTGGTATCCGTACAAAGGTTTGTCCAACTATGCTAAGAAGAGTTGTTGCAGTCTCTTTAGCCTCCCTTTTTGGTATATGGGTGTTATTATGCATGCCCTTCAGCTCTAGTTCTCCACCTGTCAGTACTTTATTAAGTAAATGTCTAAGTACTTCATCTGCTTCTTCTCCTTTTTCCTTCAACATATCGGCTATTATTTTGTCGTGCCCAGGTGTCTTCCCTCATTTCATTTTCTTTATACTTTGTTGTAATTTTTCTTTGTTATTTTTTTGTAGTTCTTATACTCTTACCACATACAGAGCTAGATGCCAATGAACTGTATAATAATTTTCATAACAATTTCATGGATTTAATCGTTGCTTTCCTGAAATAAAAATCATTACTAGAGAAACAAAATTTAAAACCAGCCTTAACCCAAAAGTTAAGGAGCTAAAAAATAAATTAGACGCATAGGCGGTGATAATGAAAGTTACTTAGCTTAATCAATGTTATCAAATATATTGTGATCTGAAAAGTGAATATTTAGCTGAAATGACAAAACTAAAAACACAGACTAACGCTACATACATTGAAAAATCGAACAATTCAATACGGGCAATCTCGAAAGTAGTGAATTCCGAAATTAAGCCACCAAATAAAAAAATTACAAATTCCACTCTGTCGGCAGACGATTTGAATAGATACTTTTGCAAGATCGGTAAAAATATAGCTAATGACATACAACCGGGTCACTCCTCTGAGGAGTTTTACATAATCTCCTTATCAATAATACTCAGTCCTTCTTCGAACAAATAACGCCGGGTGAGATAGAGAATATACTTACGCAAATGAAGGACAAGCATACCACAGATGTTTATGATATCTCACCACACCTATTGAGGCAATTAAGTAATGAAATAAGCACACCTCTATCTATTATTTTCAATAAATGTGTGGAACAAAGGGTTTCCCTAGTCTTTTAAAAGTGAGCAAAGTAATTCCAATTCTAAAAAAGGGAGATACTAATGATTGTCAGAACTACCGTCCCATAAGCACTCTACCCGCGATATCTAAAATCTTTGAACAAGCCATAACAAAGAGGCTCATTAGATATTTTGAAAAAAAAACAAATATCTTTCATCCGCACAACATGGGTTTCAAAAGGGGCGATCTACTATTAGCGAATACACAAATGTACGATGCATTTACGAGGCTTTTGACAATGGTATGCAGGCTGAAATATCTATATTGGATTTGTCCAAAGCGTTTGATTTAGTATGTCACGATATTTTGCTGGATAAACTGGACTACTAAGGGATAAGAGGAGATCCATATAGTTTATTGAAATCCTATCTCGTAATAGAATACAGTTTACGAAACTGGAAGAAGTGCAATCCAGGCAGAATATATTGACTATGTGTTCCCAAGGATCCATTCTCGGACCGCTACTCTTTTTAATATAGTCAACGATCTTCCGACAAACATAAGCGAAGCAGAAATATGTCTGTATGCGGATGACACCTCGCTCTTGGTACGGACAGCCGACACAAAAGATTTATATAAGAGTTCAGAAAAAGCTACTGCCAGCGCGAGCAACTGGTTCTCGGCAAATAAATTAAAAATAAACCTAACTAAAACACAAACTTTGAATTTAATACGTTAAACTTGCAGCTCGGAAGTCAAATTCTGGAATTACTTTGGAGCCCATATGTGGTGGAATCGCCATATCGATCAAATTGTCGGGCAGGCTTTCTGGAGCTCTGTATGCATCGGGCGAATTAAGCATGTTGCTACCCTGGGCTGCCAAGGCGGCATATTTTTCACACTTCATTTCTTATGCATATGGCATACTATTTTGGGGAGTGGCGACGGATGCGTGTAGAATATTCGTGCTGTCGAAGAAGGCTATTAGAATTCTGTGTAATCTAGAACACAACCAAATGTGCAGAACTCGTTTTAAGGAAAAAACGCACTTACTTATCTTCGTGTATAATCTGTCCGCCGTCATATACGTCACAGAATAAATTATCTTTCCCCAAACGGCCAACAGCATGGATATCTTACACGTGGTAGGGATGATGTCAAGAGTGCCGTACCATCGACTGGCTTCGTTTCCAAGTTATACAACCGCCTCCCCATGGACATAAGGAATCTGCCGACCATCCAGTTTAGGCAGCGGAAGAAAAAATTATTACTGGCGGGGGAGTGTTACACCTTGGGGGAGTTTCTTGGGTAGTTCTGTCAGATATACCAATTTGATTATTCATTATGTCGTTTTGTGTTCGTTTTGTCTTGCTTGTTGACGATGTATTATATTAAACTGCTTTGTAACAGCTGGTTTGTTTATTGTGATTTACGTATTTTAATCTATTTGACAAGTGTAAATATTATTTTACATAATAACAAAACACTGACAATTTCTGTAATTGGTTAATTGCAAAATATATATTATTATTATTATTATTATTATGTTACTAATATTCTCTTGTGTTGTTTACCATTCCTGTTTGTCTTTGTTCAATTGTGTCTTTCCTGTCAAATAGTTTTTTGAAGTATTGCCTCCATATTTCCATAATTTTATCATCTTATTTCTCCATTTTCAGTTTTTATGTTTTTTTTAAGTTAATGCTTTATTTTTCCTTAACTTTCTTAATATTCCAAAGAAACGCTTCTGGTTTTCTTACAAATTTTATAAATTTTCAGACCAAAATCTAATTAAGGTTATGGATAGATTTCGGCCTTTGCTTTTCTTTACTAAATTCTTCACATTTCTTCTTTCTATTTTATATTCTGCATAATCGTTTTAAATCGTCATTCTAATGCTGCTTTTAAAAGAGCTCCTTTATATGTTTGTTATATTTCCTGCACCGGTCTTATCAGGTCTAGGATTTCCAGGTTATATTTTCCAGCCTCTCTATATTTTTCTTTATACTTGGTTTCTCTTAGCTTGTAACATTTTATTTTTGTATTTACTTTCTTCCTCCAATTTACGTCTTTGTTACCCATGTCTTTATACCATTTCACGCTGACAATTTAAAGCTACGAAATAATAATGTGAAACATGGTATACTCTTTTCTAATAACAATTAAATCTTTAAAATATCAGCAAATCCACACTAACTAGAATGCTGTATATTTCAAACCCACACATTTTCATTGTAATTCCCTATTGTTTTAGCATTATATTAGTTATTCCCAAAAGTCAAAAATAGCAGACGAACTTAATAAAGCGGTATTTAATTTCGTCGCAAAGTTTAAGTGCCGGTTGTTTGACGTAGTAGGCAAGCAAATCTCACCGGAAGGAGGGTAAATACGCGATACAGCACGCAACGGGGATACGAATTTCAGCCGCATCCCCGAAATAATTGAAAATAACTAAAGCAAAACAATTACGTAGATCGCGATCTTCTTTAAGTAATTCAGGCAACCCATAAACCCTAACCTCATTGTCCCATATCCCGGTCGTGGAGAGGATGATAGCGCAAGTTTCTACGCAATCCTTAAGCCTCCGCCTTTAGAATGCGGACGGGTTCCTTTGCTCATTGACATTCAAAACAAACTTTACGTATAACAATAAAAATCGATGGGTACAGAAATCGATTACGTCCGGAGGAGTAGGTGGAGAATAAAATAAATCGTTTGGTGATACAGTAGAAGATATACACGTGACGTTCTTACGCGAATACGTCTAGAGCAAACAAAATATGCGAAGGCGTAAACCGAAACTTGCAAAAACAGGAGTGGTGCAAATGTAAATCGATTCCAGTCAGATTTTCGAGGGAAAGAGATGCATATCAAAACTCCCGGATATGTACATACATACATACATCATAGGTGCGCCAATTTAATATTGAAGTGTTGGATCCCTCTCCACTCCATATTTAGTGAGTTTTGTTTTCGAACCCATCGTTGAATCAGAATAACTAGGAATAGGTTATGAATTGCAGGTAAACTACTCCACACGTCAATAAATTGAAGTTTTATCCTGCCATTAGTATATTAAAAAAATATAGCAAAATTTATATCCAAACAATACGAGTACATACATTTCCAAGAATGAAATTGTTGAAACCAGATTATGTTCAACAATTTTTCGTATTTATCGAATTCGAAATCATAATGCTATACTTTAGGCATGCTTGATAGACTATAATTTATTTTTATTTACTGTTTGCAACTATAAAAACTTCATAGTAAAAATATGGTCAGTTTAAAATAACAATAAACGTATTCTAAACAATATATAAGCAAATTTTATGGGTGCATACTAAACTAAATTAATTACTACTGAACTCATCAACGCTGAAAATTACTTAATCAATTACTTTTTTTATAACTCCCTGTTAAAATTTAAACTTGTTCAGTAGAAATAATAGCTTTGAGTTCGTTACGAAAAATTATCACGAAATAAGCTCTACAGTATTGTAAATATCCCAATTATGGGTAAAACCGATTTTGATCTTTCTTGTATGGTTTATATATCGTCACAAAAAAAAACTGGACATACATTACCATGGTGAGGTTTACAATTCCTTATGCATCTTTGATACCGTGCAAATTAATTCAAACTGTCATATAACTGAACTTGACCAAATACAGGAGCTTACGTGCTTAAAAAAAGTTTTCAATTTAAGATATTCCAGTAAAAGCTCTTTGAAAACCTAGCACCCCACTAGCGCGTTTATAACTCATAAACGCACTCTGCTAGTGTGTTTACAGCTTTATTTTAACATCAAATTAGAATATAGCATATTGAAAAACTAGTGTTACGACTATTCTTTCTATTTCACATACGATTTCTCATCCATGCAGGGAATTTCCATACTTCCATGTGTGTGACACAATTCTTATAACATGTGCAATTCCATGGAAAAGCACACTTGGTAGATATAAGATCAATTATTATTTTTTTTTTTTTGTTTAGGAAGATTTATTTTAGTTTATTTGCTCATTTTGTAACGCTGCTTTCTTACCTTTTCGCTCGTACTGTATCTATTTTTCCTTACTGTACCTATTTAACGTTCCTTTTATTCGGAGTAACCTTGGGTGTAACATACTAGTCGCCTACGTTACATTGTGTTAATTTTCGATCTCGCTCTGGTATTGTCACTAGAAGCGGAGGTTACGATTAGTATTGAGGGTTACTTCTTTTTACTACTTTACCGGGGATACTGCCGACTTGTGTTTTGTTCAGCTTTATTTTCCGTGCCTTTTTCTCGGTTGTTCGTTATTTCCCTTACTTTCTTCTGTTTCCTGGAAGAGTTGGTGAACCCCGTTTGTTATGTTTACTACACCGGTCAGCTGTTTTGACAGCGCGAACGATGTTAGCGGCGGTTGTTCGGTAAAGTCAGGGTGCCAACTTTTCATTTCTAAATTTCTCTTCAAGTTATCTTTTTTGCGAGTACTTTGTATGTCTAGGGGATGTTAGAGACTTTTTGCTTCGTGGAGTTTCAATTACGTCGTTTCCGGTATCGATTTTTCGAGAATCGTGGATTTATCGGAAAAGGTTCGAAACGACCTTCCGGTTTTCTCGTCACTCCCGTGTTGGCTCTTGAGTGTGTAGGCCTGCGTTTGGTTCGTCCGCAATTGCCATTTTGTTGTGTGAAAGTAACGCATTTGAGTTATGCGGATTTAAGGGCATTTTGCGAGTATTGCTGGCGGAATCGCATTGCTTTGATGGTTTAGGCGAAGGCCTAGTGTGGAATTTTTGCGGTTCGTATCGCTCAGGCGGATTTTGTGCAGTCAGACGACCTACGTTTTCACCGCCCACGTGTTTGAACCGTGTGGTTCCTTAAACCCCTTAGACGCACGGGGTTTTTTTTTCACCTACGGGTTAACCTACTCATTGTTATATTAAAGCTGTGGCCCTTTTAAGGATAATTACCGTTGCCTAATCTTGATGGAGTGATGTATCTCCCTATTTGGACCTTGGTGTTGTCCATCTCAAGCCTGCCATTCAGGGTTTAGTCAGCCCATCCGCTGCACGTTTTTTTTCGAGTTTACCGAGCCTGGAGACAGACCCGAATTCCTGATCTGGGGGCCTCAACACCGGAAGTCCGCACGTTCTCCAAGGACGCTGGACGTGGGGGAGGACGTCGGCGAAACGAATCAGGCTTGTGTTTTAATTTTAACCTATTATTGCCGTTAACTATTTTTTTTTTTTTTTATGCTCGCCTAAACGGCAGCGTAGAGCCAATTTCTTGAGTAAAGAAGCCAATTAGGATCGGGGCTCGTGTTTGTTACCTTTTTTTCTCTTTTCCCTTCAGGATATCAAGTAATTGTTTTATATATATTTAATTTTAAACTTTTATAAATGTTATCGTCGTCGGTTACGGCAGAGTTTTAAACTCGCACTGTTGAAATATTGTTAGCGCTAAGCTTTTGTGATCATCAACTTACGCGTACGAAACTCACCCGTGTGTAGTTAAGATTACTTTTTAACTTTGTTACGTTTCAATTATCTTTAAGGTAACTCGATATTTAATTGAGCCCTAAATGTTTTTTTGTACTCGTCTGCGTTTATACAACTTATTTTCGAATATTTACAATTTTAACGTCCTTTTTTATTACGCATATTACCATTTACAATAAACTTGTTACTTACATTTACACGTAATCTGTAGTTCGTTATTGTTTTTTTTCCTGTTGTTACGCTGATTTCCCCGTACTTACTATCTCCGAATTTCCCGTTTTGGCGGACGCCTCGACAGGGTAAATCTTAAAGCGGGTGGCGCTCAGTTTTCGATCTTTGTTGTTAACCCACCCCCTCTCCACTGAAGCCGCGGGACCTGAATGACAGGTAAATCTTGGACCTTTCGGAGGAGTCAGCAGTAGTTTGTGTTTTTTTTTTTTGTATTTTTGGCGAGTAAGTTGGTTGGCGTCATAATTTATATTTTGTAAGAGTTAACTTTTCTGTTAATCTATTTTGCTGTATCAATTTAATTTTTTCTATCACCTCGTTTGGCTAAGTAGAAGCATTTCATCATTTTGTATTTCATTTTTGTAAATTTCTTGCTTTTGTCCCACTCTTGATTATTTTTATTTGTAAAACACGTGGATAGAAATTCAAAGTTTTTATATATTGAATCATCTTTCCTGAACAAATGAAACCTTTCTTTTTGCTTTGCATAGGAAATTCTTTTATTTTAAATTAGAGTCTAGTGCAGTTTTTATTTTAGGCCAGAACATTCAGTTCAGGGTTTTTTCAGCACCATTATTTTAGCCCGTTTGAGGAAATAATTTATTATTTAATGGCGTCACTGGGTTAACAAAATTTCTGTTCTTTTTTTATATTAAACCTTTTCAATTTTTCCTGTAATTAAGAAAGTCTGATTTCATTTACTCCCAATTTACTTTTCGCGTTAGATTAAAGTTTTAATTCGCCAGGGTAACTCAGGGAGTAATAGTTTCTCTATTTATTTAAAAAATCTTTTTCGTTGAGCTAATTTTTTTCTTTTTCATTTTAAATCCATTTCTGCATTTTTTTTTTATTTATTTCGTTTAATACAAAGCAGTGCGTAAAAGTGAAATAAACAGCTTCTTTATACTGGTTTTAATTTATTAATTTGAGCTTTCAACATTTCAGAGTTCCAAAATTCTTTGTTATTAATTTAGACGTATGTAGATAAATACGGCGTATAACCTACCTAGCAAAATGTTTATTGTCCATAAAAAACAACCGATTCTTCAACATCGAAATTATAGTACCTGACGCAATTACGTTTTGTGTTATATTTTTTAATGGAGCGTATAATTCAAAGGTTGACTATATACTATTACAGAGTCTGCTTTTACAAAAGCTAAATTTTAAGCTTACCTGCGGGTAAATATAAACAAACGCTGTATAAATTGTGTTTACGTAACCAGTTTGAATTGAATTTCAATCTCGGGCCTATTGAATTTCTCGTTTATTTGTAAAACATAAACGTTAAGTCTATATTTTTCACATGTTTCTTTTTCATTCTACAGTTATAACTATAGTGGCATTATAATAGTTGGACAGAACTAATGACTGACTATAAAATATAATGTACTTAATAATACTGTCGCAAGAATAGACAACTACTTCTTGTGAATAAAAAAAAAACTGCTTAACACGAATATGCAAATACACTTCAGTATATCAAAATTAAATTTAATAAACAACGATTGCTATCTCGATGAATCCGACCTCTTGGCGCGAGCTCTTTCATTTGATTCAAGCTTTGATTTATTATAAAGCGGTTTCCTCATAACGCAGAAAAGATTCGCATGGATGTACGAATATACGTATGTAGAATAGAACCATGGAGAGCCGGGACTCTTTTATGGCGTCCGTAATTTTGTGAGAAAATGCGAGGAATTAAGGACACCGAGTGAGGACCAACACAGGTCGATGTAGTGGGGTCTGATTTCATGATCTAAAGGATCTGCTGGGTCATAAAATTTCCTCGAATCATCACCAAGACGGGGAGAAGGAAAAGTAACTAAGGTAAAGAGATACAGCAAATGCTATTTTCCTGATTTAGAAAAAGAGGAGATAAGCGTGTTTGGGAAGGAGGCACGCTAACAGTTTTACTTTAGTAATCAAAGATGTGATTACGTACACTTATTTTTTACAAAAAAATATAGAACGTATCAAATTATTATTATAGCTAGGCCACAATTACCAAAACTTTGTTAAAAGAAATATTCAAACATAGAATTATATTTTAAACATTTCTGTGTTTTCTTTCTAAAAATACCTAATAAAGAATCATAGCGGATGTCAATATAGCTATATACACCTAAATACTCAAATTTCGTGGAAAGTCAGTAGTTCATATTTGTAATATGGTTTTAATAATAATACTAATAGTGTTTATTTTCCACTACATGGCATTACAATATAGTTATAGCTAATACATATATAAAGACCAAAGCTAGGTTATTTCCGGATATCAGGGAAACTAACAGTGGAAATATTTTATTTTTTAGGAACAAGTAAACCTTTAACTGTGCGAATCATACAAGATTTTGAGGTTAAGTCTAAACTATACGTTACAAACATAAACGATGAAGCCAGTCATACACATTGCATTACTATTAATTTAACTCAAATTATAAAATTAACATCACTAGAAGGTCAAATAACATTTAAAATTTAAAATAAAGCAAAAGACATCACATGTTACTGTTTAGCGTGAAAGGGATACAACGTATGCCGGAAGGACATAATTACAACCGTCAAATATGAAAACCCGTGTGACGTAAACAGTACCAACCCCGAAAGAGCAAAAACCACACAACAGAACAACAAAAACAACAATTTAAAACTGACAACAATATTTCTTAAATACATTAATATACATAAGTCCAAATTACTTCTTTGAAAGGTAGGTGTAGATGACCGACAAGCTACCAATGTCTGTTCTACTATTTAAACTATTGCTATTGCAATAAATTTGACACATCTCAAGGACAAGACGTTTGACTTTGCTACTCTCCACCTCCAATATCTTGGTGTTCGCGAAATCCATGGTATGGCCAGTGTCATGTACATGTTACGCGAGAGCACACGCCTTCGGCTTGACTCAGGCGTTACTTTTATGTTGGTTAATACGAAGTTTAAGCATTTGAGAACTCTATCCAATGTAACAACTATCGCAGTCTGCGCAATTAATTTTACAGACCGTATCGCAGTTACTATTTCAGCCAACTGGAGAATGTTATTTAAATCAAACGAAATATCATGCAAGGCCTGCTCTTTATTAGAAAGGTTAAGTGAATGATGAAGTTGGATATCATCAGCATACGTAGAGATATTGCAGGTCTTCACTGATGATGGCAAAAAAGTAATATAAATGATATAAAGCAGAGGGCCAAGTATGGAGCCTTGAGAAACGCCACGTACCACAAAAATGGGCTTTGACACGCTATTAGATAATCTAACATATCGGCTTCTATTGGATAGATAACTGTTAAGATATTGGTCAGCTTCCGATTTTAATATCATCTTTGTACCCAAAAAACATAGTTATGGATATATGTTCTGCAAATAAAGTTAATTTATTGAAAAAATCCATTATGTTACCTATTAGAAAGCAGCCATAAGAATATACATACAATTATTTTCTCTATCCGCGAACTCATAACCACATTTTTATAACTACGTTATAGTACATCTTGAGAAGTTTCTTGGTAGATTTAATTTAAACTATATAATATGATAAGAAACCAGTTTTGGTTGCAAGGTACGCGTGACACCAGAGTAACCAACACGTTAATGTCGTACGTAAACGTGGAATGGCATTGTGGAAATATCTTTGTACATAACCATACAGCAATTAATTTAATGAAATAAAAGGGAAAACGTAGAAATATCCCACTTTCCGGAGCATTATATTGGTTTCCGTCATGTTATGTTCACTCCCGAAGGATGGAGGAAAAAACGAGTGCTACATAATTGCTTTTATGACAGAACATCCTTCGTTGAATTCGTGGAAGTGTAATTGAGAAAGCACTTCGCGTTTTTTTCCAAGTATCCATGAAGATATCAACGCGTACGGGAAATTAATTTATAAAGATATAACCTGCTTCTCAATAACTTTAATTAAGATCTGGATCTAAAAGAAATCTCTACATATTTAGGGAGCGCAACTTGCCTTCATTATTGCTAACTTGCAAAAATAAACCCTTTGAGCTATTATCGGTGTCAACAAAGCTATTCCATATCGTAATATGTGGAAGAATAAATGAACGAGGGTTTAGGATGGAAAATTCATTAATATCATGGAGATAACTGCGCCATTCTCGATCTAATACTGTAATATGTATATATTGTAATGTTGAATTGTAAATTAATGAATATTTTATTACTGTTCATTACATTTTTTAAATATTAGGTTATATTATTCTAATGAATTTATTAATGAAGGTTCCAGTGTATTGTATGATTTCAGGGTTCATGTACACTAGAGATGTATAATCTATATTATTTCATAAACAAGATTAATGTCAAATTAATGAAACATAATATATAACACAGTAGAAATGTTCAAGATTCAAAATTTCAAAATCTTTGAAATGTTTTTCAAAATTAAAAGTGAAATTGTCAAGATGATGTATGATAAATAGGAAGCTGTACACAATATAAACGTTCTTCGTATATGTTCTGGTACGCACGGCAGTATAAAGAAAGATGATTATTATTATTATTACTATTGATTAGAAACGAAATATATTTTTTTGATTGAAAGGTGATAAAAAGTTGTTGCAAATTGAAAATAAGAAGTATTATTATATAAAGTAATAGTAAAGTCTTGGAACGTTGGTTTAAAAATAAAGAAGTGTTAAGAGAAGATACTAAAGAAGATAATCAAAATTAAAAAGAGGAATAAGGAATTTAAAAGGGGGATTCTAACAAAGAGGACTAAATTAGGATGTAGAATTCCCAGTTGAAAAAGAGATTCTCTAACTTAAGGTGATCGTCATACACAACATTTTAGTTAGTTAGGGATTGAGGTAGGTTTTTGTTTAAAAAAAAAAATAAGAAATAATATAAATTATATAAATTATAGATATTCATCATCAATTGAAATATTTTCTTTTATTATTTAATAAAAAAATTGATATTAATTTAGGTGAAAGCAAATGCATATCTTTTGATAGCAGAACCCATAAAATATTTTTTCCTGAGGCAGAGAACAACATTACAATATATAAGACACATATAATGTTAACTTAACTTATTTGGTACCAATTTCTGACTTCAAAAATTTTGAAAACTTTTTTGTCGTACCACATACTTCGATTTTGACAATAAAACAGTTAAGCAAATATATGGTACAGACATGGACTCACCTATATCAGCCATTATAGCAAACTCATTCCACCCTCGACTGCAATTTACCATCAAAAGCGAAAATTAAAATCTAAACCGATTCGCGTTTCGAAGTTAGACATGCTGAAATATATTTAAATTATCTCTTGATAACACCTTTAAAATACAAAGTTAATATCCTTAACAGCTTAGTAGATAGAAGCCATGTTTTCTCAGAAAATATAAAACAATAATAGAACAATTTAAACTAAATCAAACATATGCTAATAAAAAATAATAATTCGCTTAATAAATACGTTACAAGATATTAAATTCTTGAGAAGAAAAATAAAATTTAAAATAAATTCTTTCAGAAAAATATACAGCTCCTTAGACCACAACTATAACTATTATATACTGTAAAACTTACAAAAACAATAAAAAAAATTCACTTAAACTTATTTGTTATCGATGCAGGGAATTCCAATGTTTCTATGTTTATGGCACAATTCTTGTGTCATTCGCAAATTCATGAAAAAAGTCTATGTAAAAATGTCAAATCCAAAATGTCAAGTCACGAGTTGCACTACCAACTTCACATGAAATGTCACCACAAACAGAATCACAAAGTGGAACTTTGGAACACTGTTTTTGGGCAAAACAGTTACATAAAATGCTTATTGTATATGCAAAATAGAAAAATTGTAATGACTGGGCTGCTACTTATATTAGATGAAACACAATAGTATTTGCATAACAAAATTTATACTTATAAATACGACATTAAAACATATAATGTAAACGTCACCAGTATTATCACAGCATCATACACATTCGACTTTAATGACTTTAAACGAAGAAACGAATCATCAAAAGAAAACTGTTAAAAAATATTCTACACAAGAAACGCGGTTCAGCGTAAGGAAGATATTAGCTCTTTTAGAGTAATTTATAACAACTTAATTAAATAATCTAGTTGACTGTACTTGCCTTCAATCAAGTAATTAAGGAATTAAAAATAATGATAAAGAAAGAAATCAATATAATTTTGAAAGTTATTCAAAGAGCATTAATAAAACAATATTTTTTTTTAATAAAAGATGATTGTAAAACTCTTGCTGCCATCTATTGTTCAGAACTGTTTTCAACTAAGCTAAGTCAATAAATAGATATTATTTATTATTATTATTATTATTTAATTTGTTCATTCAATATTAAATTTGTCCGTATACTAAATTAACAAAAAGGAAATCTGTTTAAATGTTTTGTCTTAAGTAAATGTAAGCTGTTGTATTAAATAAGAAATGTTAAGTAATTTTACTGATTGAGACTACAACAAATAGTCTGATATGTAGTTAATTAATTATTTATATTTTAATTATAACAGTTATTTATAACATTATTTTAAAATGAATTTACAAAAAAAACATTAGCGCAAGATTATAATTAAAATATCTTCCTTGTAGTTACCAACGAAATATAACGAAATAAAATACAATGCAAGAATAAATGTAGAAGATTATTTTAACTTTAATAACCTACAACCCCAACCCAAAAGTAATTATTGGAACATGCCAATTTCTATTGATATATTCCTCAAATTAATATATGTTTTCTATGACGACTATTATTTTTAATGAGTATGAGGAGACATTTGAATTTTTAAATCGCGTTCCTGAGTTAATTAATAATGACATGTAGTTTAATAACTTACACATAATGCAATATCAGATAAATAAATAATAATAGAAATGTGAGCGCCTTAGAGTCGCATACGAAACTTCGCAGTAAAATTACAAACAAGTGAGCGGCGCCTCCACCAAAATTTCATTTACGTTCCATATAAGATTATAGTAGTTTTTGGTATGTTAGCGCGGAGGAGATTGGTGCTTTTTATTATTTATACAGGTATTTAATGTGTTAATCGATAGTTAATATAAAAATACGCAAAATAATAAGAAGAAAAGATATTAATCTGTCATCTTTAAAAAGATATATAGCTCGTGTAATAAGAAACGTATGCTTTTCAAACCAAATTACTTGAATGAGTTTAGGGTCTATGGATTTTATCCAAAAAATGAAGCAACTAATATAATAGCAATCGGGAAATTTATGCTACTATACGATATTATTCTCATTGCTCCGGATTTGTATTTTCTAGAGTGTTAATGTTTTAATGTATTTTTACTTTACTCATTAAGTGCATAATACAATATGATTCGAAATTTGCAGTTAGTGGAAATCTCAGCTAACTTTTAAATACAATTCGAATTTCCATGTTGAAATAATCGGAAATAGAAGCGCAGCTTACACGAATCTTGATAAATCAAGCGAAAGACTTAAATTATTCTCTATTGCAGAACAAAGTTCAAATTTTAAAGAGTGTAATTTAATTTTTCCAAGTTTTCGAACTTATTCTTAAGGAAATTGTATTCCTATAAAAAAAAAATTTCTTCTTAGAATGTAATTCTTATTAGTCAAAAAAAAAAGAACTGTTTAATAGTATCCATATAATTTATACAATTTCGCCTTGTGGATAACGTTAAACCTAATTTCTTACGTTACATATTTTCTAATGCTCATTGCGGGGCCCGTATCAACAAAGTTTTATTGATAAAAGAAATACATTACTTTCCCGTCCAACACTGACGAAAGTATTCCTCGGGGCTTTTATTCCTCAACACAAACGAAATAAACTTATTTTCAGCAAAAAGCGCGGAATTGGACATAGCGTGGGAGGCGAAAAAAAAACAAACTTCTCAAAAACTTTTGCACGTTCCGTCAGCGCAAACAAAAAAAAAAAAAGAAAAGATTTACCGTATTGCTCCTGAAATAACTTACGTCAATGTTTATCTGATAAACTCCTGCACCTCCATGTGAAACCAGAAAATTATTCACGCAACAATAATCCATACATGAACTGCACCTCATTTGCAAAAGTTACACAAAAACTCGCTACGTTGCGGTTCCTCGTAGAAGATATAATCCCTCTCACATTATATTTTAAGCGGAACAGAGCTGTCACTTCACACGGGATTAAAAAAAAACAAACCGCGCTCGAAACCGCTCTCGAACTACTTTGTAAACAGTTCGAAAAAGTACTTGAACAAAGTTGCAAAATCAAGTTATTGCGACATATGTATGTCACGTTCAACTGGGATCGTCCTCATCAATCACTCGATGTCCGTTAAATTTATACACGTATGAATGGGAATGTATGTATGTATGTTGAACACGCGCGAGTCAGATTAGCGCCGACACTTTAGCGGAACGCAATACACGGGGGCGCAATAAGGACTGTGGGGCGAACGGCTGCGCCCGGGCTGAGCCCCCACCCCTAAATGTGCGCCGCCGCAGGATCAGTACTCAGGATATATTCGCGACGGTTAAACTTCTCTCTTCATATATTCCGCGCGTATATGATTGGAAAAATAGACCGAGAAAAAAGAAGTAACCGCCGGCTAGGATATCTCAATCGGTGAAGATTAACACGTGTCGTCCGTCATGGAATGATTTGTTGTTTAATTAATTTTGAGATTACACGGCGGATATATGAGCTTGCATCGTATCACCACTTCGCAATACAAGTAGGCAAGATTAATGAACTCCGGCGAGCACGTAAAACTTGTATAGTTTCGCCATTTGCCGTGACATTTTCGATAATTAACAAGAACAATTGATGGTTTTCCAGTAGACTAACAAATGTACTTACTATATTTGATAACTATGCATTCTATATAGACTCCATCTATCGGTTAAAACGAGTATTCGTAGAAAACTTCACACACTCTCATCAAATTTAGAAACTATTTAGTGCGTCTTTGCAAATGGAGTTAACATTTTTGTACTCAAAACTAATTTCATCCTTTCTTAATTAAGGTTTTTGCATTTAGAATGCAATCATCGTAACACCAACAATACTCTTGCCATCAAACTTTTTCACTGATAGATAGAGTAGTTAACTTTTGTCTGCGCGCCAGGTCAGCAAAAGTCTCATATATGTGACATCCTAACATTTAACACAAGTATAAAATACAGAGTGTTTCAAGATTTTCTCCTTAAACCGCTTTTTTGAAAAAGACCGACGGATGTAACACACGCACAATTAAAATAATCTTTATAGGTAGATAACGAATCAGATGCACCACCACCAATGTGTAGTCCAATTTGTGCCAGGACAATAACTGTTTATCGCACACTGTACAAACTATTTTGGCACCACCATAATATATTTTATTTTATATACTTTTCTACATCATGAAACAATGATCGTTTTCTGGGATTTTCTACGCCCGACATTATAATACATTTACAATGCGTACAACATTAACGGAGAATTGCACTATATCGCATCAAGACTCGACTAACACTGATACTATATACTAGACACACGAATCGGAGGGAGTGATTTTACTGAGAGGCTAAACGCTCTGTATAGCGTGAGGCTAGAGGGACCCGTGCAAGCAAACACGTCTGACCACTCTAGTAATCGATGTATCAGTAATTTGAACCCTTGTCGGACCCTTCACTATTCCAAACTACATAACCCATATGTGAACATCATGATTTAGAAAGAACAGTTTACCAGAACAAAATATGAACCTACAACTCCCAGTAATATTTTTTCTTAACCCGAAACGCGTTCAAGCATTCAAGCTTATTGTGCTGTGTACGTGTTTCATGCAACTCAATCCAAAATGATAGCTCACTCTACTAATTTGTGCAGGTCCTTCACTGAACGGATACGGCACATCTTTGAGTCCCTTTTCGGTTTTCCTGCCTCCGGTGATCCAATACTTCGCATTCACATGCGTAACTGTTTCTAGTCTTCTCCCATATAGCCTGCAGCTGAAGTCTTCATTAAGCAAGCCGATTTTTCACAGGTGTTGCTTTACTGGAGCTTGTGTGGTCATCGGATCTATGATGATGCGAAGTTGTTTCTGCTAATCCACAGGAGTTTTCTAACTCGCTTTCAGCATGGAATCGCTATACAGTAAAAAGAAATTGATATTACAGCAAAATGACAGTCACAGGTATGTACATTAAAATGACTGTCTTCTCATCCGTATGCTGCAAAACTTGTTCTTCTTTCTTTACGTTCAGTAAAATATAATTATCAATCAATTATTTTCAAACATTTATCTTCCCATACTTTTTTCTCTGAAAGTTTTGGCAATATTTTTTTAGAGAAATATCTTCTGAGAAGCAGGTTGCATTCGGAAATTACGTTAATTACATGTTAAACATTTCTGGACAAGTTAGCACTTATGAATAGCAAAACACCGTCTACAAACAATTATACTCTGATAAAACCAGAAAATCTTTCTGTAACATTTTAACCTGGTTGCTAAAGATTTCATGTAACATTAAAAACGTTATGTAACATTGCAAGTACGCGGAAAAACCAATTTGTTTAGAAAAATAAAATAATTTCAAGCAAATTTTATCATGAAAATTTGGTTAGTCCAACAAGATATTTCGATATTTCAAATAAATAAAAAGTTAAATCAAATAATTTGATTGAATTAACCAAATATTTGTTTGCCCATATTTTACTCAATATTTAGTTAACTTAAATAAAATTCGGTGTTATCAAATAAATCGGTTTTTCAGTGTACAGAATGTAAAGATGTACATAACTACATAGCAATTCATTATATAGAACAAACACCGAAATTTTAACAAAAAGCATTAGCAATGTTAGTGTAGTGTAATTGTGAAAATGTAAATTTACAGCTTCTTGTAAATCTCCTTAGCGACATGCAAAATTACTGTTTCAGGCGTACAATTACCAAGAATAATACTGTAATCTTTTTTTTTACTGTGTTCAACTGTTTGTCATGTATTTTATCTGGGGTATTCCTTGAGTGTTCATGTTGTTTCGTTGAAACCAGTCTCTCAATGTTCTTGAACTATTTGCTTTGTTATTTCAAGGAGCGGTTCTGGTTCGTACTTTTTTATTTGTAACCCGATCTTGGAGAATTCCTCAGCCTTTTCGTTGCCCACGACATCCTAAAGGCGTGGTACCTAGTTCTGATTTACCAGTCAGACAATTCTACCACTTTATCGAAATTTCTTATTCATTCTTTTGGCGCACTGCAGGATTTAATGTACTTACTTTAAAAATAACCATGGACTTTTTGCTGAAAAATTCAGGTTTTTTTCAGGTAATAAGCAAAATGTTGAAGAACGCAAATATTCTTGTCTTTTTGAAAAGAGTAGGGTATAGTAAGAAAGTATTGGGCATGGAGTCCAGTAAAGTATCAAATTTTGGACAATTTAATAAAAATAACTTCACCTTTTTTCCTGTAAGACTCATATTTTTTGAGATACTAAGCAAAAAGTAAAAAGAAACAAAATTTTAGCAGTTACTTTGACATATTTTTTTGTTATTGTGAGAGCTGTTTGGCGTGGTGTCTACGGAAACGCTACAGTTTCTTGACTTTTTGCCTCCTACTTCTTTTACCCACTAAATCATATCAACCAGTCCGGTATTCCTAGCACACTATACTAACCTGTACAACTCTATGGCTAGTCGATCGAAGTAATTCTCTTTCATGTTTGGCTTGCAAAAAGTTTCTTTGCGTCCAGAGCCCCGCTTTCATACAGAATGTGGTAAGCTGCAGTAGTTCGTCAGTGTTCTTTTTTGATAGCCCCTTAATAATGATCTTTTCATTAATTTGCCTGGTTATTTTACGCCAGTGTGATTGTTCTGTATCTTTTTGACTCAACTCCTTACCTGCTCCCATACTGTGATTTTAGACGCTCCTAGGACAGGTTCTATGGAACCGGTGATCTCTTTATTTCTAACTCATCGGCTTTTTCGTTTGCTTCGACTATCGAATGTTCAAGCAATCCACAGTAAAGTGACTATATTGTGGTCTGCCAGGCTATTCGTTAAAAAACAATAAAGTTGTAATTCAAGGTACTAACATGTTTTAATTGCAATCATTTTTGTAAATTGAAAGGTTTATGATTGCAGGAGAGGCTAGTAAATATTCACCTCAGAATTTTATTTTACCGAGCGGATGTTAAAATTGTTTATTCGCCAATTATTCATATAGCTGCAAGGCTTTTGCTGTTAGGTGAGAATGATGAAGTAAATATTATTACATTGTACTTGTTTTGCAGCATTGTGATAAACATAAAATGAATGTAGGTTATAAGTTACAACAAACACAGCAAAAGTTATGATATTCACATATTTTCTAGCTCTAGCATTTCAGGCTAAACGTCACACAACCATTAATAACTCATCATCAAAATTCTCCGCGCCACTGCCAGAGATATTGTTGTTTAAGCCGTTACCCATTTTGCGCCCCACTTAACTAATGATGACAACTTACCGCGCTCCTAGCCGCAGCAACATTAAACCGTCCCCTAACGTACCGATGGAATTTACAACATTCCAGATTAAAAGTTTTCATTTGCAGGAGCTTAAATGCGTGCGCCCTACCTCGCGAAATATTCAAATTAACGAAAACTCATAAAATTTTAACAATGCACTTTACTTACAAATAACCGCATTAATGTTTCAGCATGAGAGCTGGTGCGGGTTATTGCTGCGGTTGAACGGGTTGTGTGGATACGGAGTACTTTTGATTCGTTTCGCTGTGTCCGTTTACGCTATATGCCTTTTTAATTATTACGATGCACGTAGTACATGAAAATGTCTAAAGGTAATAATTTCACATTAACAAGATGATTACACTCTTGGGCATCAGGCCGCTTAATTACAGGTACCAAAGCTTATACAGTTTATAGAGCATTTTTTATCATTAATTTTATTTTTATAGAAAACGATTTTTTTCACAAAACCTTAAAAGTCCTTTCATCGCTATCCACACTATATACTGCTAAACCTGACTCGAGTTTCAATCAATAATAACAACAGTAGCAGCCCTGAGGATATCCTTACGATTGAAAACGAAACGTTCACCAGAAGGAGTCCCAGCCCGCGGCTCCGACCCGGAAGCCAAGCCATTGATGATATCTGGTTGTCCAGATTGTATTGAAATTTGACAATATCTTCTCCAGTAACTTATGGAAGGGGAGGAAGACCTTGCTACTTTTCAATTTTGGAAGTCCTTCTCACGAAAAGAATGGCAAGGAAGTTATTGAGGCAAAGCAAGGAATTCAAAACAGAACCAACAAGTGCGATACAACCTATATTTGAATCACAGAAACTACAAAAGGGTTGAAGAGAATTTTAATAACGTGATTTTGGTTCGAGTTTCAAAGACGACGATAGAGTTTCTAATGTTAATAAATGGAACAATAGCCCGACAATCCATCAACTAAGTCATGAGATCATCAAGAGAAGTTGTTGTGAAGCCGAAATAGTAATTGTTGAAAATTCCAAAAGGAGCAAGGACAGGAGACAAAAACCAAGAAAGAATTTAGTAGATTATTAGAAAAGAGGAAAATAGCACTTCATGGGAACTCTTAACATGTAATAATAATTATAAATTTATTTTATGTCCGCACACACACAAATCAATCTGAATATTTTTGTTTATTTCAAAAATCGAACTTAAATATATTTAAATGAATTAATTAATCTTTTTTGGTATAGAACATAAGAGTAAATTCTCTGAAAGCACAATATACTCTTAGAACAAATAGTATAAATATTTGCATCGAAGTATACTTCCTCAAATGAACATTGTTTATTGTTATAAGAAATAAATCTATGCAATCATAGTGAGAAACTCTGTAGATTTAAAATAAAATCCTTATACGTTTAGTATAATGAATTACTATATAAAATTATTAAATGTTTTGTACTGAAAACATAAATATCAAATTGAAATTACATAATATTGAACATTTGAAACGAATTTTACCCCACCATTATTGCACTAAAACTTATCTGTCATTGGTTCTCTTTTCTAGGAGAGTTTAGGGGGTTTTGCATATACATACGCTTTACTTAGCGTCACTTTTTGATTCACCAGCGAACATATTTGTTGATTGTGAATGTAAGTAAATCTAAATGGATTCCTCAGCCGTTTCACAGCTACTTAGAGAATGGGGTGGAATGGAGCTGAGGCACAGATGCCACAATTAAAATATTCAAGGTAAGTACGTACGTGTTTATCTAATACTAAACGGATTACGGATTTAAAAAACTTTGAAACAATACTTACAGTCAGCGCATTGTGTCGATAATATATGAAATGTAGGTGTGTAACATTAACAAACATATTTAGGTATTTCTAGTTATTAGTTTTCAGTAGGTAATACCAGCAAATTATTATAATGATTGAAATTATAACAGTAACCAACGCCGACTGGATACCAGGTCCAGGCATTGAGTGGGTCCGCAACGACGGATACTATAATATCCCGTGCGCACTCCTGGAGTACCCCGATACGCTATCTTTTCCCAAACATTGTAAAACTATAAAGTATGATAGTAAATTTAATTAATTACATAATATTTCTTTATTTATTAATTTTTCCCTACCGAGGTTTTTTTGGTGTTACAGACACAAAATTAGTAGGTAATTATTACTCTTGAATAGTAGAAATACTTAGATTAAGCAGGTAAGTATTATCAGTTCAATATACTCATATGTTGGAAGCAACTAATGGCAATACTTCAAATAACACTTTTATATACTTCTATCAAATGTACATAAATTATTAAGGCATAAATGTGATAGTTTTAGAAAATCTATTTACTGAAATCTAAAATAATTATTTTTGTGGTGAAAATATTATATTTTCATAATCATTTTAGATATTGATTACATTTGAACTAAAAAATTGTTTTGTCTGATAAATTCACGGGTTTGGAAAACTGAACAAATTTTATTCTCAATATAAGTACATCTTCTTGCTTATATAGGAAGCTATGTTATATTTAATGTGATGCATTTATATTTAAATTGAATAATTTTTGTGTGTGTAGAACATTTTATGAATCCGACCTTAAAAAATCAGTTGACTTATATACGCTGAAATGCTGTTTGCATTTCAAATGCAATAACTAACTTGAGGCTAAAGATCTCCACTTTAAATGAATTTATTTCAATTTTAAATAATGTAAAAACTAACAATTATCAGTCGACAATGATAAATTATTGATAAATTATCTGTAATTTTAGAAAAAAAAAATGTAGGTTTTCAAAGACTTTGTAATATTAATGAAATTCTGAATGGAAATTTTGATAATGATTTAGATATAGAACCGTCTGTTATGTGTAAATTTAAGTATGCTTCAATAACGTGATGTTGAACGAGTGTTTTCTTCTTATAAGTATAAGTTAAGTGACCGTAGACATAGTTTGACGATGGAAAATTTTCGCATGCATAAATGTTTGCATATAAATGCTTATTTAACTGCATATTTTGGTACCTATTAGTGCATATTGCATGCATATTTCACTGTTTTTTTGGTGCATATATTCCAAACTTTAGTAATAATGGATACCCTTCTGGTGTTGTGACTAGTTAAAGACCCAACCAAAACACCAAAACAATACACCAATTGCCTCTATATTTATTCACCTCCTTGAAGTCATGTTTGAACATTCTTGAAATTAATTAATGCAGGCACATAAAAACAGATAATTAATTATCAGAAACAGGAGATCTTAAAAACATTACCAAGTTATTTTTCTTTTCTTTCTTTCTTTGCCTGATTATAAAATAGTACACATATTATATCATGAATTTGCTTCTATATGATTACAAATAAAATCGATTTCCTACCGTATTAAATGATAACGCAGCTTGTAGCAGTTTTAGAGCTTTTAATGAACATAGTTTAAATAACAAAAGATCATTATCTAAATGTTCTTACCACTTGTTCATCGTTTTACTTGTTATTTATAACTGAATATTTGCCTCGACTTTCCGTATTTGTTTTCAAATTGCACCTTTAGTAACATCTTTGCAACGGCGCAATAGGTGATACTAAACGCTAGATGCATATTAAAAAATTTCCATGCATCCTTTCCTATGCTGTGTAATCCCATCACAAAAATACGATTAGTACTCATAACTACAATTTATGTATGTACATAGGCACTTATAGATAAAACTACCTACATGTTTCTGTACATTTCTCAATAGAATTTCGCCCGCAAAAGTGACAAAATGAAAATCTATTCAGAGCGGGTACCCATTTTCCAATTGCATTAGAAAATGTATACGTTTATTAGAGATAGTAATTTAATCACCACGCGAAAACGCTAACGTATAATATTAAAACTGTTACGTTGCGGTGTGCGGGCCTGCGGACGCAGTACACTGTTTCACCTGCGGTAACCTGGTAAAATAAGCGGTAAACACACAACGGACGTACTGATGGGGTCGCGATAGTAATGTTGTGAATAAAAGGCTCGAAGAATTGTAACAGTAACGCTTTATTATTAATCTATTAAATAAAATTAGGCAGCAAAAAAAGAAGAAAAAACTTTAATGTTGACACGTGGTTTGACACCCAGATCGCAATTGTTTATCTAAAATTTAACTAGGTAAATTGTGTATAGCGGTTATTAACAGAGAACAAAGAGTTACTGGCAATTACGAGTTGTGCGTTATATACAAAGCACGAGGTGAGCGATTAGTAAAGAAAAGTATAAAACGGAAACAAAACAATGAGTAAAGAAAATGGTAAATTGAGTAAATTATAACTTAAAATAAGTAGAAATACTTAGCGGTAGCTTGAAGGCAAGAGGCTTGGCTTGTATGTTGCTGAGTGGGAGCACGTGTTCTTTGTGTTTTTCGAATCACAACGGGTCGTAGTGACTGACTGTTCGTTGGATCGGAAAGTAACAGAAAAAGAGAGACTGAGCATAGTGCGTGAAGCGCTTATAAAGCCTCGCTAGGTAGGTAACAGAGGGATGTACCAATAGCGACGCTGAATGATGCACAAAGGGTCGTAAAACTGCGGTACGGTGCGTCTTGGGCTTTTGGCGCGTAAACTAAATGAATGAATTTACAATTTGAATCTGAGTGATGTAAAACTATCGCATCTGTAGCTGCCAGAACTACAGTAAGAAAAATGAAATTAAAAGTGCCTTCAATTAACGTTTATACCGCTGATGTTGTCTATGTTTTCGAAAGGAATTATTAACTGAAAATATAAGTCATTTCGATTAATGCAATGTGTAACAATTCCCCCCCGGCTTGGAGACAACATCCGCGGTATATGTGAGTTGTTAGTGGATCATCTGAAGTGCATAACAAAAGCAAAAATTGAACTTAATTGCGTCTGTGTGGTGCGCCCAGGAGCGGCTTGTGATACTGTACTCCTACCAATATTCGATTGGCCATTGGGAAACCTGGAAACCCTCTGACGGAGCAAGGTCGTGAACTTAAATATCAGTTGCAGTGGAATTACATAGTATCAAGTGGTTGAGATCCGCTACTCGATAATATAGAGATGCCAATGATAAATTAAAAAACTAAAACCAAGTTACTGAACTGATGATTTAAGTCACGTGGGTGTTAACGCGGTGGTTACATAAGAAATTTGCATCATGCGAAAGTACAAAAAAACAAGCAAAAGACAAAACAGCATGCAGTTCGATTTATTATAATTATTTATTATAATTAACTACACTAGGTTCTGCGGCACTGATCAGCGTTCCGCGGCACATATCAGGATCGCGATTTCACAGATAGCTGCTTAGATCGCGAACAACACTTAACACTCATTCACTCTTTGAGCCACCTGGTGGGTTCGTCGTGTGGAGCCGCTGGCGGATTTTCTTCCTCGGGGTAGCGCCTGATTTGGTCCAAGTGGTACTTGACTGGCGCACTTTTCCCCCGTTGTATCCAGTAGGATGTCGGTCCCGCGGTCCCTGTGATACGGTATGGTCCTAGCCATTTAGGGGCGAACGGTTTGTCCTTGACGGCATGTGATTTAATTAAAACCAAATCACCGCGTTGATAAGTGACTGGCATGGGGTTTTCGTTCGCGTACCCTCCTCTCCCTGTAGCGTCGTTCGTTTGCATGGAGCTCTTCTACGACGTCGCGCGGCACAGCGTCCTCTTCTCGCGGCTCCCTCCAATCGCCTGGGCGTCGAGTTTCGCGTCCGAAAAGCGCCATAGATGGTGAAAAGCCCGTTGCAGCGTTTCTTCTGCTCCGTATGTTAAACAACACGGTGTCTAACATTTCATCCCACTTCGTATTATCCGTGTTCGCGAGGTGAATGCGCAATCCTTTCTTAATTTCCTGATTCCTTCTTTCGACGGGGTTCGATCGTGGATGATATACCGGCGTCGTCCAGTGGATGGCGTCCCAGCGACGTACTGCGTTTTCCCAGACCGCGGATCGAAATTGCGGTCCATTGTCGGTAAGGATACTTTTCGGATATCCGTAACGGCTAAACAAATTATCAAGAAAGCGCACAATACCTTTCGTAGGGGTGGATCCAACGGCAACGGCGTCCACCCACCGTGTACATAAGTCGGTACATACAATGATGTTCCTCTTTCCACTCCGACTCTTCGGTAGTGGTCCAATCAGATCCAGTGAGACTACCTCAAACGGTCTAGTTGGCTGATGCGGTCTCAATGGGGCTGCGCCTTGCTGGGGGCCTCGCTTGTAGCACGTGCAAATGGGGCACATACGTACGTAGCTCCTCACGTCCTTTCGCAGAGTAGACCAAAAGAATCGGCTCTCGATTGTTCTGGTTGTCTCTTCTGCACTGGGGTGTCCAGCGGTTGGCGAGTCGTGATACTCATACATGACGCGTGAGATCGCGGCTTTGGGACTACGAGTAATTCGGCGTCACCTTGGCGTCGGCGAAGATATCCATCGCGGCAGGTATACAATTCCAGGGTGGACGTATCTTCGTCACCAGAGGGTCCGTTATCGTGTAAACGGGTCCAGGTCTGCAGCAATCGCGCAATGTCATCGGCTTGCTGTTGGGCATCTTGGACTTCTACGACGACAGGACTGACTGGGGCGGCGACGATTCTAGGGACAGCGGTAGCGTCCTTGGCGTCGCCACCGGCGTTAGTGATCTGAAACAAACTAGCAACGACCTCTGTTTCCTTAAGTACCGCGGGGTTGGTTGCCGGAATTAAACGGGATTCGTCAGTGACCTCCGGATCTACAGCATCTCCTGCGGGTGTGCGTGACAGCGCGTCGGGTAAGTGATTCTCCTTACCGGGACAGTGTTCTACGCTGAAATTAAATTCCTGTAATAACAACGCCCACCTAGTTAACTTCGACCGGCTATCCTTCGTACGATCAAGCCACAACAGCGCCCCTACTATCCGTGCGTAACGTGAACTTGCGATCTTCTAGGTACGGTCTAAAGCGTTTGACAGCCCATATCACGGCCAAACACTCTTGTTCGTTTACGTGGTAGCGTCTCTCAGTAGGGTTCAGTCGTGAACTCGCGTAGGTGATGATTCGTCGTCCTGTTGGAAGTTCCTGAAACAAAACGGCGGCAATTCCTTCCTGGCTGGCGTCGGTCTGTAAAACAAAAGGAAGCGAGAAATCTGGACGATCAAGGTGCAATGGTTGCGACAAAACGGCCTTAGTTTTGTCAAAAGCTTCCTGCGCCTTGTCGCTCCAGCGGAAAGTGTTCTTCGTCGACAGCAAATTCGTCAGCGGGGCCAGCATCTCAGCGCATTTCGGTACGTAGTCACGAAGCCAATTCACAAGCCCTAGAAATTGCCTCAACTGCTTGCGCGTCTTCGGCGGCGTCGTAGCGCGTATCGCGTCGATATGTCCCTGTTGCGGCTTGTTACCTGTTTCTGTGAGAACATGACCTAAGAATGTTAAAGAAGAAGTACCAAAAACACATTTATTCGGACCTAACTGTAAATGATGTTGCTGTAAACGTTCAAATACCTGCCTAACGTGCTTGTGATGTTCCTCCCAGGTATCCGAGTAAATGATAACGTCATCTAAATATACAATTACGAACTTACGCAGATATCCAGCAAGTACCTCTTGTGCCATCATCTTCTGGAAAGTAGTTGGCGCGTTCTTCAACCCAAACGGCATTACGTTAAATTCGTACGCTGCTCCTTCTGGTGTCACGAATGCGGTTAAATGTTTTGATTCTTCGGCTAGCGGCACTTGCCAGTATCCACTCTTAAGGTCCAGCGTTGTAAATATTCTTGCCGAGCCTAACTCCTTCAGTGATTCTTGAATCGGCGGTAGTTGCGACATTTCATCTTCCGTCTTGCTGTTTAGTTGACGGTAGTCGACGCAAAAGCGTTGCGTACCATCTTCCTTACGCACTAAAACAATTGGTGAATTGTACTCACTCGTACTCGGTCTAACGATGTTTTGCGCTAGCATCTCCTCTACTTGTTCGGCAATCATCCTTTTCTTTTCCGGGGAATAGCGATAGGGTCGTACTTTCACTGGATTCGCATCTCTCAATCGAATCGTATGCCGCGTAGCCGTCGTTGTTGTCGTTTCCGTTCCGTCCGCGAATAGGTCGCAAAAGTCGTTGATCGTTCGCGACATTTTGTCGCGTTCGCCACGGGGTATTGTGTTTAATGCTGGTAAAGTCGATAATTTAGTAGAAATATGTTTGTTTTGCCCTACCTTCGAGAAATGGATCGTGCGGCGTTCATTGTTTCCGATGTGAATACAGCGGCGTTGTAAGTCGATCACAGCCTCTTCATTAGTCAACCACGGGAATCCAAGGATGAGATCCTCACGTAAATTCGGCGCAATTAATACAGGTACCTCAATCCGCTGTCCCTGCAGCTCACCGACGACGATTCCGGTCCCCGTGGTTTCCATTGATGTAGTTTCACTTCCTAAAGCTACGGAACTTACGCACTCCGACGTTATTCGATCCACGTACATTGGTTTCGCGAAGTTGTGGGTAGCTGCTATGTCGAGAAGAGCACTTACGTTGTTGTCGTTGATGGAAAGTAGCAGCCGCGGCGTTCCCACAACTGGCGGACCGGTGATGGCGTTCAGGGCCGGCTCGGAGGCGCGGTGCTCGGGCCGACCCGCTGTTCTTCCCCCGACTTCTGTCTGAGTACCGGGCAGTCGCGGTGCCAATGTTTTTCCGGGCAGTGGCGGCATTTTGGTAGTTCGCGTGGTTTTGGCTGGCTTCTTGTGGCAGGATTACTGTTAGTTGATAAATGGCACTTACGGTTTGTTTGCGAGTCATGGAATAACTCGTCTATGTTGATACAAGCGGCACGTAGCTCCTTGATCTCTTTGTACGGGTACGGCCCAAGCGCTACCTTGTATTCTGTGCTCATCTGCCGTTTAATCAGCGCGATCACTGCCTCTTCCGTCCAGTCGGGGTATAATTGTTGGCACAGCCGTCGCTTACGGGCAGATAAATTCTAAGCCACGTTCGTTATTTTTTTGTGGCTCACCGTATAGCATTTCTTGCAGCTTGTCTTTCCTTCTCTCGCAGGAAAACTGCTCCCTGAAAAGTAACTCAAAAGAATCGAAGTCATCTACCTGGGTTCTCCGCTTCTTGTCGAACCACGACGCGGCCTCTCCTGAGAGGTGCTGTGCTATTTCCTGCACAAACTTCTCCTGCGGTAGCTTCTGTCCTTCTAAGAATGTTTCGAGGCTGCGAAGAAATACCTCCGGGTCCTCAAAAATGTTTCCGCTAAAGGCGTCTGGCTTCGGTGGTGAGGAAGGTTTTTGACTGATTGTGCTACAAAACTCCTGGAAACTTTTGGCGAACGTCGCCATGTCAAATGTGGGCGCCACCGGAACTTCTATTCCGGAATCGGACTCCATCGTTGGGTTTTGCCCTCGTGTTTACCATCCTGGCTAGCTGTGGATTCGTTCGATTACTCTTAATCTGTAAGAAAATTGCCCCACGTTCTGGGCGACAGTTGTTACGTTGCGGTGTGCGGGCCTGCGGACGCAGTACACTGTTTCACCTGCGGTAACCTGGTAAAATTAGCGGTAAACACACAAAGGACGTACTGATGGGGTCGCGATAGTAATGTTGTGAATAAAAGGCTCGAAGAATTGTAACAGTAACGCTTTATTATTAATCTATTAAATAAAATTAGGCAGCAAAAAAAAAAAAGAAAAAAAAAACGAAAACTTTAATGTTGACACGTGGTTTGACACCCAGATCGCAATTGTTTATTTAAAATTTAACTAGGTAAATTGTGTATAGCGGTTATTAACAGAGAACAAAGAGTTACTGGCAATTACGAGTTATGCGTTATATACAAAGCACGAGGTGAGCGATTAGTAAAGAAAAGTATAAAACGGAAACAAAACAATGAGTAAAGAAAATGGTAAATTGAGTAAATTATAATTAAAATAAGTAGAAATCCTTAGCGGTAGCTTGAAGGCAAGAGGCTTCGAAGCTTGTATGTGCTGACTGGGAGCACGTGTTCTTTGTGTTTTTCGAATCACAACGGGTCGTAGTGACTGACTGTTCGTTGGATCGGAAGGTAACAGAAAGAGAGGCTGAGCAAAGTGCGTGAAGCGCTTATAAAGCCTCGCTAGGTAGGTAACAGAGGGATGTACCAATAGCGACGCTGAATGATGCACAAAGGGTCGTAAAACTGCGGTACGGTGCGTTTGGGTTTTGGCGCGTAAACTAAATGAATGAATTTAAAATTTGAATCTGAGTGACGTAAAAATATCGCATCTGTAACTGCCAGAACTACAGTAAGAAAGGTGAAGTTAAAATTGCCTTCAAATTAACATTTATACCGCTGATGTTGTCTATGTTTTCGAAAGGAATTATTAATTAAAAATATGTCATTTCGATTAATGCAATGTGTAACACATTCTTTTCTACCTCGTGATTCTTCTTTTAAAATATCTGTTCCGAGAAAGATATTCTCGCTCAAATTAATACCTTTTTCGAAGAAGACACTAAACAAATACATAATACCGTCACAAAACCGGCTCCAGAAAGCTGCATAAAATACATACTTAACAAACGATCCCATGGAAGAAAGCATGTGTGACAGTCGCACGGTATATTATATACGTACAGAGATATGTTGCATACGTTCATATACATGGTGTATATATTTATACAATACACCAGCAGATATAATATGCGTATACATATAAAGTTTCGAGGAAGCAGAATCGAATCCAAGCCGATAACTCAACTTAATGAGGTCGGATCCAACAGACAATGAAGTCACCTGAGAATTATATTTATGTACAAAACGTATTAAATAAGTAACTTTGTTTATATGTGTGTATGTGTGTGGTTACATTGTAAGTTTAATAAATCGCTTAATAACGATGAAAAAATGCCATACCGGGTCTATTTTTAGTTTGAATAAATCGATGGGGTTCGTCGACCTATGTATGAACGAATATGATACTGCGAATTTAATGTCCATTGAAAATTTTCCCGGAATCGAAGAAAGTGCCGGTGAAATTTGTTTCTGTCCATGAATAAATACCTGCTACCTCGCCATGTTCAAATCCAGGTCGTTGCTAATGTAAAATCGATCGCTAATGCAACCTTATTCGAATACTTCCTGTTAATCCTCCTTGTGAAAATTGACACAATAATATGATTAATGTTGAAGTTATTTACGTGTAAAGAGGCAAAAGGCATAAAAAGCCTCAGGAATCGAATATCGACTAAAAAGTGTATACGCGCTCTTAACAATATTGATGTTCACATTTGATCTTCTCTACTGTAAGCTTTCAAGCTCTTGCTGGCAAGGAATGGATATTGTAATGGGACTCAGAAGATAATTATTTGGAGTACTTCTTTGAAGTTAAAGGAACATCATTATATTGAAATGTGTGAGGTCAAAGTTCGCAGAGGCACATAAATGATTAGATCGAATGCTCGCCTCCTATAGAGAATTACTGTAAGAATACGCTGCGTAGGTGAAAGTTTTACGAACATCTTCTTCGTTAACTTTATTTATTTATTCTAATTGGATTGTGGGTTTTCGAAACTTTTTTACTGTTAGAAGCAGGGAGCTGAACTCAAATAATGCGCAAATTTCTGTTCTCTAAGATTGTAATATTACTAATTGTAAGAAAAATATTCATATCTCTCAGAAAAAAATTAAAATTTCTTACAATTCGAAAATTACAGCTATAAATAAAGTAATTTTCAAGTGGTGAGGAAGTAAGCAAGGTGCGCATACGTAAACTTAGAACGTTCTGATTCAAGTCAGATGTAAGCAGAATTGACATGATTTTCGGTTATCGTGGTTTTGTTTTCTTGTTATTTTGGAGCTATCATACTGATTCGGTATCAAGAAAAGAAAAAATTGTTATTTTATTAAATCCATGAAAATAATTAGCTCCTCCAGAGGATGACTAAGAGAAGTAAGTAATGTTTTAAATAAAATATAACACAAGGGGTGAGAGAGTGATAAGACATCCATTTTGACGATATTTTCCTTTTTGTTCGGAAAAAAAAATACTGAATACTTCGGAATTTTACATTGAGAAAAGAGATTGCATTAAATGAAAAGTTTTATAACTTTTGGTTTTTATCATGTTTAACGAAAAGAATATCTTTTATCAGAAAAGTCTTTATTTTAATTGAAAGTAGCGTGCTGTTTTGCCGGAAGACTATTTTCTTCTTAAGTACATGCTTTTCGACGAAAAGTAACCTTAATTAAATGGAGTTCACCTTAGTTTTGATTAATATTTTATAATGTCAGTATAACTTCTGTTTAAGTAAGGCAATACACATTACATATTATATTGTTATTATTATGTACATATTTAATAACATATTTTAGTTTATTTTATGTACGTTATCATATTATTGAATTATAAACAGTATTTTAAATAAAAAAGCCGGACATGTTGGTTTATTTGTGTGGACGCGCATGTATACATTGATTTAAAACTTTTGATCTTTTAACGGAAAATGCAAGCACCTGCATTCAAGCTGAGTGCTTTTTTAGGCGGAAGTATTTTAGTTTTATACATATTCCCACTTGCATAAGTCTCAGATACACAAACAATAATGAACAAAAGTGGATATTTTTCGCGCGAGGTTAAAGAAATTTCAGAGATAATTGAAATCTTTTCAGTTAATGGTGATTTACTTATAAGCCAAGGAACTTTATAGCAGCGTTTGAAGGTTTTAAAACTGTTATACACGTGAAAAACGATCTTGTTGTTTTCAACCAATTTTCATGCATTTGGTTACAGTTACCAAATTATTGCTTGGTTTAGGAATATTAAAAATATTTCTGTATTCAATCAAACAATAATTTGATTAGTAGATTTATTTGAAGCTAGCCAGTATTTATTAATTTAACTAAATATTACATGGAAGTAAAAACAAATATCGCATTTTATAATCGTATAGCAGTTTCTCCCCATATAGTACAACAGATGGGCAGATATACTTATGTGTAGTAGAGAAATTGTCGCATAGATGGCGAATCTCCTATTTCATTCCAGTGACAGATAATATTTCGCACAAAATAGGCTGGAAACCACGATCGTAACATACTAATCTGGTATATTTACCACATCAACATCTGATAGGAGTCATCGCCATTGAAAGGACGATTTCTTTAACGGTACACAGAGTGCTAGGGATGGTCACTGCAGCCAACTCCCCCGATTCTACTAGGATTTACGCCATTCTAACGGCAAATCCCTCTTTAGTGAATGAGCTTAGAAAGATAATTGATTTTCATTTCGATTAAAAATGATCATGGCATTTTGTTGTGTATACGGTTAAGTCTAAAATGAATAAATGTTGTAAGTAAAGGAAAAATCTCTTGAATCAAAATGCTTACGGTTTTCTGCCAATCTGCATAGTTATCAAGTTCAAAATAAAGAGGCCTTGAATCAATTATCAATATGTATCAAAAATATATTATTTCAGAAGAAATGCGTAAATTTAAAATTAAATTCCTTTTCAAGGAAACACCAAATCATGTTGGCCATAGAGAAAACGCAAAAGCTTTTGGTTTAATGCAATTCATTTTAAATGAAAAGGATATTTCTCTCAGCGTACTTTAAAGCAACTAAAACTTGTATAGAAATTATCACTACCTTAGGAATTTTACTTGAAAGTATTCCAGACTACATAAAAAATCATGGAAAAGTTACCAACATTTCGAAATTTCACTATGAATATTCCAATACAAAATTACCTATAGTTAGAACTATCACTTCTAAAAGTAAAATGTACGGTTTTAAAGGTACAAAATTGACCCAAATTAATACAGGATTTTTTTTTAATGTGTGGTGTTCAAATAGTTGTATTTGTATTGTAGTATTATACACAAAAATATCATGAGAGTCTGCTACTATATTATAATGATTAAAAATTTTCTATAAGTTGTCAAAAAAGTATTAAAGAATAAATTAAATATTATTTATTATACTAATTCAAAAGTAATAAAATATTGAAATTATTATAACTAGTACTGAAAGGGACCAACCCTTGTTCGAGGTTGATTGATTCATTGATTTAGTCACTGATTGTAAGTACGAAGCAATCTTTCTTCTTACTAGTCTCCCTTTTACTAAGTTTAGTAACCTGTGTGGAAAACTTTTTCGGGTTGAGTGAATTCGTGCTATGCTTAAAATAAAAAACATTAGAGCAAGGTTTTGTAATTTCGTCGTCTTTTGCTCCTATGATCGCATCTTTTAAAGTAGTATAGTTTCTGGTTTTTATGATGGTTCATAAATCTGAATTTCTAAGTCCGTTTACAAATGCCGTCATTTACATTTTTCAAGTATTGTGGAACAATTGTTGATTTGGTGCTGAGCAACGTAGTTTTCATTTATTTTATTGCCTTCAGCTAACTATGATTTAAAAATATAGTGAGAAGAGTAATCAAGTTTCGCAATAGAAATGAGCATGAAAGAAACTCCCTTATCACATATGATTCAAAATATGAATTCCATTTACCCCAAGGAGTTCTTGCATTTTAATTAATTCTTATAAATTTGTAAATAATCATGCCCGTCGTTAAATATACCAGACTTTTCAAAATATCCATCCATCTGCATTTAATACCACTTATTTTGCAAGGGATATTTACATATTATCCATGAACTCTACGCATTATGGCGTGACCCAAAATATCGAATTTAGGGAAACATGCTTTTGTACATTGTCACGGTACCTGATTGTATGTAAAGCACGTAATTCTAAGAAACCGCATTGTGCACAGAACACCTGTTCCGATTATCTTTATTGTTTTTAAAGTGACGTTCGGCATCGACTATAGAATATCTAATTATTACTTCATTTTCTTCTGCTTATAGGAAGCTTACGTTCGTCTAGTTCTTAGTAAGATTTATCGGTCATTTAAGGTTAAACGTTATTTTTTAGCGGACGCGAAATAGTTGTTGTTATTTTGTGTAATTCACTTGTTACGTCGTAGCTTTTTAATGAAGTTAATTTTTATTGTTAGTTGAAAACAGTACAGCACTTCAAACCAATTTAAAACAGAGGTTCCATGAATCGTTACTGGCATTAATACAAAATAAATAATATGTCAGATTCAATTATCTTAATTACTTTATAATACGTCAGAAACACTCCATTGTAATGAACCTTTAATGCACTATAGTAACAACTACACTGAGAGAAATATCCTTTTGATTTAAAAGGAATTGCATTAAACCAAAAGTTTTTGCGTTTTCTATATGGCCAACATGATTTGTTGTTTCCTTGGAAAGGAATATAATTTTAAATTCACGCATTTCTTCGGAAATAATATATTTTTCGTTGAAACAGTTAATTCCTTTAAGTGAAAGATATTGATAGTTGGTTCAAGTCCTCTTTATTTTGAACTTGAAAACTGTGCAGATTAGCAGAAAACCGTAAGCATGTTGATTCAAGAGGTTTTTCCTTTTCTTATAACATTTACCCATTTTAGACTTAAGCGTAAACACAACAAAATGCCGTCATTATTTCAATCGAAATGAATTATCTCCTAAAACCCATGCACTAAGGAGGGAATTGCCGTTAGAATGTTATAAATCCTACTAGTATTGGGAATTGGTCGCAGTGACCACCCTAGCACTCTATTATGCCGTTAAAGAAATCGTTCCTTCAATGGCGACGGCTCCTATCAGATGTTGTTCTAGTAAATATACTAGATTAGTATGTTACGATCGTAGTTTAACCTATTTTGTGCGAAATATTATCTTTTACTGGAATGAAATAGGAGATGCGCCATCTATGCGACAATTTCTATACTACACATAAGTATATCTACTCATCTGCTGTTCTATATGGGGAGAAAACTGCTATACGAAAATAAAATGCGATATTTATTTTTACTTCCGCGTAAATATTTAGTTAAATTAATAAATACTGCTCTAGCTTCAAATAAATCTACTGACCAAATTATTTGTTTGATTGAATACAGGAATATTTTTAATATTCCTAAATCAAATAATAATTTAGTAACTGTAACCAAATGCATGAAAAATGGTTGAAAACAACAAGATCATTTTCCCGTGTATAATAGTTTTAAAACTTTTAAACACTGCTTATAAGTAAATCAGCGTAACTGAAAAGATTCCAATTATCTCTGGAATTTCTTTAACCTCGCGCGAAATGTATTCACTTTTGTTCATTATTGTTTGTGTATCTGAGACTGAGGCACGTGGGAGCATGAATAAAACTAAAATACTTCCGCTTAAAAAAGCACTCAGCTTGAATACAGGTGCTTGCATTTTCCGTTAAAGACAAAAGTTTCAAATCAATGTATATAAGCGCGTCCAGCAAATAAACCAAAACTTCCGGCTTTTTTTATTTAAAATATTGTTTACAATTCAATAATATTACATACTTTAGTACGTTATCATAATAAGGTACTAAAATATGTTGTTAAATATGTACATAATAATAACAATATAATATGTAATGTGTATTGTCTTACTTAAACAGAAGTAATACAGACATTATAAAATATTAATCAAAACTAAGGTGCATTCAATTTAATTACGGTTACTTTTCCTCGAAAAGCATGTACTTAAGAAGGAAATAGTCTTCCGGCAAAACAGCACGCTACTTTCAATTAAAATAAACACTTTTTTGAGAAAAGGTATTCTTTTGTTGAACATGATAAAAACCAAAAGTTATAAAACTTTTCATTTAATGCAATCTCTTTTCTCAGTGTATAAACTTTATAATACATATTTTACAAATGAATTCAATGTGATTACAGAAATGAATATTCTCTCTATTATCGAAAATTTATCAATCAATCGGATAAGCTAGAATCAATCTAATTACAGAGACAGGTTTGGAGAATTGATCTGGTTTACAGACGGATCAAATACCCGAAACGGAACTGGAGCTAGAATTTATAGTGGGGTGAGCGATACAACGATCATCTTTCTACCAGGAAAATATGCCACGGTTCTTCAAACAGAGGCATACGCAAGATTGCATTGTGCAACTGAAATTAATCAGAGGGTTTATGAAAATAAGTGGATCTATATTGCCACAGCCTAGCGGTACTGAGGGCATTAGTGAACCCGAAAATACAATCAAGACTGGTTTGGGAGAATTGCATTGGCTGACAGGCCGTCACTTTGCTCTGGATGCCCGAACAATTGGCAATCGGAGAAAACGGGAAAGCTCTAGGATTGTCTAAAAACATAGCAGTAGATCAGTAAGGTAATCGGGTTAGAGAGAAACACAAAGAACATTGGAATAATACACCCAGACAAATTTATGGAAATATTTTTATTAAGAAACCCTCAAGAAAAGAAGACCAAGGAACTACTGCAGCACATTAGAAACCATCATCGCATTGTAACAGGTCTCCTAACAGGACATTGTACACTGAACGCACATCTATGGAAAATTGTGATCACCACTGGAGGAACCAAGTGCAGACTGTGTAATGAGATGTCAGAGAACGTTTACCACACTCCGCACGAATGCGAGGCTCGTTGACGCAAAACGACAGACAATTTTTGACAAGCCAAAAATGAATCCAGAGGATTACTTTGCTCAATCAGCATAGATTAGTACAGGGTGCTAGGATACTGGAATGGATAAAAGAAATGGGAGACTAAATACAAAAGCCAAAAGACTGTAGTGTTTTCGGAAACTCCATGGCAGATGGCTCTCACAAATAGAAAAAATCATGACCAGTTTGGCAGAATTCAGTTGATTTACATTCGAAAATAAATACAGGATACCATCATCATCAACTTCCGATGTACATTAGACATCTTCGACATTCCTGAAAATTTAGGTATTATCATTCTTGAAACCAATAAACGATTCCTCAAAATCTCATTTATTTTAAAGCAGCTCTTTACTTTTTGCTTTTCTGTGCTTAATATATAATGCAAAGAAATACTTTCCGAAATATTTACAATGGATACGTTATAGCGGAGACGAACATAAACCTAGCTTTATGTTTCACTGCATGACACAAGGCAGCGGCTACCCGATGAAATTCAACGGCTATCAGTTACAGTCAATCGGCTATCTATTTGCGATGGAACGGTTATCCGAACCTCTACCTATTGCGATGAAATGGCTATCCTAACAGCTACCCGTTGAAATTCAACGGCTATCAGTTGTAATCAGTGCGATGGGAGACCATTAACTGGGGTACGAGCTTGCTCCCTGGAAGATGTAGAGCTCCCTGAAACATGGCATTTGAAACCTTGCTTTCGCTGGTGCAAATGCATTTCCACAGCATATGCATGTTTGGTCTACAACGACAGTAGTCCCACATTTTGACAGTTATCCTATATTCATTCTTAGTCTTTAATATATTAAGATTTTGTTCCTCTAAGGATTGTTTTGTTAGCTTTTAGTGATTTTTACCATTACTGCTCAGTGTTATTGCGTATTCATTCATTGCTGGAGTTAGTAACTTGCAATCGTAATGAAGTGGGGAAAAGATGAGTCTGCTTGACGATTGTCGTTTGATTAAACATCCGCCGCTTAATTTCTCTTGTCGGGCTTGTGGCTAGGAAATTAGGAGAATGTTAGTTTTCTTTTGGTGCTCACCTCGTTTATAGCTTCTACACGGTTCCGAACCAGTTTTGTGACGAGCTGTCAGAAACAATAGCTATACTTTTACCTAACTCGGTTTATATTTTTAATTTGACCTAAGAGTAACCTCAGCCTGTTTGCATCCACTAATGTGTCTTTGATGAATTCTTTCTGAAGCTTCTTTTTCTAAATATTCCGGCTTCTTAGTTTTACCTTACTTTGACCTAATTTCTGCTAAATATCATTAGCCAATACTTTGTTGTATAACTTACTCAAAGCACCACAATATAAAATATAACACAAAATCAATCAGTATTTTTATTTAGAATAATCGTCAATATTCGCCAGTGTTTACATACATTCATAACGACGCGATCTTTCGTTTAGTTATAAACAGTAAGGTTTATTTTGGGAATTCGACGTTATGGCTACAGTCATTAGACATGATATGAACGTTTTCTATTCTGGGATAGGAATTATCCTCGTATAAATCTCATTCTGGGAAAAGCTAACGTCATTCTAAACGGCCAGAGTCGATTTCGGGAAACAGTGTTTATATTCTGTCGTGTATATTTTATTATGTACGTATATGCCGGCGCAAACGAACGCTTATGATGAATATCTAGAGTGGAACGAACTGCTTTTTAGTCATTATACTATTCACACAATACATAATTCACCTGTGCGTACGTATAAAACTAAATCAATATATTGTATTTATTGTATATATAAACCTACATGATTATTCCTCTTGCATTTATATTTTGATATGGTTTGGAGCTAATTAATTAAACGGTTCATAAAAATATAAAATATCCAGGACACTAATGAATATTGTACCAATAATAATATATGTATTTGCCATTGGATTATTCCAACGATATTACTAGTAGTCAACAATTAATACAGTCAATATATGTAGCTAGCACAGTTAGTTTAAATTTTAATTACATGAACAAAATAGAAGAGATGTGTATTGGTAGAAATATAAAATATTGCATCTAATTCGAGGTAGAGTATAAATACAAATTGGGAATTGTTCATAATTCTGAGAAAAAGCGGTTAAAGAATCCTATAATGTGAAAACTATTTCTTCTTTTATTTATAGATATGAGAGAAAAATTAATATACGAGAAAACCAAAAATAATGACAGAAAAAACATTTTTAATATACTCCGTGATAAGAAAATCGCAATACCAAGAATTTTTTTGACCAAACTTGGTGTATAGAACCGTTTAACTACTAAAAGATAACAATTGATTAAAATTTCAAAGAAATTGAACAAAATATAAACATATTTTTTTTTTACACACTGCCCATGCTTTGCGACATCGATCATCTAGCAGATGATCGATTTCCTCTTGTGGTATTGCGTCCCAAGCATTCTGTAATTCGTGCTGAAGAGCTTGCAGCGTCTGCGGAGGATGCAATGAGTTTCTCAGTCTTTTCCTCATAATATCCCAAACATGCTCGATGGATGAAAGATCCGGAGATTGGGGTGGCCATGACAAGATTAGCGTTACGTCTTGCGATCTGGGCACGGGCATTATTTTGCTGGAAAAGTGGGTCGTCCAATTGTCCAATTTTATCCACATATCGCTGGGCGTTCATATTGCCTCGGACGAATACGAAACGAGATCTAATCCCGTAAGTTATAGCACTCCCTACCATACCTACGTCCCTACAGTTTTGGTGCACATACCTCACAACATTGCGACGTGTCCTATGTCTTCGTCTGACCTTTATACGGCATCTTACATTCCCAAACGGAATCGGGATTCTGCACTAAAGACCACGCTATGCCACTCTACGTTCCAGTGTAATCGCAAACTGCACCAATCTAAACGTTGCTATCGATGCTAAGCCGTTAGTGGTAACACAAGATGTGGTCGATACGAATGCAAGCCAAACGTTCTGATTCTGGGATAAAGGAATCGCTGTTACCGGAGTAGGATTTAAGGATCTTAGATCAGTATTTGAACACCTGTAGATGGGATTGTTTATGGTACTAACGATGGGACGCGAAAATAATAAGGGCTTGTGCAGTTCAGAAGAAATGGATGGGGATTTTGTGGATTTGACTATGGAATTATCAACGCGAATGGTAGGATCATTCTTTAAGAGCCTGTAGGAACCATGTTAGGATGAGGATAGGATCTTCTGGTCATACTTATTATTCTTGCCGTTGCATCAGGTGGATACCTAACCACACACTAAATGATTCAAGACTGACGTGCAGTAGTTTTGGGTAAGCATTAGAAATTTTTGTTTGTGCTTTAGGCATTAAATTCTAATTAAATACACTCTACCAGATCATTTTCACTTCGACAACATTTTCCATTTTGTTAGGAAAGGAATCTGAATTACTTCTTTGTAATTTTACTTTTAAAAAAGTAAAACTTCCATGGGAATTATCACTACTTCAGAAATTTTACTTGTGAATGTTCCAGACAATATAAAAAATTTGGATCCATATTTCGAAATTTTACTATGAATATTCCAGGTTACATGCAAAATTACTTAGAATTTGAAATATTACTTCTAAAAGTAAAATACTTGTACGGTTTTAGGGGCACAAAAGTGTTCCAAAATCGTACACGAATTTTACCAAAAATCTTTTAATGTGCACCATGTTTCCAAAATAATGGGGTGTTTTTTAGTAGGCCTTGCTGTTAAAACTGTTATTATTCTACGTTTACCGATGGAAACACTAGGACAATTAGTAAGAAAACGATGAAGTCTCGATTGTAGGCCTTATCACCTTTTATTATGGCTTCTAGCACGTGGGTCAGTTTGCCATGACCATATTTATTTTTATTTTTATTCTGATAATTTATTTTTTTATTTATCGCATAGTTCATGAGAAATAGCTTCTATTTGTCTGCAGATTTCTTGCACTATTTTCTCTTCTTCATCGTTCCGTTTTCCTTCTTTTTCAATAACTTTGTCTCACGTTCGTCTTGACCTATCTCTTTTCGTGTTTTCGATAATTCTCGTCTCTGACATTCTTTTGGGCTGGTTTTACCTCTTCCATGTGTTGTACATGTCCTCATCAACTGATCTACCTCTGGTTTATACATTCCAGTGCGGATATTATTTCTAGTTCTTTCCTTATACCTGCACTTCGCGTTCTGTCTAATTTCTTAACTTCCTTGGCACGTCTTAGATATTTCATCTTCACTGTCTTATTATTCTGTCTCTTCGTCATCATTGGCATCACCCACGACTTCACATCCATACGTCAACACGGATCTGTATATAGCCTTGATAACTTTCACTTTTGTTTCTTTTGATGTTTCTCTTTTGTTTTAAACATTACATGGTGTAACTGTATCTTTTTCTCTATTTTATTTTTCTCAATTTCTTTCTGTTGTGGTCCATTCTGTTTCTATTACTCTTCCAAGATATTAAAATTCTGTGACTTGTTCTATAGTTGCACTGCAATTTAAAAATAAATTGAGGTCTTCAGGTTTTTTTTTTTGCAATTCCATACTATTTTTTGTTATTGGCACTACATCATCAGCAAATACTCCTTCCAATATTTCTACCCGTTTAGCAGTTATATGTGCTATATCTTTCTTGCATTTCGCTGTGCATTTCCTTATAATTTCATCCATAAAAATTATAACAATAGTAGGGATAGTTTTCTTTACTTTTAGAAAACAAGCTATTTGTACTGCAGAATTTCAGTTGAAATTTTAATGCAATCGAGTTTCTAGTTTATTGGCCAAGACTAGTAGCATAGATGTACTCAATTATATTAGAAGTGTTGCACCCAGAAAAAATAACATGTTCAACTTGTTTATTTTTTTTTTGCATTAGAATGACTATATTTCAAGCAAGCTAGGTAAGAATGTGAACTTTTTATTTTTGATATTTTTTTTGCGAAAAAATCGCGAAATTGGCCGCCGTATTAATTGTGTTGCAATGACGATAATACATGTGTGTCGTGCGTGGACAGAAGAATGTAGAGGAACACGAAGAAGATCAACTGTCTACCGAGGCGTATTACAGAGCGTCAACAGACAACTAGCTCTACGATACCGTTGTGCTACTATTTGGCGAATAGTAGCAAAACGCTGACAATGGTTTGGAGAGAAAGTACACCTGTTACTATGGATATACTATTTCGTTGCATTTGAGCCTTTGACTTTTTTTATACCGTCCAGAATTAGTGCTTCCTTTGACTGCGGACCACTGTCGTCCACGTTTAAACTGGTGCTGAGAACGGCAGCATTGGGAGGCAGAATGGCATAAGTCGTCTTCAGCAATGAATCCTGTCTAGGTATGCACGATGGCCGTAGAAGGGTACGACGTCGGTGTGGAGAGCGACGTGATATTGGGTTTGCTGTTGAAAAGGCATGTACCAGGACTGTTGGAGTAATGGTTTGGGAGGCTATTGTCTGTGGTAGCCGATCACCTCTTCTCTTTATTCTTATGTTGACGACGCTACAAAACCATTTTACTACTTTACTATGCTAGATGGCTGTCCACACGTGCTTTTTCAGCAAGACAACGCATGTCTCCATATTGCTCGTAGTATTATGGACTTTCTCCAAGAAGCAGATGTTAATGTTTTGCCGTGACCACTCCGTTCACCGGATTTAAACCCCATTGAAGATGTGTGGGATATCACGAGGAGGAGACTGTTCCACTTTGCATCATCCTCCACAGACTCTGGCACAGTTAATTCACGAAGTTCAAGTTATGCTTGCTATTATATGCTTTACTTGGAAGGAGGTGTCACAAGCAAATATCGACTATCTCATTTGTCGACACCTAGACGTTACAGTAGTGTACTCAGCTACGGGTCGCCAAACACATTATTATTATTATTCTTCAAAAGTAAAATACTTTTTGAAAAACCAATCTACTACTCGTAGGTCAAATTATTTTAAAACATCATTTTAGAACATAAATTCTTATTATACCTTACGGCGAAAACATTTTATTATGGCATTGGCGTTAATCCCACTTCCGTCCCATCAAATTGAAAATGCTACAGTATTGCAACGAACGAATTGATTATTAATTAAAGCCAACTGATGCAAAAAAGGAGATAATAAATTTTCACTCCGCTTATATGCAACCCAATAAATTGCCAATTAACTGAAGTCGTTCTTGCCGTCTCATCTCTGAGTTATTACCCCTTAAATCACCTTTACGGTTTACGATTGACGTTCGACGCCAAAAATATATTGTTCGATCGGGTGGTAGCGCGCTGTAAAGCGTAAACCATTTTCGTCGGAATTACGAAAATAGTTTGTCGATAAATTCAGACGTAACACATTCTCGGTATATTTTTGGCACTGTATTGACTTCGGTAGCGTCGTCGTTTGCTGACTAAAGTCGAAATAAACATGACGAATGCGTCCCAACAGCGATGACCTACTGAGTACTTCTTGGGAATCGCGGATGCGTTGGAGAGGTTTCCAATGCACAAACATAGAGAAATACTTTTATTTACATCTAGTGGTATTGCTGTGTACGTAGCAAAAATGTTTGTTTTTGCTAGAATTGTTTCTTTACAAACATGTAAAGAAAGTAAGCTTAAAGATCAGGAACATTTCCTGTAAGATGACTGAGCAATCGATAAATGTTACACAAAACCTACCTGGCGTTATTATACAATATGATTAATTCAACTAACTGTCTTAAGTTAGTACCAAAAGGGTCCAGAGTTGTAAGTAACTAACTCATTCATGTGTTCTTGGATCTTATCTATTAAATATCTTCACGCCTGAATAAAAATTGTAGATATTGGCAACAATGGGGTATAAACCATTTGAAATTGAAAAATATGGCCCTCATGGGTATAAATGAATAAAAATCTATACAAGTTGTGCCTTACCAGGATGATGACTTGTGCAAAGTTTCAGCTACATACAACCGCTAGATGCATTAATAGAAACTAAACTACTCCTCTTCTGTTTGTGTGTTCCTAGAAAGTTGGGGTAATCGCCATCAGTCGACCCCCCATTACCCCACTTATAATTTCATACAGTTTCATTTACTGAGAAGGCTATTTGGACTGCAGGGGATTTGTCAAATGCATTTGATGAAGTAAAAAAAGGAATAACCCAAAAACACGCAGCTAAAAATCACCACATACCATCTACATTTCAACAAAAATACAAGTCTTTAACTGAAGGCGGTCCAAGCATGGGGAGAAAACCAGTATTTACTAAACAACAGGAGACTGATATTGCTTCAAATGTGAAGACTTTAGCGAGTATGTATTATGGAGTGACTCCATTTCAGATGCGAAAATTAGTTTATGAATTTGCAAAGAGGCTACAGATACAACACAGGTTTAACAAAGAGATTCGACTTGCTGGTAAAGATTGTTTAGAAGAATTTCTTAAAAGAAACCCTTCACTATCAGTAAGAATGCCAGAGGCAACAAATTTGAATAGAATTAGCAAGAGTAAGGTGTCTCTATTTTTTAAAAATTTTGACGAAGTTATGACAAAATATCGGTTCTCTCCCCACAAAATGTACAATATGGATGAAAGTGGGTTTACTATTGTTCAAGAAACAGGCAAAATTATTGGACTAAGAGGGCAAAAGAGGATTGGTGTTGTATGAATGCAGCAGGGGGATATATTCCACCTATGCTTATTTAAGTATGCCCTAAGCGAATGCCTCCAACACTAGAAGCTAACGAGCTCTAGCTTAAGCATTTCAATGTTTACGCAAAGCCGATTTCGGACGAACCTTCTCTGCTCAAAACTAGATAACCATGAAGCCACATCACTCTTGAGCTGTGTTTGTTTTGCCGCGATAACAACATTCCCTGCTCCCTCACTTTTCCTGCCTACTACTACCCGTAGATGTAGTGTTCTTTGGCCACCTTAAACAAGCCTACAATCAAGAATGTGACTTGCATATGAAAAGCAAACCTGGAGAAACAATTACAGCCTACAAAATAGCCGAGTTATTCAATAAGGCTTACTCCACAGTAGCAACCATTTCAAAGCGACTTCCGGATTCGTCTCAACTGGTATATTTCCTATAATATTCATGTAATAGAAATAATTTCCTAACTTGTAATGGTTTCCCATAAAAATTCTAAAAAAATTCGTTGCGCAGGTGACTGAATTACGGAAGAAAGTTATAACTGTAAAGTTGATACGGCAATACCAGGGTCATATATTTATTTTTCCGGTTATTGATGATCTTGGTTGTATTACGAAAGATGACATTGTTGGAATATTAAGTCATTACAAAAGCTTCAATGGTAAACTTCAATTTTATGAAGTGTTTTTTATAAACAATCAGACAATTATATGGGTAATCGGTCTGTCTAAATAAAACCAAATAAATACCTCAATATTTCGTTTTAATTTAAAACATCATCAGGAGGCACTAAAAATATACAAATTAAAATGTGTATGTATGTATATATATAATTAGACTGTGCCTTATAATTCCCTATTAAAGTTTTGTAGTCCACAAGTAGGTTGTATTTAGTTGGTTACATTCGGCAACTTCTTGACCGCCATAAACCATGTGGGCGACCGTCATTACCCGATGCAAGGGGAAATGACAGTCAAACACTGAATTTTACTTTTTCATTTTTTATTTTGACTATCTAGTGATTTTGGAACTTAACGCACAGACATGTTTAGACAAGACATATATAGATCATTTTAAGCACAAATATTTTAAAACTAAGCCGGCAGTATGGCTGAGAAGGAAAGATGCATCATTGCCAATCTTGCGAGTCAAGCAGCAATATGCGGTACCGGTTGTTGGTGGGTCACCATTCGGACAACACTTCTCAGTGGCTCGGTGTTTTCCGGCACCCTAAGCCAAGGGCCTTCAAGGCCTGTAGTAGTGCTGAGGTATTATTATTATTATTATGTTAAAACTGGTTCTGATAGATGGAATTATGAACAATTTCCCTTAGATGAATGTCATTCCCTCATTCTCCCCTATTTGGAGGCAGAGGTAGTATACTCGGTAAATGGGGATTGTTGTTAAATGAGCGGAAGAAAAAAACTAAAACGCCAGAAAAGTGTGTAAAACTGAATATGCACTAAAATTTAGAAAGAAATAATTAATTACTATTTCGTACGACGGAAAAAAACAGGCACAAAATAAATAACCAGGAAAACACAATTAAGTCGAATATTTACAATGCATTATCTTGAATAATGCATTCACTGTATATGAGTATATGGTCTTTTAATTAAAATACGTTAACAAAGAAATGTTAATAATGAGATTCTGATGCGAAAGAATTTATTTACGGAAAATTTATATTCAGAATATTACTTTGCGTCATCCTCCTGCTTCTTTTAACTAGAACAGTTGAAAAAAGCATATTAACTAATTGAATATTAAAACTTTTGAGGCTTTGTATAGACGCAGGATATGAAATAGAAGTTTCTTTCTTCAATTAAGATAAATGGCTAAAAATGTAAGAAAGAAGCTCTTTCGCGAATATCTACAGACCCTGTATGGATAACTTCCGCCTTTGACACAATACTGCATTTAGTTTTTTTTTTTTTGCTGCTACTCTTTTCACTGTGGAACGTAGCAATCGAATCGAAAGAATCGCAATGCTGGTCATCACTTGGAAAGAAACTGAACTTTTACTATGGCGCTTTTTTACAATGGCGAAATTAATCGCTTACTTTATTAGAAGGGGATGCAATACTGAATTCACCGTTTTAAATTCCTTGTAAACTACATCGACTTTCGCTTACCTCAATTGACTATGCAAATACCAATTAAGTCTTTGTATTACTAACTAATTTTGACATAAATCATAAACAACGTTTCAATAAAATACAATTTGTATTTTGTCGAACTAATTTTCATTTACGTCCGTTTTAATGGGTTTCACTGTATACACGTGATGACTCACCGTTTTTTGGATGTACGTACTCAAATTGCCTAAATATTGAATACACGTATATATTCGTCCTTCGTCTTTAAATTCCCAGTATTTATGCAACTCTGCTACCGTGATAGTCAAATCAATTTAGATGTATGTATGTTAAAAGACGTTATTAATAAGTGTGTTATAGTATATAGTTCCATTTCGAAAGTGCGTATCTTTACGCAAAAGTCGACAATAATCGTTTTTAGTTCACGCACCCGAAAACTATTCTGATTTATTAATAGATTCTCTGTTATTTTTCGTTTATAAAATATTAATAAATAAGATAAATTTTATATTTATTAGAAAGCATACATCTCATATAAATAACTATAAATTCATGTCTAAATTAGATCTGACAAGCAGCGCCCATTAAGAAACCACCAACAAAACTGCCCGTAAGACTTACATTTTTCTGAGCGTAATCTTTGGCCCTGCTTATCAAGGTATCAGCTTTAATTTTTTGCTCTAAAGCTTTTGCTTTAACGCGAGCATCTTGCCAATTCATTTTGGTGGCTCCGAAAGTCTGCGCCGCTTGATACAATATTATGCCGCTACCAGTTAAGAAAAGTATACCTCTCCCCACTTGCATAGTGCAGTACCCAGTAAAGAATCCTGCAGCCGATCCCAAAGCCATTTGTTGTATTTTATGCTTGTTTGCGCCAGCCATACTTTGTAGTGCCCCTTTAATATTGTTCCTCATTTTCTTCGATGTAGTGACGTTTCTTCTTTTATGGCCCCTGCAAAAATTCTAACCTTAAAAAAATGATTTATAAAAATGTTATATTAACATAAACTATAATCCAATTAACAGTTACCAGTAGTATAAAACGATAAACGATAGTTTTGCGCGAATACTTTTCGTGTTCCGTAGATTGCAGTGCGATGTCTGCTTCGGGTGACGAAAGAGTGCGCTGCGGACTGTAGGAAGGCGTGTCTCGGATTCTCGGTAGCGGAAAACGCCGTCGGAGGTTTTAGTGCGAAACCCTCGCAGGTGAAACTTTCTTTTTTAACTAACTTGATTAATTCCGCGACTGTATGTGTTGGCCATGCACCACTATATTTAGTTTAGTGGGTCACTTCCACGAACTCGAGTTTTAGCCGTGCACGAACTACGACCGCTCGGTCGATTGCCGGATTGTGCGTCTCTCTCTCTCGCGGTCCCCTAGAACGCCGTCGCGATTCACGCCCGAAATTGGAACACGTCCATGACGCAGGCGTTCAATATACACTGACGCTTGAAAGTAGTGGAACTTGAAGCAACCTGAAAACTTTAGTAGGTAAATTGCGCAGGTAAGAATACGGTTGACATATGATATCATGTGATTATAACGCACGACGCACAGTGGTTCAGAACGCGAAAAACGCATTCGAAAATCATATTTTCACTTCTTCGTACAAAGTTCAAATTGCAGTAATTTAATCTTGAATAGTTGCTCTTTTGATAATGTAATAATATGCATCTTATTTACATAAGTTTTTCTATATTTGCTTTCAAAGTTCAGTAAAATTGAGACGTTTCTGCGTATAGAAATTAGGGTGTAATTAAAAAGACTGTACCACAAGCAAATGCGCTTATTTATTGATGTCATTCTAATATTGTTATACATTGCTAAGTGTATTATTAAGTCACATTACTTATTATTGGGATAATGTTTACCTGGTACCAGAAAATTAATAGTTTCTAACAGGTAATCGGATTATAAAAATTTGCCTTAAGTAGAGGATTAAGTTTAGTTCTACACAACCCTACACGGTAATTACCTCATTTATACGTAAATTGGCTATTTGGCTTTGTAAATTCAAGAAAATTAGTTGCCAATATTTGTCTATTCAGAACATATATAAGAAAACCCCACTTGGTACTCGATCAGTTGAAACTCAACTTTGAGTTGAAACTTTATGCAGATTATTCTGTGCGCTATTTTCGAAATTTCTGACGTTAGGGTGGTTGTAAAAGATTGTATTTTTGTTGCAATAGTTTTTTTGAAAAGTTGTAACATAGTAGACGTGAAGAAAATAAGTCGATTGGCATTACACGAAGTCGCTATGAAGAATGATGATAAATCGACTGAAAGTAAAAATCAAGCAATGTATCGGTTTATACTTGACACATACGGGCTTACCGAAGAAGATAAATCAAGTAAAAATATTTTGTATTGGCTTGAACATATGTTTTTTCCAAGATATTTTCAATATTGGAAATCGTCCAATAGAACATCAAGTGCTTTTATGAAAAAGCATATTGTTTGGCTACAAGAAGAAATTATTTTCCTGAATCTGTTTACTGCGATCGACCATCAACTTCGGGTATTCGAGGTCGTCCTTCAAAGAGTTTTGCTGAAAGTTCTGTTGTTATAAGAAGGCGTAAAATCGAGGAGCTCAGAAAAAGTACTTCCGTAGAAGTATTTGTGCTTGCTAGTGCAATGAAAGTACGAGAAAGTCGAGATAAAAGTACTGCCGATTTGATAATTAAAAGTACCTCAACTACACCAACTAGAGGTAAACGTATAATGGAAAAATGGAGGAGTTCCGAACAAGAAGAAAATGGCATGACACCTCAAGAGGGCTTATCATTTATTTATTATCTCGGGTGGTTTTACGAAGCAGCAGTATATGCTTCTTAGAGCAAAAGCTTTAAAACGTGGTTGAAAATTAACTTAGCCTTAAGTTTATATCAGTGATTTTTTTATGATGATTTTGCGTCAGTAACACAAATAAAAATACCGCTAAAAATGTTTTTTTGAAAATAAAGCATATTATGCATGTTTTACATTAGAAGTAACTGAGATGAGAATATATGCTGCGCACTTTACCGCACTAGCGCGCTAAAATGAACCTCTAGGTGTAGTAGCTGACAGGTAATGCTGTGCTTACAGTTGTCAAGGCCAAAAATAATTTTATTGGTGTCAGTTATACAAAAGTTACAACTAATAGGGTAAAAAAACCAATTGTGATAAGAAGTGAACTAATAGGGGATTTAAAAATCCGATTAGTTTCAAATTAATCTTTAGACATAAGAAAATCTCAGTTTTGAAGAAGCAAATTCTTTTTTTTTTTTACTTTTGTTAGATATTTGCAAATATAAACCAAATTAGTGCTTGCCGTTGTTGGAGGCTGTTTTAGTTGTTAGTGCCTTGGCATCCTCCAACAGCTTTCGCCAATTACAGGGAGCATCGGCCCAGCCATGAGTTACTACATGAGTGATGAAGTAAGTAAAGTAAGGAAGCGACTATTTTGGTTTTAACAACTAGGATTTAACAAATTTTCAGGATAATCTGAACTTCAAGAGATGGAAATGAATACACCGTTGATAATATGTTTAGAAGAAGGTATTAATAAAAATATATTTGTCCATATGTGTTTTTATATTTGCTTTTCTTTTCTAGGAAATGTTATGTCGCATTGTTTAATGATCGACAGTTGTCGGTCGATCAAACGGATTCGTTTAGATCAATATTACAACAAATGATAACAATCCAGAACAAGGCAATAAAAATAAAAATGCTTGCAAGCCAACACTGAAGGTGCTACGATTTTTTAATGTATTCTGTTAATTAAACATTAATTTGTTAATTTAATGCAACAGATTCTCAGCAACTATTGGTTTTTCTTATAATCTTTTCTGCAATATTTTTATTTTTTAAAACAATGCTTAATCTTGCAGGAAGTTTATTAAAATTCTTGTAAACCTCTGTTGGCGGTTTCCAAAGGTTTCTGGTGGAGCGTAATGCAAACGGTCTCAACACGGGTTGACAAATGGTGTAAACAGAGCAACTATCAGTCAATGCTCAAAAACACAAGCTGTCACGTTTACAAGAAAAAGAACGCTAGAAGCGTTAAGGCACTAGTGATAGGGAGTGAACGAATTCCATACGTCAAAGAGGCGAAATATGGAGGGGGGGAGTATGGTTTGATCAAAGGCACACATGGAATTGATATATCCAAAAATTGACCAGCAAAGCCACCATCGCCCTGGGTAGGTGCAGAAGCTTGTGGAAAGAAATTGGGGCCTTAGCCCCAAGATGACTCTGTAGTTGTACACCAAGGGTAATTAGACCATGTTAACGTATGGGAGCAAGTAGCATGGTGGCCAAAGGCGCGGCAGGCGTGGGCGCCAAAGCGTTGGTTGGCCGTGCAGAGGTTGGCGTGCCTGTGCGCCACGGGGGCGTTGAGATCGACCCTACACGTCGCGATTGAAGTATTCTGACCTGCCACCAATACATATTTTTTGTACAAGGGAGCCGCAAGGTCCACAGTAACATAGACTCTTACATAGTCAACGTACCGATAAGTAATCGCACGCGGCTGACTATAAAAAACTGCTAGATCGAACTCAAGGAGGCACCTCTTTTAGGAATGGCCATGTGATGCCATGGTTCAACCCCTAACCTAGATAGGAAATATCAGGTTTATAATACCAGATAAGAAGGACTGGAAGGCAGGTGCCCGATAAGAGCGGACTCAAACTGGTTTACTGACGGCTCTAAACGGATTACGGACGTTGGAGCGGGAATATACACTAAGAAGCCTTAAAAAGGCTCTTTCGGTAAGCTTCAGCAAGACACCACCTGTGTTCCAAGCTGAGATTGCTACAATTCATCACTGTGTTCGAGAGTAGAAAGATGTACCGAACGCGGTAAAAGCGTCGCTATCTTCTCTGACAGTCAGTCCACACTTAAAGCGATTAGCTCTTCAAAGCGTGGACTCTAAGCTGATTTGGGATTGTGTAAGCGCCCTTAATGAGGTGGGCACCCAAAGGAAAGTAACCTCTAGCCTGGGTTCCCTAGCCACTCGGGCGTGAGAGGAAATGAGGCGGCGGACGAGCTGGCCCGGCGAGGTTCGTCAAGGCCATTGTTGGAGCCGACCCCTCTTTCGGCACTACCAAATCGCAAATTAAAAAATCCATCAATGAATGGATATACAATCAGTCCAGAGAGTGGTGGCAAAAATCACCGGACAATGGCAGGCAAAAGAGTTCCTAAAGGAGCAGAGGCCTGAACTCACGAGAGATCTACTGAATATAAGACAGGAAGACTGTCAAAATGATTGTAGGATCTACCGACTGTCATTGTAGACTGAAAGACATATGTACACATAGGCCTGGCAGTGATGCAACCTGCAGATACTGCCAAGAGGGGAGGAAGAAACACTAGTTCATGTGCTTGCCAATGTGAGGCTGGCGGGACAAGGTTTCTAGTAATGGGAGGAGAACCCACAGCTAGTAGCTACATAAAGAAGCCGCTCTCAAAGATGATAGGCCTATTAAGAGGGCAAATTAGAGAGCGTCCTCTAGATACAAAAGAGGGGATCACAAATAGATCTGAAAGGTCGCCGGTTGAAACGGTCGATTAGGCACCCCAATCCTAATCTAATCTAATCTAGATCTAAACCATCTGTATATGCCAACTATTTAATTTATAGCTTTCAGATTTAAAACAGTACACCCCTAAAAAAAATGTGGTACAAATTACCCCAAAATAGGAGGCGAACTGGCTGTACCTCCTATTTTTGCGTAAATTTACACCTATAGGGATTTTTCACATACTTGTGGAATATTCTGGAATTGTGTGGTAATTTCCCTGGTAAATTTATACCTCTAAAGTAATATTCCTCAATGGACATGGAATAATTTCAGGTAGATTTACCACACTTAAGAGAATATTCCACAAATATGTGAAAAATCCCCTATAGACGTAAATTTACCTCAAAAATAGGAGGTAGCCCAGTTGCCTCCTATTTTTGGGGTAATTTTACCACACTTTTTTTTAGGGTGTATCTCAAAGAAGAAAAAAAAATAGGATTTCGAGTGTTCTATTCAAGAAGAGAATTTTTAAGCGTATGTCTGTTAAATGGCTCTTAGATTCCTTTATAAACTCAAAGAATTCAATGAGGAAATGAAGGAAATAAAATTAAAAATATATATTTTAAATTCTGATTGAACCAACGTCTTAATCGCAGACAAATATGGTTTTGTTGGTGCATATTATAGCTAAAATATAATGCAAAACAAATTTAATAGAAAAAATAGTCCCAAACACAGGGGGCTTCATCTTTAAAATTAGAAATTAACGTTGGAACTGGTTGAAAGGCATTACATATTTTTCTCGCTCTCTACATACGTTAGAATTGCTAAAAAATTGGTAATTTATTTGTGCATTAAAGCTCATTTATTGCGGTACACCACATTCTACTATCCAGCAAAAGAATATTAGACTTTTCCTCGAAATGACATCAGATTCATCGTTGCGAAACAAAAATTACATTGATGTTGATAGCAGTTAAAAGCTGAATATGACTATTTAGTTGTCATAAACGGCCATATTCGCACCTTAACGACAAAAAATGATTACCGCAACTAATTTGATGATTAACCCGCCATGAGAGTTCAACTTTCATCAATAATATCAAGTGTATGTTCGATAATAAAAAGCAGGATCACTCATCCCATTAAAAGATAAAAATCTTGTTTGAATACCCTATTTTGTTGTACTAAAAGCCAGGGTTCCACGATCAGAGTTCGTCTTACCAAAAAGTTTGAGAAACGCTTTTATAGCTGAAGTACCTATTGCGGAGTATGCTAATATACTTCTTTCCATGGGTTTAACCACAATTCTCTTAAAAAAGTAATGAATCCCTTTAACAATGTAAAGATTGTTAAACAGTTTCCAAGTAATACCGTTAGTGTATGAAAGTGCTAATTTAATACCATAACATTTACCAAAACACGTGCTGATACGTAATCTATGATGTTTCTGGCAGCAATTTAAATTTCAAGTTAACCTACTTCCCCGAATCTGTTCTGAGGGTTAATCTATTACCCAACAGCACGAACTTTTAGTGAATTTGCGCCATGTAACACTAATTCCAATCACGCAAACCTAGTTTACGTAAGTAGTATGACTATATAGAAATCGTAACATACAGCAATAGCTCCGTAGTCAACTGCAACCATTATCTGATGAATAATCTGATGACGTATTTTAGTAGTGCTCCCCTTATCGACCCTAAGGGATATAGGGCTGTACCTCCCCTACATGTAGAACCCTGATCAATATTTAAAGCCCATGTTGATTTATTTGGGAGTTCAGTAAACACGTATTGCGGTATCTGGTACATGAAATCCATAATATGTTGTTGACATAACAATTTCATGGAAAAGGGAAATAAACAAGTTTTTCACGCGGGTTGTTCCTGTTATTGGTTATTATTTGCGACATTCATTCACAGGAATATTTTAACAGTGGAAAATTGTTCGCAATATCTGTTTTTGGCATGTAGTTTCTTGGAATTGCTTTTTGAAATCGTGCTCGTGACATCTGCAGTGAAATGTTGATTTTTTTTACAATATATCGAAAATTTATGTAACTACACACAAAAAAATAATTATTTTAAATTTGAGTAAATAGATTTTCTCAACTGGAAACTATCATATTTATGCCTTAATAATTTATTACATTGATAGAAGTTATATAAATAGTATTATTGAAGTATGCCATTATTTGCTTCCAAAATATAAGTATATTGAACTGATAATACTTACCTGCTTTATCTAAGCATTTTTACTATTCAAGGGTAATAATTTTGTGTCTGTTACACCAAAAAACCTCGATAGGGGAATATTAATAAATAAAGAAATAGTATGTAATTAAATAAACTTACTGTCATGCTTTATAGTTTTACAACGTTTGTGAGAAGGTAGCGTATCGGGGTACTCCAGGAGTGCGCACGGGATATTGATGCGTAGAGGTATAGATGTTATGCGCATCCGTCGTTGCGAGCGGTGTTCTCGGGATACTTCCCACTCAATGCCTGGGCCTGGTATCTAGTCGGCGTTGGTTACCGATATAATTTCAATTAGTATAATAATATGCTGGCATTATGTACTGAAAACTAATAACTAGTAAATACCTACATATGTTTGTTAATGTTTACGTACCGACCGTATCATCTATTATCGACACAATGGCGCTGACTCTAAGTATTATTTCAAAGCTTTTTAAACCAGTAATCCTTTAATATTAGATAACACATATGTACTTACCTTCGAATATTTTAATGGTAGCACCGGTGCATCAGCCTCATTCCATCCTATTCTTTAAGTATCTGTGAAACGGCTGGGGTATCCATTTAGATTTACTTACACTCACAACCAACAACACTGTTCGCTGGTCAATCAAAAAGTGACGCCAAGTAAAGCGTATGTATATGCAAAATCCCCTAAACCCCCCTTAAAAAAGAGGGAACCAATGACAAGTTTTAGTGCAATAAATGGTGGGGTAAAATTCGTTTCAAATGTTTCAATATTATGGTAATTTCAATTTGATATTTCATGTTTTCAGTACAAAACATTTAATAATTTTAGGTGTAATTCATTATAGCAAACGTATAAGGGATTTTATTTTGAATCTACGGACTTTCTCACTATGATTGCATAGATTTATTCCTTACAACAATAACAATGTTCATTTGGAGGAAGTATACTTCAATACAAATATTTATACTATTTCTCTAAGAGTATATTGTGTTTTCAGAAGTATTTACTCTTATGATTCTAACCAACAAGATTTAGTTCATTTAAATATATATTAAGTTTCGATTTCTGAATAAATAAAAATATTCAGATTGATAATAGATTTTTTGTGTGTACTGTGTTGGAACATTCATCCTTTAAATATGTAATTAACTTTAGCCATGTTTACTTCCATACCTTTACTTTCTATAAAATAATGTATAGTTAAAACATACATTTTGCTTGATAAGAGAGGGGAGATAGATCAGTAGGAGGAATTGCAGTTCATATATCTCACGTAGTTATTCCTTCCTTTTTAAGATAAAATGTAGACAGAGTAGTAAGTAAAAAAATTAAGGAATAGTTGCTCAAAAACATTTGATGAAAGATATCGGTATTCCAATCATTTTATTATTATCGTTCTCCTTTTCATCTTCTAATCAGCTTCATTTCGAAATCGTATCGTAATTAATTTATTGTTGTGTCTAGACCAGCTTGCTCAGATGGTAGGAAATGTATAATGTAAGACCGTTTTAGAAACGCACACACAAACAGAATACTTTACGAATGCCATTGTTAGCACTAGAACAATGCAAACAGCCGGTAGTAGATACAATTCTGTACCAAAACCTCGCGCGTTGCAACAGCGTTTACGTTGACGGCAGAGGTATTAAAGGTGATTAGAACCACAATAGCGAAGCAACAATGAATCTCATACGTTTTCATATTCTCCGCGATGAATGGACTTGGGTATGAACAATTCATTCTACCGCTATGATCACTTAATATATATATACATATAGGGTGTTTTGAAACATCGTTTAAAGATTTTAAGGGCATGTAGTACGATCGAAAATAAGGTAAAAGTCGTAATAAACATATGTCCACAAATTAACTGTTTTTACACAAATTAAGATGTTATTGCATTTTAACATAAAATAGATTATAACTAAAGAAGATGTTCGAAATGACGTCCTTCCATTTCGACACAGGATCTTAATCTGCTTTCAAAGGAAGCGCGCACTCTTTCAAAAAACAACGGTTTTTCTCGTATTATTTGGCAACAGTGTTCTATTCGTTGGCGCAACTCTGGAAGATCGTTTACCGGTGTTGCGTACACTAAACCTTTCAAATAACCCCAGATACTAAAGTCCAACGGGTTTAGATCGGGAGACCTTGGAGGCCAAGCAATGGGACCTACTCGCCCTATCCATCTCCCAGGAAATTCATTGTTAAGATGTTCCCTAACAGCACGCGTAAAGTGCGGTGGAGCTCCATCTTGCATCAACCAGAGGTTCAGTCTTAGATTTATAGGTAAATCTTCCAAAAGTTCAGGTAAAGTATTTTCCAAGAACTCGAGGTATGCAGGACCTGTTAAGCGTTGTCGCAAAACAATCGGTCCTAACAACCGTTCCCCTATCATGCCTAACCAGATGTTTAGAGAGAACCGTTGCTGATGGCTGGCTTCAACGGTAGCATGAGGATTCTCGTCACACCAACGTGATTGTTGTGGAATTAAATATTCATTTTTAGTAAACCAGCTTCATCAGTGAAAAGGATGTTATCAGCGAATCTGGCCGATCAGCAGCTGTTCGCAAAAACCCTCACAGAAAGCCCTTCTCCCTTGATAATCCGGAGCAGTAAGGCTTTACCCGTGGATATGGTAGGGATATAGGAGTTGCTCATGAAGAGTTCTCCAAACAAGGTTGCTGCTTACACCCACTTGAGCCGATATTCTTCTAACACTAGTTTCGGGATTTTCATCAGTAATATTCAAAATTCGATCTTCTATTTATGGAGTACATGCTATTCTCTGCCGTCCAGTATCACAAGACCGCATCTCAAATGAACCAGTTTCTCTTAGCCGTTGAAACACCGTCTGAAACATAACATGCGAAGGCAGTTGGCGATCAGGAAACATTTCAGCATAGAAGCGACGTGCTTGTAAAGAATTCCCATTAGCACGACCGTATATAAACACCATATCGCTCATTTCAGCATTAGAATACGCAATCATTGTAATTGCTACAAATTGCTCAAAACGTTAAATTAAACTGTCATAAAACAATAGCTGATAAGCACCTGTTTACTGAGATATGTTATATCCATGTACTACTGGGAACACTCGCTGTTATCTCGTAAACGGTAGATTTGTGAACATATGTTTATTATGACTTTGAACCTAATTTTCGATCGTACTACATGCCCTTAAAATCTTTAAACGATGTTTCAAAACACCCTGTATATATAAATCTGAACATAATTTATTTAAATATATTTTCTTTCTCAATTTGGTCCAACCCTGGTGCTTTCCAATTTTTCATTTTATTCAAAGCTTATTGCAGTTCGGCATCAGTAAAGAGTGGAGCTCGTTCTGTCTTTTTCCTTTTAAAGTCTGCCTGCTCGATATTGGGGTACGGAAAGAGTTCTCTTACTATTTTTCGCTTTTGTTCCTTTCACCCCAGACATTTTGATTTAGCTCAGTGCAAAGTTTCTTCCAGTGCACTCTTTTGAATTTTTTTATTAGTGTCCTTGCGTTTAGTTCTGCATTTCCTTCACTCGCCTCTTTGGTGCGTTGCCTTCTTACAATGACACACTCTTCTCCCTTCTTCTTTATCTCCTGTTTCCACCAATGCGGCACTTCTCCCCCCATTTGCCCATTCTACCATGCTATTTTGGTATGCTTTTCTTATTATTACCTTATTATACTATTTTATGTAACTTTGCAAAAATCTTTGAGTCTATAATATGTGATGATATATATAATTCGATTAGGACTATTATTTCACCAACTCAGCACGGATTCATGCCTAAGCGCTCTACAGTCACCAACTTAGGGTGTTTTACTCAATTTGTTTCTGAAAGCCTTGATAAACAACGTCAAGTTGATGTAATATACACCGACTTTCAAAAAGCATTTGATCAAGTTGACCATTACGTGCTCTTGTGGAAATTGCGGATTATCGGTTTTTCACCATCACTCTTAGCCCTATTTAAAGCCTATCTACATAGAAGAGAGCAGTTGTGGAATATTTGCATGTACGATCTGAGACATTTCACCATCTTCTGGTTTACCGCAAGGATCGAACTTGGGCCAGTGTTATTTTTATTATTTATAAATGATATTGCCGATGTCATTGATTGCGAACATTTGATATTTGCTGACGATTTAAAAATATACAAAAAAATTACATCTATCGCAGACTGTGTCAGCTTGCAAAACGATTTACAGGCTATAAGTGAGTGGTGTGCTCGCAACCATTTAAACCTCAACATCGATAAATGTAAAATTGTCACTTACACAAGAAAAATGAATTTTATTAACTACTGCTACTGCTTGAATGATGAAGATCTTAATCGATGTGAAACTGTTAAAGATTTGGGCGTTGTCTTTGATAGTAAACTCTCTTTCGTCAATCACATAAATTTCACAGTTGCAGCTGCTTATCGAATGTATGGTTTTATATGCAGAAACTGTCGCGATTTTTAAAATGTGGTGTTTATCCCTTCTTTACTTTGCATTTGTTAGATCAAAACTTGAATACGCACCCTTGGTTTGGTACCCGATCTATCAGATACATATTAACAACATTGAGGCAATTCAGAGAAGATTTTTAAAATACTTATTTACCAAATTGATGGTGCTTATCCAGAGAGAGGACTAGATTATTACATTATGCTATCAAGATTTAATTTGTGTCATTACAAAGGGACGGATAATACAAAAATATAAAATTTTTATTTGGCTTGTTAAATAATAATATAGATAGCTCCTGGCTTTTGAAATAATTAATTTTTTGTTCCAAGGTTTGAAACCCGTTACCAATGTATGTTTTATTGTAATAGAAACAGAACTAATGTCTTAGTTAAGTCTCCGGTAGTCACTACGTGTAATAATTACAACGATATCTCGCATTTATGTGACATACATTACGACACTTTTGATAAAATAAATTAATTAATTTATAGTCTATTTGTTTAATTTATAGTTTTGTATTCGCTTTGAAGAAGTTTAAGATTTAATAATGTAACTTTCCTGTAATTGGGCTTCCGCCTGTAGGAAATTAATATATTATTATTATTATTATTATTATTATTATTATTATTATTATTATTACTTCTGTACATAATTTATAAGACTCGTTTCTTCTTTCGCCCTGTTTTATAGCCTAAAGTACAGATTAGCTCTTTGTTAATATGCGCATATATCTTCGTAACCGTATGATGTTAAGAAAAATGTTTGTTACATCGAACGGTCACGAATAATCCATGCGCATATTGACATTAAGTATAAGAGTAAAACTCTCCTCAGACAACTTCGAGAAAAAAAGTGGCATAGGCAACTAAACGCTTGTACCAAATATAGCAAAAATGTGAATTTCAAAATCAAATATGAATGCTCTTGAATATTTCGTTCTGGAGATAGAAAAGAAAAAAAGAGTTGAGTGAGAGACATTTTGGCGTGGTTGTAGCCCTATACATGATATTTTGGGGAAGAATTCAAAAACACGTAAATTTCATTTTTTAATGCAGTTTTTGGATTAAAACAGAAAAATATGAATTTCTAATTTACGTGGTAGGGGAATTAAATTTGTTCTTATTTTAACGCCTTACTACCCCTATCATGCACCACTGATCTCCTTATTAGACAAAATGTCCGAATGGTATAATAATATCCAGAAGACAAAAAAAAAGGGAAGCCACTATTAGTATTTTAAAGGACATACCCAATCACGAGGCGAGGTTCAGAAAAGAATTCTGTTTTTCAACCCGACCTGGATTTTAATTAAATTATATACGTTATTGTAACTGCCTAATGTAACTCTAAACCTATTTCCAGTAGCATGATATTCTAACCTTGCGTCTCTCTTTTCGTATGTACGGTATCTTACTCCATACTTTGTAAAACCCTGTCCTGCTCCCCCCTCAAGAAAATCTTCAATTTACTCTTAAATATAGCATCTGTATTTACTATATATGGAGAAGGCAAATGAGCGCTGAAGTAGTGCAGGCCTATGAGGAGGAGGAGAGAGTAAATTCCTAAATCTAGTTGTAATGGAATGTATATCCGAGCGAAACCTTAATTTTTTAAAAAGATATGGGGGTGTTTTTGTCATCAATAATTTATGGTAAAAACGCAAGCTTCGCAACTCCCTCCGATACCTCATACACTGTTGAAAATTTTAACACTTTTTTGACTAACTTAATAGTCAGGAGAGGTCCACACTCTTTTCGTGTTATTTTGTCGAGAACTATAAAAGTTTAAATTTGACGAGCAAAGATAGTCAAGTATTGTCTATTGCTAAGGTGTTATTTTGTCCAAATGACACGTGGAATTATAAAATACTTCTAGTCACATTTTATTTGATCTAGACTAGACAAATTTACTAGCTGTTTAACTAAATGAATGCGATCTATTGGGTGTTTTAACACCATTTTCTAAACACAACGTCTTTTTAATATGCAACTCCTATTTCTTAGTGCTATAATATTCTCTCTTTAAGACGTTTTCTCAATTATAAATATGCAAAACCACTCATTCACAAGTTTTGGTTTCAACTAAACGTACCTATTTTAAAATGATTGAAAGCTGAATGTAAGCACTGCTGATATATTTGGTAATTTGATGTTTATATCTAAATGTATTATCCAAAACAACACCCAGATTCTTTACCATGTCATTAATAGGCAGTACCACATCGTTCAGCATAACTTTTATTGTATTTTTAAGTTCATTACAAGTCTTAATTTTGCCAAATAGTGCTACCTGTGATTTGGATGTATTAATCCTTAAATTTCTGTGAACAGCATAGTTATATATTGATTTTAAGTCAGAATTCATATTATCAACAGCGTTCCGCCACTCGTGTGGTCTGAAAGAGCAGTACAGTTTCGTGTCGTCAGCAAACATATGAATTTCACAAAACTGTATACTCTTAACCATGTCGCATGTGTATAATGAAAATAAGAGCGGACCCAGAGTGGAACCTTGTGCAGCACCTTGTGTAACAGGAAGTGCTTTTGATGTGACGCCACCCAGCTGCACACACTGTTGCTGGTTTCGGAGAAAATTGTTAATAAGTTCCACAGAATCGCTAGAAAAACTCATAGGTTCACAGGGTGTGATTTACTGTATCAAAGCCCTTACTAAAATCTAGTAGTGTTAGTATTGATAAGTCACCTCGATCTGTAGCTTCGAGAATATCATCGGTGATTTTAAGTAGTGCAGTTTCGCAGCCATAACCCTCACGAAAGCCAGACTCTACATCAGGCAATATATATCTCTTCTAGTTCCAAAAGATTCGTTGAAAATGTGTTCTAGGGGTGTAACCATAAGGCTAACCATATCTTCCCTATAATCGAATATCAGCAGCTAAAAAAAAATACAGCTCGATTATTTTTCACTGCTCTACATGCCTACAAAATTTTATCAAAATCGATTGACCGGTTGGGTAACTTGTGGTGCTTGTAAGTTAAAAACTGGAACTCCGAAAAGTTTTCTAAACGAGTTTTAACCACCATTTTCGAGTGCAACGACTTAACAACAACAATCTGTATAATACATACTACACTAGTTTACGGTTGGTAACGAAATTCCCTGAATTTTGGAAATAATTTTGGATTCAATTAGGCTTTAGCGTGTGGAGCGAGAGTGCCCCAATATCCTATGTTTGCCATTAATCACATTATCTCAAAGCCAATGATAATTTGTCTCTTGTCCGGCTACAATTAAATTACGTTCAATTTGTGGAACAATCGCATGCCCTCAAACGAGTTACACGTCGATTTCCAATTAAGGATAAACTAATAGCACGATTCGTCATGCTGCAGTGGGATGCTAAATTAATTGTGCTTCCACGAACTCTTACGACACGATTTGCACCAACTATTAAGTATTTTCGGAACGGTTACGGTAATATCGATTCGCTAAGTCGTTTGACACCTTCGAGCGGCCTATCCATAGATTTACTGTCCAACAGAAGGTCGCGAAAGAATAAATGTTTAACGGCACCATCTCCATTAAGTATTTATTTATTTCTTAGCTCGATAACCGGGCGTCAGTGCTTTTAGCACGTTTATATTACGTGACTTTGGAAATGTGCTTTTGATTAGATATTGTGAGGATGAAATGGTGTTTACACCAGAGAACCGTAAAAGAAGTAGTAAATATTTGAAGTAATGGGCGCAATTAAGCTTCATAAAAAAATTGCTACATTTTACGGTAGTAAAATCAGTTACTTGTATCTTGATTTAAATATGATTTCTCAATGTTTTCATAAATTTGCCACTCCGTAGGGTACGAAGAATGGTATAGATACAACTTGCTACTGAATTTTATGTAAAAGAATTTAATTTTTGACTCGTGAGCGAATCTTATTTTTGATTCTCTTTGAATTGTGTTGTATAATCTGACTACCTGCATAAAAAGTATGAATTGCAGGTGTGCATAAGAAAGGGTAGCGAAAACTTACAACAAAAAATTTCTTCCCGCAACATTAGCATGGCACGCCTGTAAGTATTATATATGCAATTTCAGCAAAGAACAATCTTCCAAACATTTCTATGCACTGACAATGAGAGAAATATCCATTTCATTTAAAAGGAATTGCATTAAGCCAAAAGTTTTTGCGTTTTCTATATGGTCAACATGATTTGATGTTTCCTTGAAAAGGAATATAATTTTAAATTCATGCATTTCTTCGGAAATAATATATTTTTCATTGAAACAGTCTATTCTTTTAAGTGAAAGATTTGATAGTTTGATTCAAGTCCTCTTTATTTTGAGCGTTGAAAACTACGCAGATTGGCAGAAAACCGTAAGCATGTTGATTCAAGAGGTTTTTCCTTTTCTTATAAACATTTATCCATTTTAGACTTAAGCGTAAACGCAACAAAATGCCGTGATCATGTTTAATCGAAATGAAAATGAATTATCTTAAAAAACCCATGCACTAACAAGGGATTTGCCGTTAGAATGTTGTAAATCCTAGTAGTATCGGGAGTTGGTCGCAGTGACCACCCTAGCACTCTATTATGCCGTTAAAGAAATCGTCCTTTAAATGGCGATGACTCCTATCAGATGTTGTTCTAATAAATATACTAGATTAGTATGTTACAATCGTAGCTTCCAGCCTATTTTGTGCGAAATATTAACTGTCACTGGAATGAAATAGGAGATGCGCCATCTATGCGACAATTTCTCTACTACGCATAAGTCTACTCATCTGCTGTACTATACGGGGAGAAAACTGCTATACGAAAATAAAATGTGATATGTATTTTTACGTCCATGTAAATATTTAGTTAAATTAATAAATACTGCGCTAGCTTCAAATAAATCTACTAACCAAATTATTTGTTTGATTGAATACAGGAATATTTTTAATATTCCTAAATCAAGTAATAATTTAGTAACTGTAACCAAATGCATGAAACATGGTTGAAAACAACAAGATCGTTTTTCCCGTATATAACAGTTTTAAAACCTTCAAACACAATATACTGCTGGAAAGTTCCTCGGCTTATAAGTGAATCAGCATTAACTGAAAAGATTCCAATTATCTCTGAAATTTCTTTAACCTCGCGCGAAAAATATTCACTTTTGTTCATTATTGTTTGTTTATCTGAGACTTATGCACGTGGGAACATGAATAAAACTAAAACACTTCCGCGTAAAGAAGCACTCAGCTTGAATACAGGTGCTTGCATTTTCCGTTAAAAGGCAAAAGCATCCGGCTTTTTCTATTTAAAATACTGTTTATAATTCAATAATATGATAACGTACTTAAAAGAAACTAAAATATGTTGTTAAATATGTAGATAACAATACCAATATAATATGTAATGTGTATTGTCTTACTTAAACAGAAGTTATACAGAAATTATAAAATATTAATCAAAACTAAGGTGCATTCCATTTAATTACGGTTACTTTTCATCGAAAAGCATGAACTTAAGAAGAAAATACTCTTCCGGCAAAACAGTGCGCTACTTTCAATTAAAATAAACACTTTTCTGAGAAAAGGTATTCTTTTCGTTGAACATGATAAAAACCAAAAGTTATAAAACTTCTCATTTAATGCAATCTCTTTTCTCAGTGTATACAATACATTTAAAAATAACATCTATCGATATTGAAGGGGCGACAAAAAACATAAGGATTAAAGCAAGAGGCGCTTTGTAACAGTTTTTATAAATAGCGCCGTCGGGCGCCCCTGAGGACTAGACATCGTCTGGTATCCTCGGCCGCTTAACGCCGTTGGCGCCTAGCGCCTCTGGGTCTCGCTTACAGGCGGCACTATGCTAACGTCGGGAGAATTTTTTTGTTGTAAGTTTTCGCTACCCTTTTTTATGCACACCTTCAATTCATACTTTTTCTGCAGGTAGTTTGATTATTGTTTATGTCTTTTTCTCTAGCGATAACGATTTTCTATGCTAGGGCTGTGCGATATCAAGAATTTAATACCGATAATCGATGTCTTTGAAATGTGGATTTCCCATATATCGATATTTTTATTATACAGGGTGAATTTTTTTTATATTGAGACAACGGAATATCTCTAAAACACTGCATCAAATCAAAAAAAGATCTTAATAAGATTTGTTATAATGTAGGGGCTCACTGAATGGTGCCGAACTCGATCCCCCACCTCAGCCCTCCAGAGTGGGAGGGGGGACAACTTTGAAATGTTAAATGGAAACCCCCATTTTGTATTGCAGATTCGGATTCTACGCCATCAAGTATGTAGTTTTTGCTTGAAACTTTTTTTCGATTCGTAACAGATTGCGCTGTAATCGCAAAAAAAAAAACATTATTGTGAACGTCTAGGAAAAATACACAAATAAGAGAAGCAAGTAAACATGATTTTGTGTTTTTTTTATTTTAACATTAAATAGCATTTCAAAAAGTAAAGTTCGTCGTTGTTGAATGGCCGATGCAGCGTGGAGAGCGACGTGATTTTGGGTTTGCGGTTGAAGGGTATGTACTATCGACTCAAAAAAGATGACATAGGGGAAATAAACCATAAGGAAACATAAGGAAAGATACATCTCCTTTAATCTACCAGCGATTGCGCATGGGTAGATGCTAAGAATTATTTTTTTGTTGAATTCTTCCCCGGAAACTATAAACTCAAATTTTGCGAATAAATCTCTTGCGGGCGTTTTGTCGCATAACATCAATTGGATTAGCTTTCGGGGCAATTGTCGGCATATGTATGTCTCTTTCTTTTGTTGCATATTTCAGCCATCGATTACTCGCGTGTGTTTAGACGGTATAATTTGCAAATATGATTTGCATTTAATTACGTAACCGCGCTGTCCCGTGTTAAAAAATGATTTAGAAATGTGTTCTTGTATAATTATTGGAAGAATTAGAATTTTCTTAAGCCCTTACTTCTATTACAAAAGATTGTTTTAAGTTTAGTTTTATAAGAATTTCTTAATATGGATATATAAAATGTTAGACATAAATGCCAACTGAGAATTTATGTATGTTAAAAAAGAATTATACACTTTGAAAAAATTGTCACCTTTATTAAGAAAACGTGTTATTCCTTCTTAACGTTTTAATTCTATTACTTTTATGACGGCACAAATTGAATTGCACTTATTGGAATTTTTGCATAAAATATAATAAAATACAGCCCTGCCATGCCGTATTAAGAAATTCAGAAATAAGTATGTTGTTATTATTTGAAAAAATAAATATGTTGAAGCCGTTACCTGCAACACAAAAAATTTTTAAACTTTAGTTTTGTAAGAATTTTTTAATCTAGATGTATAAGATAATAAATAACTGGCAAACTATATTTAAGAAAGAGGGGAAAAATGTCATACATCTCGGATAAAAAAAGTTTTAACTTTATTTAAAGAAATTGTCCAGTTATTTTTATTAATGTTGTAGTGCTATTGCTCTTTATGGCACAAATCAAATGACATTTATTGGAATTTTTGCGTAAAAATGAATTAGATTAAAATTTTAAGAATTAAGATGCTTCGACTTGGCCATCATGAAGAAGAAAATACCTATTATACGCAAAATTGTTTTGATAAACCTATTTTCACAAGAAGTATTATAATTGTTTTGTTGCACTAGGGATTCTTCCATAGAAAGTTTGTTTCTTCAATTGAATAAGAACTAAGCAAGTAAACCGCTTGTTTTTCAATAACTTTACTTCCAATACATACATATTATAAATAACTAAACGAGTAATCTGGCATCGATATTTGTAAAAGTAAAAAACTTATATAAAGACTGCACATTTATTTATTGCTGTAACAATAAGTTATATACACCTTATTATAACTGAAATAAAAACAATTATTTAAACTAAAACTACCTACAACAATAAAGTACTGTTTACATAAATACTAATATAACGCGCGCAGATAAACTATAGAACTAAGTTTAATGATAACTAAAATATAAGAAAAAAAAAATACGAATAGTATATTGTAATAAAACCACGTGAGCAAGAGTATTGAAAATTAGAATTATTATATAAAATTCTTCGAGAACTACAAAGATTTTAATTCTGAGTATGTAAATCGCCGAAAAGGTGGCGGCATCTTTGTGGGGCACCGTAAAGGGTATTATCTTTCGAGGCGATAGTTTATCTCGTAGATTACGATGGCATTGCGTTTAAAGTGGATATGTTAGAATTACAGCTACCAATTCGATTTATCAACCGCGGTCATAATTTTTTGAGGTAATTGTACACAGGACTGTTAGAGTAATGGTTTGGGGGCTATTGGCTATGGTAGCCGATCACCACTTCTCTTTATTTGAGGCAGTATGACAGCTGCGCGTTATGTTGATTATGTCTTACAAACCACTTTATTACCTTATCTAAGTGGCCGTCTACATGCCCTTTTTCAGCAAGACAACACACGTCCCTATATTGCTCGTCGAACTATGGACTTTCTCCAAGAAGCAGGCGTTAATGTTTTGCAGTGGCCAACCCGTTCACCGGATTTTAAATTTATAATTTAAATATATTTGGTTTAGTATTTAAAATTGTAATGACTTTATAACTACGACATGTATTATTATATAATTCGTGTTCAGTGGAATACTAGTGTTTGGCGTTGCCTTGTCAATGGTTCTTCGAGAGAGTCCACTACTTAATTAAAAACTATTGCAAAGGAAAAAAATGTTAGTGCAATATATGCAATGCTCTTCTAATTTTCTTCTTCTTTATATGAAAATTTCAAAGTGAAATTATATCGCCTAAAGTTGAAGGCCCGCAACAACATAGGGCGTCCATCAATAACCCTTCGTGGGGGTGTACAAATTGGCAAAGTTTCATTTGAAACTGTGATTCACAATTTGCGAAGTTCTCTTGTGAGTGATACTGTGTCAAAATGACTTACATTTTTTGCATCTTATTACTTTATACGTCACACTTTAATTATAAGTTACTCAACTTCATTATAAAACTTTTATGTCATCCTGTGTAAACTTTATCCTTGTAGGAGGGATATATGGTAATTACTGAAACAAAATCACGCTCGGCGAAGCATATTGATTGGGATTTGTTCGGGATTCTCGGAATTGAGATTGCCCTTGACTATGTATTACACAGCAAGGTATTTAGCTCTTAATTCAACGCGGTATGTAGGCGGATTCTAATTTTGAACATTTACTATACCAGTGTTTTGGTATCGCACCTGGAATTCTCAGAATTTGTATAATTAATAACATTTTTGCCATGAGGGAACTAGGTTATTGTATTATTCCGAGTGGAAATTTAATATGTATATTGCGCAAGTTTTACGAGATACATCAGGCAGCATTTTTTGATAAAGGAAAATGCATATCCGCTATCGATTGAGCAAATATAAATGCAAAGTCTCCGAAAGAGAAATAAACCGATACTGCATGATTCACTTCAAGACATACCTTTCTTGCGACGCAAAGAAACTTTTCATACAGGTCAAAACATATGTAAATTCGCTTTTTAACCAGCACCATTGTCAAAATTCCTTTTGACAAAAGTACCTACAGGTAGGTATCAGGATATCTCTTATACAGGATATTCCACGTATGTGGTTCATTAAAAGTTTATGATGTTCTATTATTTACTTATATTTGAGATTTTGGCACCATTATCTGTTTGATTGTAACTATAAATACTTTAACCAAAATATCACTTCCAGTTAACCGGAAATGGGTGTCAACTTTATTATTTTAAATAGAATGATCTAATTTTTTATTCATTTTTTGATTCTACGGCCACAAATACGTCAGTTTTTATTAGTTATTCCTATAGCTACATGTTGCCGTTTTTGAGTTATTTAAGGTTTTCTTTTTTTTTTTAGTCATAATCATTGCATCATTGAGAAATTAATATCTCGGTTAATACTGCAAGTAGAGACTCCAAATTTGCTATATTATGAATGTAGATGTAACTCTAAGAAACGGTACGCACACTTTACATTCTAACATAGAGGCTGGTCAAAACTGAGGAACAAAGTGATATATTTTCAAATGCAGAAAACTCATTTTTTTTTTAATAGAACACCCTGTATTTTAATTCGAAATTAGAAAACAAATATCATCTCCTATCGTTTTATATCAACATTCTCTATACCTATCTTTAATAGATTTTGAGATATGAGCGACTATTTGTTAAACAGACTAACTAACCCTATCTTTAAATGTTTGTAGCTGGCTCTGAATGGGATAAATGTCAAATTCATGTATTATTCTTTGAACAGCCATACAAGAATGTCGCTGTTCGAATAGTCATTTCTATTAATATTGCGTTGTATAAAAGTGTAATTACAATGATATACATAAACACTTATGGTTAGTCAATGAATTTGACATTAATTTGACAATTAAGCCCCAAAAATAGGGCTGCTTAGTCTGTTTAACAAAAAGTCGCCCATATCTCAAAATCTATTAAAGATAGGTATAGGTAATGCTGATATAAAGTGATAAGGGATGACATTTACTTTGTAATTTCGAATTAAAATACAGGGTGTTCTAAAAAAAGAATTTGAAAATGCATTTGCATTTGAAAATATGTCACTTTGTTCCTCAGTTTTGAACACCCTGTATGTTAGAATGTAAAGTGTGCTTACCGTTTCTTAGAGTTATATCTACATTCATAACATAGCAAATTTGGAGTCTCTACTTGCAGTATTAACCGAGATATTAATTTCTCAATGTTGCAATGATTATGACTAAAAAAAAAAAGAAAAACTTAAATAACTCAAAAACGGCAACATGTAGCTATAGGAATAGCTAATGAAAACTGGCGTATTTATGATCGTAGAATCCAAAAATGAACAAAAAATTAGATCATTCTATATAAAATAACAAAGTTGACATCCATTTCCGGTCAATCGGAAGCGATATTTTGGTTAAAGTTTTATACATTTATAGTTCCAATCGAACAGATAATGGTGCCAAAATCTGAAATATAAGTAAATAATAGAACATTATAAAGTTTTAATGAACCATTTACGTGGAATACCATGTATACATTGTAGGTATTTTGCCATCTCCTGCAGTTTTTTTTTCGTAGGCATGTAATATTTTTTATCACAAAAAAAATATTCCGGTGTTTTAACAAGGATAATATGTGTTTTGGTTAAGTTTGATTATTTTCTAATAATAAACCAAATTTTATAAAGAAATTTCAATAAATGTTTAGCAAAAAAAGCTATTTGCGTCATTCCTCTCGACTGAATCTGAAGTATATTTGGTGTTTTAAAATGTGACCTGCAGCTTTCATTATAGTTTAGGCTGCGTAAAATTCTAATTGCCTCCTTCTGCATCACAAATAACCTGTCCGCCTACGCCGATAGAATGGAGTGAAAATATGCAAAGTAAACCATCCTGCCTCACAAGTCACTGCGCGTTTGACTCTTCCAAGAGCGTACAAAGCGGTGGATAGTTTACCGCACAGGTTATCAATATACCGATGTGATTTCAAACCTCTATCAATGGTGATTCCCAGAAACTCCACCTCGGACGGAGTACCACTGCGAATGGAAAAAGTAATAGTTTTTGTTTTGTCAACGTATATTTTTAGATTATTCGCAGTGAACCAACGTTCTGCGTTTTCCACAGCTCTTTCGCACTCCTGTCGAAGAGTTAAAAGAACGTCCGCGCGCACCAGCAACGAATTATCATCCGCATACAGAAAAACCTCGCGCGTTCCAATGTTGACATAAATCAGGAACAGTAAAGGTTCGAGAATGGATCCCTGAGGTACACCACCACTTCTCCGAAAAGAGACAGTGACTGATTCCACTCCGTCTGCTGCATCCTGTCAGCGAGATAAGGTTTCAGTAACTGCAACCTCAATCCTTTGATGCCGTAGTACTCTAATTTCTTAAGTAGGATCTCGTGATTTACCGAATCAAAAATTTTTGATAAATCCAATAATGTCATCTGGGCTGAAGCACCAGAGTCAAAAGCATCGCAAATCTCTTGGAGCATTTGTGAGATCGGACATTACTGGTGTCAACAAACTTATTTGCAGTAAAATTGAATATTAAATTTTGATGCCTGAAAAATGATTATTTTTTAAGAATGCCCCATATAAAAGAGCTGCTTCGAGCACAAAGAATCATATATCTGAAAGGGTCGCAGTAAAACAGATCCATATAACCGCTCCAGTCCTAATCTAATCTAACCTAATTAATTGAGTTTAAATAGCGGACACTTCTATTTCCTCACGAATGTACTATCTTTCTCAAATTAAATACGAATCGAAGCCCAATGAATTATTGATTATTTATGCAACCGAAAATAGAGTACAGTAGAGTACAGTTAAATGTTTGAAGTATTTGTAGTTTCGATTGCATAAGCAATCGAATATTTAAATTCGCATTTAATTCGAGAAAGATGTTAAAGTTTTTACTTGTGGAAAACATGCATGACATTCCTTTGTATTAAATATCAGTTTGTGTATTTGGGATTACACTGCATAGCACGCCTTCATAATACGTGAAACCTAAATCCAAGCTTCCGCGTTACGCACATTACCGCAGGTCGAATACGATATGTATGAAATTCTGGGAATTTATAATTAGAGTGTACACAAATCCGAAATCAAATTGTTCGGGATTATTATACTCGTTGAATGTAATAATTATGTTTTGATAATATAAATCTACACAATATACCAATGTTTACAATGATTTTAAGTTCTAAATCCAATTGATGGACATTGAAACGTCAAGCAAAACAATAAAGAAGTTAATGTGTTAACGATGTTTACAATATTTCGTTCATGTTGTCGATTTAACAGGGATTTTATTATAGCCCGGAAAATAACGGAGGATATATTGTTTGTATGAAACAAATAAACAAATGCAATATTATTCAAATTAAAAGATTAGTTGGAAGTTCATCAAATAAACCATCTCAAAATACATAATAGTGTGTGCAACATGTATACATACTGAGAGGAATATTCTTTTCATTTAAAAGCAATTGCATTAAACCAAAAGTTTTTGCGTTTTCTATATGGCCAACATGATTTGGTGTTTCCTTCAAAAGGAATATAATTTTAAATTCGCGTATTTCTTCGGAAATAATATATTTTTCGTTGAAAAAGTTTATTCTTTTAAGTGAAAGATATTGATAGTTGATTCAAGTCACCCCTCCAAGTATATTAATTCGGAGTATGGGTTCGAAACAATTCGAAAAGTTCGTAGCAAAATTTTACGCAACATCCAAAGCTGTCAATTAGCTAATTACGTAACGAGTTACATTTGCGCTCCTCTACATCCAATCAGTGACAGTTTGCGAAATCTCATTAAAATACGTGTTGATATTCACGTAACGAGTTCCCGGTAAAAGACAAGCTTCATTATTTTCCCGTACCCGTTTGATATTATGCATTGTTCCAGTTAGATGCTGAAATTTCTATATTCTGATTACTGTATATACTTACTTGTACTAGGCGCCAATTTATAATTCATCCAGGCACTAAGGCGCAACGCTCTCGCATTGTCTCCGATACGGAAATAGTTTCGTCGAAAATGCTTAAACTATATACATGTTTGCGATTGTCCTCCGAATTTCCTAGAATCGTTCAGATGCAATCAAATAATAAAAACGTTTAAATGATCTCCTAGAAATGGACATCTGTTGCATTTAATAAATGTCGCAATCGATGTATGAACACGTGGAAGTTCATACATTTTCTACTACGCATATCTTTACGCTTGAGCATTATGTGAAACCTATTTGCAATAGGTATTAATTTTGAAATGAACGATTACTGCTTGGGCGTCAGCGTAATAATGCAATTGTTAGTGTAACCACTAACTAAACATGACATATACTAACACTGATTAAAGTATAATATATTTGCTTATAATGAATTTTACCAATATAGTAAAATAAACAAAAGCTCGCATCTTATACTGGTCAGTATTGTTGTCGCCACTCATAGACAAGAATAATTACTAGATGATACAAGAAAATAAGGTATGCTCTTGCGCATCTAGGTGTGACGTATTTGAGGGCCAAACAGTACTACCAATCCAATAATTTAATAGATATCACCAATGTAAAGAAAATTAACTCCCACTTTTTTTTAAATCTATCCTATTAAAATAATAAAACTGTTTTTTTTGCCATTTCCTTCAATCAAATTTGCATTGAAACAAAATTTTAGATAATTGACATTTTTAAATGTAATTTTCAGTTGAATGCAAAATCGTGATTGCTTTGTGATGAATGGTTCTGTTGATGTAAAGTAATTTTTGCTTTTAGTATAGCACTTTATGTTTGCTTATTTTAGTGCAATGAAGCAAATAAAGCAATAATAATTACAAGCTTTACTTTAACTGAACATGTTCTACACTTCTTTAGCTCTTACTTTCATACTTGTTTGTACTTATACGTACTAAAATTTCACTAATTGTAAGTGATTCATATTTTTTTTTTAATGGCAAATGAAATATCTATTAGTCTGGTACAAACATTAATGCGGTGTTGGAATGAAAAAAATGCAGATAAAAAAAGGAAAGAATTAATTAATGATTGTGAGTGCAGTGTTTTATTTTTAATTTTTTGCAAATTCATTTCTACTCCCTCAAACGAATGAAAGTCACTCAAGAATTTCCACTACAACGTTTATAAACAGTTTATCCACACAAAACCTAAAACGAACTTATAACAGCTAACTAAAATACCTATACACGTAAATCGAAACTACTACAAGCATAAGCTGACGCAAAACATTAAATAAAAACTAAATAAAGTGTTCTAATCGATTTAAAAACAAACTCAAACTTGTTAAAATAAATATAGTAATTTGGTAAATACATCAACGACAATGGCGACAGTCGAGTGATGACATATCTGAGGGCCATGCACGAAAAAGACGAATTTTGGTTTTCAGATGAGCATACCTTATTTTCTTGTATCATGCTAGATACTAGAAAGCGTTTAGATCATTGCGCATTCGCAAAAGGTTATATACACGGTACAAATAATACGGTATGCTCGTTTTGAATTTGAGATCCAAATTATTCACAACTACCAATTAACGTAATTCAAATGGAGCTTTGCTTTAAAAAAGTTCGTTTTAAGTTGAAATTTACTTTATCTATCTCGTCGCCATCTAGTAGCGCTTGTGTTTATTTCTACAATTGTAGTGAATTTCGTGTGTGTTTACAAAGTGTTTTCGTGTTTTTTTCTAGAAAATTGAATCGTGAAAACACCTTAACGCTTTTAAAATATGTTCCGTAATCCCATCCGGATTTTCTAAACTTACCTTTCGCATTAACAAAACCCTCACGGTCGAAATCGATTTTAATATAATACTAATTATGTAGGCGGCGCAATTTATGCTCCTATGTGACGTAATTTCCATATGCGCGTAAGCATACCATATTATTTGTACCGTGGTCATATCGGAGTCGCCATTTTGATGCAGGCCGTGTCAAACAGACTAGCTGTTGCTGCAGTATTTTGTCTTCAGAGGCTTATAAATCATGTTGTCTTAAGGTTATTCTTGCGTTCTTGAAGTTATACTGTAATATTTTATATTTACAGTATTATTTGAATTAAAGTTTTTTAGTAAGTGATATTCTATTAATGTGAAGTTAAGAAAATCTATACTGCTCTGATTGTTCGTCTTGACACTTTAGACATTACACACTGTACAGGTGTCCCACCGAAGACTGGATCTCTGATTACAGCTCTATTTTTGATTTTAGGAAAGAATCTTTTATACGGAAGTTCTACAGAATTCAATGCTGTATAACCTAAAGATATTTTTGGCCGTACAGACTGTTCCAAAAGTAGGAAAAGCATACTTACTGGTATATTCAAAAATATTGTTAGGTTATGCAGCATTAGATTCTGTAAAACTTTTGTAAAAACACTTTTTCTTAAATTAAAAATAGACTGTAATCAAAGACCCAGTCCTAGATGGGACACCTGTACATACAAAATAGCGACATATTACGATTTCAATTTTCATTCATCGAAAAAAAAAGTCTTAAAATTATTAGCAGGAAAACATTAACCCTTGAACATGATGCTGTTCATAAGTATACAAAGAAAGCTAAAATATTTCCTTTTATAGGGGAGATAATGCCTAAGCAATTAGTTGCCTAGCAGGCACTGCCGCAGAGTCAAAATCATTATGACTCCGACAGAGTGACATTCGAATTCGGGGCTCCTCGCACTAGTCGACACTCCTTAAGGCATTCGCCTAATACTGGCAATAATATCATTTAAAATCATATCGTTTTGCAGATATGTAGATAGCTATTTATAAGAAAATTAGCTTTAGTAATTAGTATTATTGGGATTAGTAAGAGGTAGATCCGTATGATTTCGATTAAATATCTCATTTACAGGGACCACTAGAGCTTACTAGAAGTTCAAGCGCTTAAGGTAACTCAGTATTTTGTTGAATGCGATCGCTTTCAGCTCTTCTAAAGTCAACCCTCGCAAAGGTTACATGCCTAATTCTTGTAACGGCAGAGCAATCGGCATTCAGTTTCGTTGGTGAGTCCGAATCTGTGTAAGTGCTTTCTGAATCTACAGTGACCTGTAAGCGCAGAGACAATTACCTTGACACTTTTAGGGTCAAGCTGAAGTAGTTCCTTGGTTCTGACAGGATTAGATGAGATACGCTCCTTCGGATGCACCAAACAAGTTTTGGAGCGATTCCTGATTTGCCCAGAATTTGAATTGTTGTTTTGCTACTGTAGGTGCTGTTCCAATAGCAGACTCAGGTCCCTGGAATTGCTTCGCAGTCTTGCGTCTTTTTAATTTTCACTACTCTTCTTATTATCTTTAATAGTGTAGCTTACGTTTACCACCTTGGGTTTGCGGTCTGGCTTTTGCTTTCGACTTGATTGGTATATCTCTAAATAAAGGCCCTTTAACAGGTTATTTTTCATACGGGCCAAATGAAACCTAGTTTTTTTAACAAGGTCTTTTATCTGCGCCATTGTTCAGTAAATATTTCCGGAAAAAATTTAAGCTGTTTTTATAGACAGAAATAACAGGTAATTTGCGAATATTATTCACGTAAAATAAAGAAAAATTTAAGCTGTTTTTATAGACAGGAATAACAAGTAATTTGCGAATATTATTCACGTAAAATAAAGAATCCCGGAATTTGTTTCTTTTTATTTCCTTCTCTGAAATGTAGTCAAAGGCATCCGCTATATGACATTCGAAAATCAATATTGTATTGTGCTCTGTGTACACGTATACAATGATGTGCGGAGATGCATAAAATTATTTTACAAGGGTCATGTTCCCATTAGGTTAATACAGTTCCGTGAATAACTGAAATAATTGAATGCCTCCGTAATTAAATACGCAGACGACCATGAAACCGATTCTCTTTTTTTTGTTTCTATAACAGTACAATAATAATTTTAATCAATACCGAGAATGGAAGCTAATAAAAAAAATCCGAGTATCTTCTCGGAATCTTAATCCAGAGCGAATGTGTTTAAAAATCATAACGGCTATACTAACACGTATCAGTAAACAGTGGACAGCGCGATGTTATTCATAAATTCATAATATATGAATGATAAATCAGTGTTGATAAAAGCTATTTCTGTGCACCCAGGCGTAGGTTTACTGCGTTGGTTGCAGAAGCGCATTTATTTCGATTCTCCATTCCGGGTGACATAATATTTACACATGCACCATTTATCAATTTATTCCTAAGTTTGTGTTTACATGGGGCATGTATGTATCTGTATGAGTAAACTGAGGTCGTGGATTATCGAATCAATAATGTTCGGATATTGGTAGCAATAATTTGGATGAGAGAGCTATTATGATATGCATTTAGTTATGAAAATCTAAATAATTACAATTCATCCTAAACCCCCATTGCTCCACCTAAAGTTGCTACACGAGGCTATCTATTCTAAATATTATATGGATTCCATAACAATTGAAATATTCCTGTTCTAATTAAATAATTTAATAATAATAACAAAAATATATTAAATAGGTTAGTGCCTCACTTTTTATTATATCTTTGCACATTTGAAGCGTTATTTCTCACCATTCGCTGAGGAGCAAGGAAAACCAGGAAAGCCTTACTTTGGGAGCAGAAAAGAAGCAGGCCCATGCCTATTACTGATAGGCAACAAATTATTGTTACGTTTAGTACAATTCCGATAGCTATACCGTCTTGAGCTAGCCCACAGTCCTGAAGGTAGCTTCTATGTCCATCCTTTCTCAGTTGTTCTAATTTTATTCATTCTTTAGTTGCAGAAAATGAACTGAAAACAAACGAAATAATGGCAATATCTATTCTAATATTTAATAAAAACTTAATCCTAGTTATACTATTCAGCAGTAATTAAATTAAAGAGAAATATTTTAAATTAATGAACCCGTGCTATGTTATTATCTAATAGGAATAATTTAATACCAGTTCAGACCACTGGAGAGTATAAATACTGAGTATAAATGTTTGTTTATAGACACGTACTACCTTACTAACCATCTAAATATCATAATTCGTAGCAGCCTTACTAAAAAATTCCCACCATTCGACCGACTCGTTATCCCTAGTATCATTGTTTATATACATACTAGTTATAGTTATACAACGTTATGGACAAAATAGTTAACGGATTTTTGAACATTTTGGACAAAAGCGGTAGATGGCGGCACGCCGTTGATGTCCATCTCGATTTAAATATAAGCTTTATAGTTAGACTACCACATACAAGATGGCTCTCTTACGTGTCGGCAAAATATTATTTAGTTGCAATAGTTACGTCCGTATACATAAGATTACCTCGTAAGTTGTAAGTGAGGCCCGGGGAAAGGAGAGGGTGGATACGCGATAACGCTGTGATGACGCGCCACGCGATCATTCTCGTGTTTGTTTACATTAGGTTTGTTTGTTTGTCTGATCTAAGCAGGTACAAGGAATTTTGCGCGTTTGTTTGTATTTTAGAGCATGATTTGTGCGTGTTTGTTTGGTTAGAGTAAGCAAATTCAGATCACAAAGAGGTTGCTCCTCCTGCTCGCGATCCGACGTTCGAACAGTTACGAGCAATTTGTGCAACATAACCTAATCGCAGTAACACCATGTTGTAAACGGTCGTTTGTAAATCTAATCCGATTTATAACTGTATAGTTTGGGAGTACAAATCGCCATTTATTTTTACATATATGCACCACGTTACTTATTAAAAACAGCATACATGGTGACGCGTTCGCGCTCTTTCTCTTGATTGGCTGAAAAGTTACGAGGTAACCTTGTATATACGGATCTTGCCCAAAGCTGCCCCAAATCAAGTAAAAAATGTTTGATGATATAAGAAAAACTATATACATAGAGTATACATTAAATTAGAACTAAGAAAAAGTCAAAAAGTAAAGTAAAATGGTACATACATGTAAAAAAAATAAGGATTTATAGTAGCCTACATTTTAAATTTCAAATTTCCCGCCTTTACACCGGTTGAAGTTAGCGACAGTACTGCTATACACGGGAGAAGCGAAGATAGCAATAGGAGAGAGGAGGAGAAGAAGATTCTCGTATAAACGTTCGAACGAAAAACCCGCGTTTTTTTCAAATTTTAAATATAAAAAGGGTATCAAACTACTGATTATATATTATGAAACTAAATACTTATTCTTCTTAATAAAACAAAACATTTTCTGATTATTATATAACCATAAAACATAAGTAAATTAAGTCGACAAAACAACTTATTAATTTAAAAACTAACAAAACTTAAAATTGAGAAGTAGTTTTATGTTTTTTTTTTCTCGGATAAAATAGAAACAATATCAATAGAAACGGAAACTACAGGGTACATGAATTAAAATACTTGTCAAGAGAATATATACATACATCTTTCTAATAGGAATGCTCTAACACTGTACTTAAATTGATTGCAATGTATAATCTCTTTAAATCTTTGAGGCAATGCGTTGAATATTTTTAAACCCAAAACATTAGGACTGTTTTTAGTCAAATTTCATGAAAATTTAGGAATATGAAAATTATGTTTAAACCTAGTATCAAACGTGTGGACATCATTATTGCACAGAAACTCCGGTTTATTTTTGTGGATATATTTTAAAAGTTCATATATATGCATGGAGGCATTGGCATGATATTCCATTTTTTAAAGTAAGGTTTACATGATTCCCTAGAGTTAATTGCAGCCATGCAACGAATAATATGTTTCTGGGCCAAAAACACACTTCGCGCGGCTGGTGATGCACCCAAAACAGTAATACCGTATGATAACCTGCTGTGGATATTAGCATAATAAAATGATAATAACGATTTAAGATCAATTATAGCCCTAAGATTGCGTATTTGGTAACAACTAGAATTTACTTTACTTATATTTTTTTGGCAATGAGGACTCCAAGATAATGTCTCGTCCATAGTCATACTCAAAAAATTCATTTCATTGACTCGTTCAATTTCATTATTTTGTGAAGATCTATTGAAATCAAGTTATGTTTATATTTTGAATAGTATGGGAAATTACATATTTTGTTTTATTACCATTTAAATACAGTTTGTTGTTAGTAAACCATGTAAATCGATTTGGGTAATTGTGATGGAAATATCCAAAATCGTTTAAGATTGGAAAGACACTTTTACTAAATAATTTCACAATGAAAGCTTCACCAATGCGACCAATCTATAGATACGTGTATTATGTGTTTCTCACAGGTTCTGTATACGATCTACAGTACATTTTAAAGCACCGCTTTCAATACAAAACGTAATCTATTTTGCAATTATACGTTCTCCAATCCAACCAAGGAGATATGCATATTTGCACCGGAATAAAACGTGGAAACTAGGAACTTTTTGTACTCGCAATTAGAGTAGAAAGTTTCCCACGCTAGGTACTCTCATATATGTATGTATATCTACATCTGAGCTTAGGCATATATGAAACTTGAACCACACTATGATTCAACACGTCGTCTAGGCTGAGATATCGCACGAAGGGTTTCGTGAATCAACACGTCGAGATAAACAGACAAATGTATGACTTATGCTTTCGTATAGATGTAGATACGCACATATGTAACAAGGTAAATGACTCTCGCAGCTTTCAGCGAAACCAGACTGCCGGTCTTATGGCGAAATGCGGCGCGACAGCACCATCGCGATCAGCTGATAATTGTCAACAATACATTAATAATCGCACACACGCGTACGCATACAGATTATTAATAAGCAGACGTACACCACCGCTCAACGAAGTTCAGACACTTAACATATTTATTTTTAGATTATCGTAAAATCTACATAGAATATATATTCAATGCAAATACAATACACATGGAAAAATCCGCATAGTAATATTTATATACTCTTCACTGTTGGACGAAAATTGTAGTAAGAATTTCTGCAGTTTTGTTTACAACGGTTACAAAAAAGCAATGAAATTGTTAAGGTAAAGTCAGGTAAGTGTGTAACCGGGGCAAGTGTGTAGTTTGTTTATATTTATTTTTAAAATTGAAATACGGACGTCCTCTTGTAATAATACTAATGTACTAAATTTTATGCTAGTTTTACAAATAAAAATTCACATCTGCTAACGTGTAATAACTTAGATATCTTCTAAATTTATCATACCTTATTAAAAAGGCATCAGTATAGTATTACACACTTGGCCGAACTAAAGGATAATGCTATTAATATATAAAATGCGGAACGATTACACATTTGCCCTATTTTACTGGGTAAGTGTGTAATATTGACAGTGTTTAAAATTTCTTTTTTTTCTAGTAAACCGTTAATAATTATAAAAGGTGTATCTATTGAAGGCTTTCAATTGAGCATACATTACGTACTTCTATGTGTACAATTTATCAAAATGTCTTATCACAGATTATCCAGATAGTTCACTTGCAGTCGGCACCTTTGATGTTCGTGGCACAAACGGTATTTTTGCGCAGACTATCACGCGCATTTCGACAGGCCCGCATTAATAAAAATGTCAGGAACGGATCTAATATAATTGAACAAAATTAAAGTCTAATGTGTCCTTCATTTTGTTTATGTTATAAATTTAATGTTGGCAATATATCATTACCGAACTATAGGGAAGTAATTTTTAAGAAAATATAAACAAACATAATCTAGAAAAGATTGTAAGATTGCCTTCGATATTAATTTATCCAAGACTAATAAAAACTAAGTGTAAGAAAATTATAAACGTTTATTCGTATGTGTAAAGTGGTGTAACAATAAGGCGAATGCTATTACATATACAAAATATATCAAATAAGAAATTGTAACGTAGCAAAATCAAAACAAAAAAAGTATCGTCATTATTTTATCGTTTTAGCATTTAGCTTATAAAAATAAGCAATTGAAGTTTTGAAACATTTACTAGTTAGTGGGTTAAGAAATAAAAAATAAAATGAAATAAATATGAATATATTTCCAATTTTCAACGTTTTCAAGGTTGCTGTGGTAAAGGTTGACCTATTTCTTGTTCGCTTATGGGGATCTCCTGTGGTGCATCTCCTTGGTGATCTCAGAATGTTCTTCTACAAAGAAAAGATCCATATATGTACAATTTTTAATTAGTTAATATTAATAATTAGAATTGTTAAGTCGATTCACTTAAGAATATATTTATAATTGAACCTGCGTTATATTGTTGCTGCACATATAACTTATGTATATAAATAAAGGTTTGCAGTTTTCATACAAAGTAGTTAATCAAAATAATGTCATTGTTATATTTAATATTCCAAGGTGCAAGCATCTTTACATGTAAACCTTATTAGTGTATTTTTAAAAATGGTTCACTGCTTAAATTTTCTACGTTATGTATGAAAGACATATGTACTTACTTTCAAAAATTTTTGTAGGAACTGCATTTTTCTTTAACGGACTCTTTGCTAGACTTGTGAACATATTATCTTCAAAATGTTCCGCACAAACCCTAAAAGATCGGTACAGATGTTCTGGTGAAATTGTTTCTAAATCCCCACGACCAATATTCTTCACCCACAATGCACATCTTAAAAAATATACATAAAATACATATTAAAATATATATATATATATATATATATATATACTTATTTGTAATATAATCTATATATGAAAACATAATAGCTTATCTTTCTGGTTCTATTGGAAACCTGAAGAAACATTGCCGGAATTTTAAAGCTATATTTATTGCGACAATCAGGAACACAATACCACATTATCACACATTGTATAAAAATCACTAAACAGCTAAAGTTGAAGTGGTTCAATCAACACAATAATGAAAATTAATACAATAATCTCTGCTACAACTGCTTGCTGCTTTATAACTAGAGTTGGGCAAATTTTCCGGCATGGCAGGTACGTATTCAGAACGTGCGCCCCAACTCATGCAAGTCAGTCACAACAGTGCCCGTTTTTCTTATAAAATGTAAAAAAACTGTTTTATCTAAATGTGTAGTGATATAAAATGCGAATGCATCGCAAAGTGGCCCGTTTGTTCGCCTGCTTTGTCCGATTTTGTCCCCAAGGAAAATTTGCGCAACTCTATTAATATGACATGTTTATAAATACATACTAAATTACACTAATACGATTGATCTGCTTTATTTATATTACATTATGTGAGGCCCGAGTCGCAATACGTATCTGCTCCGCCGGACAATTGCCCAACTCTATTTATAACCTATAAACGAAAATTCATGAGCAAGATATAAACAAAGCTGGAGTGAGTGCGCGTACGCAAGCATGGGTGCGCACTGCAAACCAGAAACAGTGACTACCACGCACACGTTAAAAAAAAAACAAAATCCGACCAAGAAATATATACAAGTGAACTATCTGGATAATCTGTGGTCTTATTATGTGAACAGTGTTACATTTTCTTCGCACTATGCAATTTTTACCACACACTTACCTGACTTTACCTTATAGAAAATATTATAGCACAATCTTCTAGAAAATATTGTGAAATATTTTACAATATTTTACAACTAGTAAATATAATAAATTGCTTATGATGGAGTGGGAAAAAAGTTATAAACGAGAATTTTTATATTGGGAAATTTTATAGTACTAGAACACCAGAACACGTCCGTCTTCCAAGATAATAAAGAACACGATGAAAATTGTGAAAAATTCAAATTGGAATTTAATTTGTCAGATTTTAAACAGAATGATGGAGAATTGGAAAGTGAAAATAAATCAAGTAAGATGGAATTGAAGGAACATAATACAGAAAACTGTAAACAGGGTGAGGAAAACGACAACAAACAGATTGGTAGAATCCAAGAAATTATGGAAAGCTACCTTACATATTTAAATTGCTGAGGAGATAAGAAGACATACCAATCTTTTTGCAAGAATATAGGGCAGAAAAAATGGATTATAGAAGAAGGAAACATTAAATAGAATTATTTATTTAGGTGAGGATAATCAAGAGTATTTAAACGCATAGTTCGTATATTTATTGTAATATATCAAGGCGATGTACTATCGACTCCAAAAAAGATGACATAGGGAAAATAAGCCATAAGGAAACATAGAGAAAGATACATCTCCTTTAATCTACCAGCCATGGCGCGTGTGTAGATTCTAAGAATTATTTTGGTATTGAATTCATCTTCGGAAACTGTAAAGCAGAATACTGGGAATGTTTTTGTCGGCTGACATAAAGGGGATTATCTTTCGGAACAATTGTCGCCATATATACCTTTCCTTTGTTGTTTATTTTAGACATCGATTACTGGCAGGTGACCAGATGCCATAATTTATGCAAATATTTAAAATGCCTTCTTGTATAATGATTTGAAGAAATACATTTACTGAAACAATTACTTCAATTACAAAAAAAATGCTTAAGGTTTAGTTTTATAAGAATTTCTTAATATGGATGTATAAAATAATCTATCAGACATAAATGCCAAATGGCAATTTTTATTGAAAAAGTCTATAAAATATGGAAAAAAATCTTATTTTTTATTAAAAATTATTTTAATAGTTATTAAAAAAATAATTATTCTTTTTTAATGTTTTATTTCTAATGCTTTTGTACGGCAAAAATTGAATTACATTTGTGGGAAAATTTGCATAAAATGTGGATTAGATGTTTAAGCTTTAAACTTTAAAAATTAAGATGATTCGACTTGATAGTAAAATGAAAAATATGAACAAGACCATACATGAAATTGTTTTGGTAAACCTATTATTACAAAAACTATCTAGTTATAATGTTATTTTGTTCTTCTAGGGATTTTTCCATAGAAAGTTCGTCCCTTCAAATGAATGAGAAATAAGTAAGCGAACCGTTTCTTTTTCAATATTCTCACTTTTTATGTAGTATATCTATTGTAAATAACTAAACAAGTAAAATTGCATTAATATTTATAAAGTTAAGAAGGATATATAGAGATTGTGGACGTTTATTTATTCATGCAATAGCAAGTTATATATACCCTATTATAATTGAAATAAAACAATTTAAACTGAAACTATCTCAAAAATAAAATTATTGTAAATATGTTTTATAAATACTAATATAACGCACCCAGGTAACTAAAGAGAACTAAAGTTAATGATAATCCAAATATAAGAAAAAAACAGCTGATTGAAATAAAATTTCGACGTAAACAAGAGAATAAGAAATCAGAATTGTTGTGTAAAATTCTTTGCCGGTAACTACAAAGGCTTTATAACTCTGGGCGGCATCTTTGTGGGGCACCGTAAAGGGTATTATCTTTCAAGACGATAGTTCATTGTGTCGCGGATTACGATGGCATTGGGTTTAAAGTAGATAAATTAGAATTACCTCTACGAATTCGTTTTACCAAGTGCGGTTTTTGAGGTAATTGTACCGTTAAATATACCAAACAAGGCATTCTTAGTAAGACTTAAAATTAATCAACATATAGAGAGCCATCACGAAGGGAAAGTTAGAAAAAAATTATTATTTAGGGCGTCGAAGCGACAAACAGAATTGAATGTTATGGTTTGGAAAAGGAAAAAGAAATTGATGGTAACGAAGTTTGTTGAAAAAGGTAATAATTTACAATTATATTAATGTATGTTCAAATGCTAATTGGAGCAGAGGAAATTAAAATTAATTTAACAGTTTTATTAAAAGTTTGATTGAGAAAAATGATTAAATTTTTATTTCGGTGAACTAAAGGGGCATAGTTTGGTATTTAATATTAAGCAGATCCACACGATGCTTATGAAAATTCAGAGTTGGTTACAGTCGCGGTTTTGTTAGCGAGTCAAATGCCTGTGCTTTTTCGGCCCTTTTGTAAGCTAGAATCCTATAGAGTTGAAGTCCATGATTTCTCCGCAGCCTTTAGGAAACAGGACGAGGAAATGAGTGGCCTATTTGAGATGAAAAATGTAAGGGTTAATTTTGACAATTTGATATATATTCTTATCTAGTAAGTGAACTCACCCTACGCAGATAGTTGTTAATTGTTTTGTTTTGAAATTATGTGGGTATAGCTACATTCACCTACTTTTTATGCAAAATACGCATAAAGATGGATAAACATTATACGGGAATTTCAGCGTTATAAGAAAAAGTAAAAATTTTAGTTTTGCGCAGAAAAAAAAAAATGTAAATTTTCAAACAATTATAAAGTATACGAGCATAATTTGTATTAAAATTTCCCACAAAATTGCTGACGGAAGTTATCGCATTTTTTGCAAGAAAATAGTACGTTTAGGTCAGTGGTAATAGTTACCACTAATCGTCAACAAAATATTTACAGTATTTTTGCTACTATTACAAATCTGTGTAGATTAAGTTTTTGCGTACAGGTTAACTACGCTGTTGATATAATTAATATACTTAGCTGTGAATAATTATTTACTGTATAATGTGTTTTTTTAACATAATATGTAGTTTTGTTCCACGATCTTGACATAACCTATCCATAAAAGAAGCATAAATTGCATATTGCTTGCCGAAAATGCAATAGTGAATTTTCAGTAGAATTTTGCGTACATGCAATTTATTATATTTACTAGTTGTAAAATATTATAAAACGTTTCACAATATTTTCTAGAAGATTGCACTACAATATTTTTTTAACAATTGTATTGCTTTTTTTGCAACTATGCCATACAAAACTGCAGCGACGTTGTTTAAAAATTTCGCACAATACTAATAAAAATTCTTACTACAATTTTCGTCTAACAGTGAAGTGTAAATATTACTATGCTGATTTTTTTCTGTGCGATCACTAATCTAATTGTAAGACAATTGACTACTGTGCAGCGCGTAGATTACACACAAAACTACAGAGATAAACGACTCTCACTAGATATTTCAATGAGTAGCACTGTACATATGTATCCATATGCATTTATTAAAGGTATGAAGAGAAACAGATTCTGTCCAGTCAGCCAGTCTAGGAGAAAACGCAAGCCACAATAGCTGTTGACACTGATTGCACGATCGTGGGCGAAAAATTTACATATTATGTGTGCGGATAACATATGAATATCGCACGATAGGAGATACACAATAAACATTACATACAATCCAGTTCTATATTTAGCCAAAGATTCATGTGTGCATAAGAGCCAGGTCGCGATAGTGCAGATGGTCGACGATGAGGAAGAATTTCTTCGAAAATCCGGTAGATGTCCGAGTTACACACGCAGCTGGTATTGCATTCCGCGTGGTTGGATAAAATATAATCAGTTTTGTTTTTGGTGTGATGGTATTCGTGTACATCAAAACTCAACATAAAAATATGATGTCATTTTGTAGCGTATTATTATTATTACAAACAGTGAGATCAATCTTTTTTTAATAACCCACACTACATACATTTATTGTTATTACAAAGAAAAATAGTTTTTAGTACAACCGTGATTCGTTGCAAACAAGTCAGCAACATAAAAATAAAAATGTATTCATATTTGTGGGTGAATGTTTGTTTAAAATCATAATATTTATTTCTGGATCCACAACCTAGGGGTATATTTAAGAACACTATTCTTTTTTTAACACCACGTTAAGCGCTAAAAATAATACTATTCTTTTAAATACACTGTAAAAAAAAGTTGCAGTAAAATTACATGTAAAATCGTAGGTAACAAAGTTGCCTACAATTTTACAGGTAAATTTGCTTCATAAGGTAAAATGTCTACCATTTAGTAAATTTCACATGCGTGTGAATTTCAAATTCGTGTGTAATATTTATACGAACTCTATATTTACGAACACTGAAGTAATTTTCATATGTATTTTATAAAGAGAGCAAGCAACTTACCTAATTCTTTTATAGCACCTAAGGTCATACTGAATCGCTCAACCAGAGATCAAGAATGAACACGCTTACGCGAAACCTACGATTGTGTGTGACGTACATGATATCATTCAACCAATAATAAGTTCGACAAACGAATAGAATTACCTACGCGCACAGCTAAATAACCCAATAACCAATCACATTGCGGCGTATGAATTTCGTATTTTCCATGATATCTATAGTTTTACCCGAAAATTCAAGTAAAGACAAATAAATATAAAAGATCCTCATATTTTTACAGCAAAATTAATAGTTCACTAGTAAAATTACTTTTAAAGTGCACTAAATACCCCAAAAAAATGTCAATTTTACACTTTTAAGTAAATTTTGAGAGTAAGTACAAAATTGTACATGTTTTTTCTTGTATTTTCCTTTTGAATTTTTGTTACATCTTAAACTTACATGAAAAAGCTATAAATTTTACCGAAATTTTTTTCTTTTTCCATGTTAGAAAAAACATGTAAAACAAAATTTACATGATTTATTGTGGTAAATTCACAACGTTATTACACGTAGTATTCCTGATTTACCATGGCAAAATTACTGCACTGTAAAAAAAGTTGCAGTAAAAGTACATGTAAAATCGTTGGTAACAAAGTTGCCTACAATTTTACAGGTAAATTGCTTCATAAGGTAAAATTTCTACCATCTAGTAAATTTCACATGCTGATGTGTTTTCAAAGATTGTACTGTAAAAATTCGTATGTATATTTTATAGAACTCTATATTTACCGAACACTGAAGTAATTTCATATGTATTTTTATAAAGAGAGCAAGCAAACTTCCCCCAATTTTTTTAGAGCACCTAATAGGTAATATGGAAGCGCTGAGCCGGGATCAAGAATGAACACGCTTACGCGAAACCTACGATTGTTTGTACGTACATGATATCATCGAAGCCAATAATAATTCGACAAACGAATTAGAATTACCTACCGCGCACAGATAAATAATCCAATAACCAATCACATTGCGGCGTATGAATTTCGTATTTTCCATGATATCTATAGTCTTACCAGAAAATTCAAGTAAAAACAAATAAATATAAAAGATACTCATATTTTTACAGCAAAATTAATAGTTCACTAGTAAAATTACTTTTAAAGTGCACTAAATACCAAAAAAAAAATGTCAATTTTACACTTTTAAGTAAATTTTGAGAGTAAATACAAAATTGTACATGTTTTTTCCTGTATTTTCCTTTTGAATTTTTGTTACATCTTAAACTTACATGAAAAAGCTATAAATTTTACCGAAATTTCTTTTTCCATGTTAAATATCCTAGAAAAAACATGTAAAACAAAATTTGCATGATTTATTGTGGTAAATTCACAACGTTATTACATGTAATATTCCTGATTTACCATAGCAAAATTACTGTATTTTTTTACAGTGTGTAATTTTTTACAGTGTATGCCCCAAGTTGGGTGCCAAAAATAATCCTATGTTTTTAAGTGCATACTACGCTGGACATAAAAAGACTATATTCTGAGGTTTTAATCTTTGTTTTTAATTAATCTTATAAAATATAGATATTGAATCTTTCAAAAACGAGTAAAAAGTGTAAAATGAAACACAAAAAGTTCCTTACTCTCATGTAATGATATATCATACATCTGCCTTCTGGTGCTAGAAATAAATGACATGGTTTTAATGTGTTTCTGTGTTTCATTTCACACTTTTTACTAGTCTTGAAAGACTTTAATATCTATGTACTTTATGATTATAATAAACACTTTATATTAATATTAATTAAAAACAGGCATTGAAATCTTACAACATAGCCTCGTTTTTGGTACTCAGCTTGCGACACATACGAAAGGATTATTTCTGGCGCCCAACATGAGGCATGTTTAAAAACGTAATTTTATTTTTAGCGTAAAAATACTGAAAATGGTGTTATGTTTTTAGTATACTCTAAAGTTGTAAGGCCAGAAATAAATGTTACGATTTTAATTGCTCTTTACAGAGATGTTTTTGTTTTGGGAACCTTCTGTCATGGAAACACAACAGTCTTTTGGCTTATTACATATAATCTCCTATTTTCTCCCTCTAAATCATAGCAGACAATCCAAAATCCTAGTGCACTTTTACTGTTCCTGATTCATAAGGAAACCATTAAGGGAATTAATGCAATTTAACACGAAGGGAATGATATATGGTAGTATATCCTATGATAGGCCAATACGCCATCAACGGCTTGGACAATATCGTCTGCAGGTCTAAACTTAATATATGGGAATTACATTCTTGATTTCTTAGATTTGTATTTGTGAGTATTCAAATGCTCATTTAATTTATTTCCTTGTGGAGCAGGTCATACAGGAAGTTTCCCAATCATATTTGTGAGTTTCCATCATAGGCAATTTATTTTATTGACCAGCCCTGCCTCATATATAAGCAATATATTGATTGCAATGAACATTCTTTGTATAGTTTATAAGTTAACAGTCCTCTGAAGTTTATTATATTTGATGACCTACATTGTGCATCTTTTGTAATTTGTTACAGATACACTAAAAAATCGAAAACATGTCCGGTGAAGAAGGATGTCCACCCAAGAAGAAGTTAAAGAAGAAACTAAAATCGAATAGAAAATCAAAAAGCGCTCGAGTAGAAAACGGTGCTTCTACTTCTTTTGAAAAATCACCTACAAATAAAGAAGCTGAGACCGTGGAAATTGAAGAAGGCGAAGATGCTGATATTCAAACGCTACCCGATGATGATTTTCCGCAAATCGTCGGACCAGAATTTAAATTGGAGGATTATTTCCGCAACGATCTAATGGACATTGTGATAGACGAAGATCAGTCTAGAAGGTCTAGATGGTATCACCATTGAAGGTAAGTAAAAAATTTGATTTGAATTCGTCGCAAACGTTGTATATATATATATATATAAACATAGCTATTACAAATTCTATTTAAAGATCAACTCTTTACAGTTATTTAGTATATTTCCAAGCACTTCACGTAGAATAGCGAACAATGCATAGAAGAGCTGCTATCTAATATCAGCGTATGTTTGATTTTCATTCACGCATTGTCAATTCGTGTACAGTTGTATCAGTTTTACTTCCTCCGGTCAATACGGCAATTCTTTGAACGGTGGGTCACGTCCGTGACATTTCCTCCACGGCCATCGGAACATTTTCGGAAGTCGGTTGTCGGCGTGCCCACCACCTTATTGGTTTAATTATTGAATTTAATCGACTGTCAAACGAAAATATTATTAGCCTATCTATTAAATTTATCATACATATGGATGTGCGCGACAATATATTCCATCTAAAAATATCCGATTCCATTACAGGTTTAGATATATTTGGAAATGGAAAACGGTAAAACAGGTTGAACATTTACATGTTCTGTGATGAATGTTATGCAGATATGTTACGCTTTCTGTTTCAGAATTAATTTCAGAATTATTGTAAAAGCGTAAACGAATATCTTAACAAGTAGCTCAGTTTTCGTGTTGGAAATATTGAGTAGTTTTGAATTGAATATCATGTACTTGTGGAAAGCAGCTCATTAATTAATCGTCAAACTGTTTAAAGGATATTTATATTTTCGTTCGAATCGGCACGGATCACTGTTTCGCAATAACTACGTATTGTACCTAAGAAAAGCTGAAAACTATTTCTCACTTCATAAAGTTTGTGTACATGGTCACAAACGTAGACTACTAGTCGTCATAAGTTGGGCCTAATTATGGCAACACACAGCCACAATGTAATTTTCAGAAAGAGCCCAGTATATGCTTTCCATCAAGTACTAGCTAAATGCATGGATGACATGTTGGAGGACCCGAAAACGAATATCCCGGCCTTTATGACCGAAGGAGTAACATACCTCATCCCGAAATCTAAAATAACAATCAAGGATCCGGCCAGATACAGACCGCATATAAGCTGCTAACCTCTATAATGACAAATAAACTATACGCACATCTAGATGCAAACAAACTATTATACGAGGAGCAGAATGGATGTAGAAGGAACTCCAGAGGATGTAAGGAACAATTGGTCATAGATGAAATTATAACGGGACTGACCAAGAAGGAGAAGAAACCACTGCACACAGGTTACATCGACCATCAGAAGGCCTTTGATAGTATGTCTCACTCACTGTGGCTAATGTCCTCCAGGAGATGATCACCCGCTGGAAGACCGTACTGACCATTCACACCCCGACGGGTATGATAAGGTCACCCTCGATTGACATCAAACGTGGAATATTCCAGGGTGATGCTTTGAGTCCCCTCTGGTTCTGCCTGGCTCTGCGTCGACGGCGCTGAGAAACTCCTGGAAAGATTACATCTTCCACGGCTCCGAGACATGTATAAGTCATTTATTATACATGGATAATCTAAAGCAGCGGTTCTTAACCTTTTTTTTTATCGCGGACCTCTTTGAATATTATTTTGTTTTTATGGACCCCTATTAAGATTTTCACTTGACATATTGAAGGTATTTTAAATAAGTAGATGATAAAAAATTATAACAGACGTTTTAATCGAAATCATAAACAAACAGTAACACTAACCATCTTTATTTTAGTATTACATATAATAAATTAATGAGATGCTTGGTGCTGTATTTCGCTAACAAGTCTTGCTATATCAGGTTTAATGTTGGAAACTTGTAATCTCAATTCTGATTCTACATTTGTTAAGCGATTCCCATATTTATTTTTGAGGTAAATAAGAGCAGAGAAGGTTTTTTTCACATAGGTAGGTAGTTGCAAGTGGCACTAGAACTTTTAGATAACTCTAGATAATCCTTCTGATAACTGCCTCTAAAATTTGGAAGCAGCATTTTCATATACTCTAATTTTAAAGCGCCATTGGTGGATATTTCAATGAGTTTTTCTTCTTCTATTGCTGTTGGTGCTTGTAACTCGTAGATGTTCACTGAAAACGGATCCCTAATCCACTCATTACTTGAATCAGAAGTTGCAAAATATTCACGAAAATTGTGTTGCAAATCATTTAGATGCTGTACAATAACTAACATGTCCTCTCTATACAACTCTTCGTTAATAGATTCAAGAAAATTCTTTAAGTTAAAATACTTCATAGTTTTTATTCGAGAGCCGAAGCCAACTTCTTAATTATTGCTTCGATCTTGTCATCCACTTTGAAAATTGTCAGTGTACTTTGCTGTTCTTGAAGATTTAAATTGAGCATATTTAAGTGGGTGAAAATATCTGATGAATACGCTAACTTTATTAGCCATGAAAAATCACACATGCGATTACTAAGGTAAAACTGTTTATCGATGAGAAATAGCCTCACTTCGTTCTTCAGTTCCCATAAGCGAGATAACAGTTTACCTCGTGATAACCAACGAACGTCAGAATGCAACGAGAGATGATAGTACTCACTGTCCATTCCTTTGCAAAGTTGTTCAAAAAGCCTTGAATTTAATGCTTTGCTTTTTATAAAATTGACAATTTTTACTGATTTGTTTAAGGTCAATTGTAGTTTCTTTGGGATTTCTTTTAGCAACTAGGGCCTCTCTATGCAGGCAGCAATGAGTCCAAGCCACCGATGGTGCAACTTCTTTAATTCGTGCTATAAGTCTTGTAATCTTTCCTGACATAGTTCGCATTTCAACCAGTCAACATTATGAGATGTTAAAAAGTCGTTTATGCTACTAAATATCTCTTCTCGTGTAGTGGCACTTATGTGCAGATGAAGAGCAAATCATCGACAATATTTTTCGCACTTTCATATCTAATGTAACACATCATGCTTTATTTGTTATATCTGTATTTTCGTTTAGTTGTAGGGTATAATAAGGCGACCTACGAACTTTCTCTAACAACTGTTCTTTCACATTAGTTAACAAGCTGTGAATTCGCTTCTTTACTCTGTCATTTGACAATGGTAAATCCTTGACAGCTTTTTCACCGACCAATGCAGAAACGATTATTTTTGCAGCAGGCAATATAACTTCTTCAACTATTGTCTGCGGTTTCCCAGTTTTCGCTATTAGTTGAGAGAAACTTCAAATGAAGCTCTCACAGCATTTTCGTTGCTACAAATACCTGCAGTCTTTTTTACAATTTTTTTTACTTCCTTGTAGTTCGCGTTCCTTACTTTTGAAAAAATCGATGCTCTTTGTAACATGATCTTTATGTTTGGTCTCAAGATATCTTCGCAGCTTCGACGGCTTCATTGCCTCATTCGACAAAATTTCATAACATAACACACACTGAGGCATTTGCTTGTCTTCCGAACCGATGGAAAGATATTCTTTACTATAACGGCGACATTTCTTATGATCACTGGAAGAAGTTTCAATTAACATTGGGCAAGATACAACGACACTATCACTTTCAGCATTTTTGCGTTTTAAATTTAGCCAGCGATCCATGTTAGGGATTTAAAAATTTTCGTAAAGGTACTTTACCTAACTATGTGTATATTTATCACGAAAAACAATCTTTCACGGCCCCCTAAAGGGGAGTGGCGGACCCCTGGGGGTCCGCGGACCACAGGTTAAGAACCGCTGATCTAAAGCTTTATGCAACTACCAGAAAGCATCTTGACATACTACTAAGTATAACAACGAAATTCAGTAATGGTCTTAATATGAACTTTGGCTTAGACACTGTAGAGTACATGCAATGGTTGGCGGAAAGTGACAACACATCTAAGCTTTGATGTGGGTGAAGAGCAAAGAATCGCAGAAATAGGGGAGCAGGAGCGCTATAAGTATCTCGGATATATGCAGGCCAGTATGATTGATCATGAACTCTGTAGGAAGGACCTAACGGATAATTATCCAAACAGAGTTAAACAGGTACTAAAGTCTGAGCTTAACGGCAGATATAAAATGAAGGCGATAAAAACCTATGCGGCGCCAGTGTTGACGTACAGTTACGGAGTCCTAACCTGGACCAACACTGAGCTTTAGAATTTAGACGTAGCTATGAGCTATAGAGCCCACCACCCTAGAAGTTCGCTGGAGAGGTCTCACCTTCTTAGAGCAGCGGGTGGAAGAGGGATTCCCCGCGCGATCGACCAACACGCCCGCCAGGTCACCAATCTGCGTAAAAAAAACACCCTGATATTTAACCTCATCCGAGAAACTGAGAGCAGTGCCACATAATTGTGGTAATACTAATTATTCCACCTTCCTTTTGCTAGTAAAGGGTGTCATGTCTCACTTATCTGAATTTACAAATAGGCAATGTTCTCTATAAAAATTTTCGATAGAGCTTAAAGCAGTCTGCATCAAATTGCAGAATATGCTCTCGAATCTTCCATCAATGAAGATAGTGATATCGTTCACATATGAGTATTTCCATGGTTTTTTTTTTTTTTAAACTGGTACGCCGCCATGTGACAAAATCCAATAAATCTTTATCCATGGAAACTTTGCGTTGAAAAACGACTACTTTCCATTAAATTCAGTCGGTTTCCTTATCTAAAATCCCAGAGATATTTTTCTTAAATTAAAGAAAAACGATGTTTATTGTATTTTTTTCAGATTATTTGTTCTCAAATGTTTCGCGACCAAATAGTTTTTTTTGGTAGAAATCTTGTAAAATACACTTCAAAATCATACAGAACTTTTTTGCGGCAGAATTTGATATACGATTCATTGCATGCTACAAATATATGACTGAATTGTCTCTAAATCTCTCCGAATTTAAAAGTCCCGCCAATTACTTTCCTTTTGACCTAACGAGGCGTTGCTTGTCTCATTTACCTGTATACTTTCGACTATTTTATGATTAGTGGCGATACGGTGAAACCTATAACCAAACACATTGCGTTAAAACAGCATTTTTTTGGAAAATTTACTATTTTAGCCTAGGTTCAATTGCTGAATTTTTTAATATAGTTGAACAAACATACACTCTGGTAGATGTATACTTACCTCCGAAATAAGGCGCTCGTTGATAGTATTGATTTTAAGTTGCATTAAGAAATAAAAACATTGCGTCATACCTCTAGAGAGAACTCATTTTCTGGTTAAAACGACATCATATGAAGAAGGTGAAATTGTAAAGTTATGAGTCAAGAAGGAAAAACAACTGCAGTTATAAAACTATAAGTTAATAAAAGTATAAGGCAATTAGATATCAGATCATAACTATTATTACAAGCCTTTATTGGAAAACACATGTCAATCTCTTGAAAGAATGTAAAGTGTACAGCTTTCAAAGTTTCTCTTCCTTTTTTTGTAATCCTCTGGGTTCAATTTTGGCTTGCCATAAATTTCTTGTCTTCTTGCGTCCAGAACCTCGCATTCGTACAGAAAGTGGTAAGCGTTATCTGTCATCCTATACACAGTCTGCAGTTGGTATCTCCAGTGATCTCAATTTTCTGTAAGTGTCTTTTTAGTGCGCAGTGTCCTCTAAGGAGACGTGTAAAGGTCTTTCTGTGAATTTGCTCTTGATTGCTTCATTCCAATGTTTTTTGTGTTTTCTTTTTACCCAACTTGTTACCTGCTTGGACACTCATAGAACCGGTTCTGGGTCTATATGTAAGGCCGATAATCCCTTCCTTGCTAACTCATGGGCTTTTTCGTTTCTTTCGATTGCCGAATGTCTGGGCAATCACCCCAAAGTGACTTTATTGCGGTCTATCAGGCTATTCAGTTATCGAATACATTCCCAAAACCAATCTTGGAATTCCTCTTTAAGATAGAGCCGGTTGTATGAATGATGAAGTATTAAAGGATACTGCCATGCATCTTAATCTTTTAACTTCACTACGAAAATTGCCAACTCAATACTGCATGGAGCGTTACTCGATGATAAAAATACATTTAATTAAGTTGGAAGAGTTTTGAAAATATTTAGTTGTTGCTGATTGTTGCTTTCAATTTTAGTCAGCAACTCTACAAAACTAATCCACTGTCGTACTTATACTTAAATAAAAACCATTAGAAATTTAATTTCCCTATGCCATTAATGGATGCCTAAAATCCATTTACACCTCCAACTTATTTCCAGCGTTATGGACCAGACTCTCCATCAGAATTTCACATAATTTACCGTTTTCAAACGATTTCCAAAATACCGTTTGGGATATAATAATCAAGACGGAAGCACTAAAATTCTACTTATTACCGGAACCTAGACCCAAACTCGTTATATTCGATCGATTCAAGTATATTGATTGGGACACCGGATACATAACCGAGCCAGTAAAGTGGTCTATTTATGAGCGGTCATGAGAGGCACTTATCGAATTCGTTTTAGGAGAACTTACCCGAAGACATATATCAATTCTCCCCCATCAGCGATCAAGACGGTGGAAACGAGATTATCTGGGGTCGTGTTCCACCTTCAAATCGAGGATTAATATAACGGGAGAGATAAGGCAGTTATCGTTAACAGAAGCAGAGAAAAAGTATAACTTTATTTAATTTTTGACACGAGAAGTGAAGGGTTCCATGTTTTTTTTTTAGATATGGCTCCAAATTGGTAATCGTGGCAGATCAGATTCTGCGTAACACCGCTTTAGGTTTAACTTATGCAAAATTATTGGATAAAATAGCGAATCTTCACTATTGCATACTGGAGAGAATAGGCAGATCTAGGAAACTAGGCGAAGTTACTGTAGGAGGATATTCCCTGCTTCAGATGCGCGACAGTAAAAACTTATTTTACCTCAGGAAGATCTTACTACGTAACGGCCTAATCACAAAACAACCATTTAATATAAGACATGTCAAGACGGGAAATACTTCAGCCTTACTATTCCACATTCCGCGCTTCTATAAGGAATACAAATCTATGAAAATGGTCTATATGGAGCAGATAATAGATCTGCTAAAAAGAAAACCAAACCACCGGGTTGAGTATATAGAACTGAAGAAGATCGTAGGCCAGGACGCTTGGGTAAGGGGCGTTAAGAAATTGGTGAAGTCTGCCGAGTTTAAACAATATGTTCGATTGATGTGGTAGTAACGATATTACTTGAGCTTCCTCGATCGGAAAAATTAAAATTTTATATCTTCAGATGGTGCCGTATCGTACGATGTATCCGAATGCCTCCGAGAAAGAATGGAAATTAAAGAACGGTTTATGGAAAGATATCTGAGGATTTTGCAGCTGATAAATCCTTCTATTAACTTAGGAGGGGTTAATAAGGATGAAGATGCTAAAGATGATTCTTCGGGTAATTTAATGGTTGATGTGGAATGCTTCTAAATGAGAAATGTTCTTTTTTCATTCCTAATACCGAGTTCATAAAAAATAAAGCACATACACAATTTTTGTCATTTTTAATTTAGGAATATTTAAAAATGGAAATCTCCAAAGATATCTTCCCAACACTGTGGAAGATTGTTTAAGATCGCAAAGTTTTTGCTGTTTATATTATTCTAAAATTTGCAACATGTTTGCAAATATAACTTCAAGTAGATGTCACTAATTTCAAGAAAGAAAGTTTGAAAAAATCGCACGTATGATACAATCAAACGAAAGCATCCTAATTTAAAGCATCACACACCAAATCACTGACTTTCTTCTAATTGACACTATACCGTCTTATTGCATCATCTCCACAATTGTAGACGACGAACCTATTGGGGAATATGCTCTGAACGCCTCCATATTCCGCCAGGCTTACGATTTGGTGTACGAAAGCGGTTCTGAGGGTATAGCCCTAAAACAGGTTCAAAGAAAACTTGGCGTTGACTTCTATGCTGTACGATCGGTTTTGACCAATTTGCTGAAGCGAAACTTGTAGAGACCCAAAACGTCGACTACGGAAGGTTACACGTGCTGAAGTAAGTTTAAAAGAAATCAAAAGCACTCTTATCATCTATATCACAATCACTGTCATGTAAGAAGGACAAAATGAATATATTGTATTATTTGTTGACAGTTTTGACGTTTAACTATTATGCTGATGAAATAATTATCATGGCCTGCCCTATTAAAAAGAGGTATTACTATTTCTGCTAATTATCATTAAATATCATTCTTTTTCAAAAAATACGTCTTTAGTTTTATATTTTATTATCTGATACTAACACATATTTACTAATTCGAGGCTTTATCCAAATATATAAGTTTATATACTAAGCCAACATGAAAATTAATGGAAAATTTGGTAGATTTATTTAAAATCATTAATTATCTACAAAATCCTAAAAATTTACACATTTTGACAGCATAATTTGAACAATTAAACGTATTAGGATGTACAATCACTCCACAGTAGTTACAAATCATAAAAAATGTGCTAATTGCTACATACGTAGGTGAGGATGGACATGGTAGACTGCCAATTAGATCATGCGCAGGTTTTGGTAGCTGGTTATTCAGTGTTACTAGGCGGCAAATTATCCTTTCTAGTCAATACTTTCTCAACTACCTAATCTTGTTTGACATAATATCTTCTATATACTGTTTTGCAATTGACTTCCAACCTCCTAGCTATTTTATACCAAGTATTCCTTTTCCAGCATTTGCCAAGAATTTGTATCAGTATATAACTTAGGATTCAGAAATTTAAGATAAACAGCTGTTTTTGGAATTTCACCAAAAATTTTTTTTCCCGACAATTTGTCTGGTGCACTTTCCAATCTTGTACGTGCTAATGTTACCAAATATGCCACTCCTTTTGGTTTTAATCTTTCGTCAAGTGATCATTATTGAGGGTTTGTAGGTGAACAATCTCTTGTTTCCGGCTTGCTCGAGTTATCTCAAGTATTAAAGCCACCTGTTTCCAAAAATCTTTGTTGAACGCTTCTAAATTGAAACAAATTCATTTCCGTTATTCATTAATTATTATATTTTATCTACAGCTTGGTATATAAAGGTTTCCATCGTTGAGCTTTAGACTTCTCGACTTTCAGTCCGTCTGATTTTTTCTTTGGAAATCCAAATGAGCTTGAGTAAGTTCACAGAAGCAGTTTTTGATAGCATCCTAGCTTTTGTCGCACCATTTAAGGAACTTATTATAAGTTTCCCACTTTTTTCCACTATGTTATACTTTATCTCCAACCTCCCCAACTTATTTGGCAAAATGGAGCTGAAATATGGCCACTATTGTTTACGTTCTACCCTTTTTTTCATTCCAGTATTCTAGTAACCTCTACTAATCTGCACAAGTCTGGTTGATCAAAGTAATTCTCTAAGTTCATATTTGGCTTGCTAAAAATTGCCTGTCTTTTTACGTTCAGTACCTCTTAGTTAGTCTTCTTCTTTGGTGGTCTCTTAACTTTTCCATGAATTTTCCTGATTGTTTTATTCCAGAGTTCTTTGTGTTTTTCTTTTATCCAACTTCTTACTTGCTTTTTTGGGGTTCACTGGTGCCCTCAATACCATTTGGTTGTCTGTTACAATATAGATCTGCTTGTTTTTATAAGGCTTCTGATTGATTTCAGGTGCACAATACAATAATGCATATGCCCCTGATCATTATGTTTCTCACCCTACTGTAGATTCCAGCTCCAGTCAAGGTATCTAACTTCCTTTTTCTTGTGAATACGTGCTATCCTAGTTACGTTTCAAACTTCAAATTTAGCCAAAACAACGCTAGATCTGGGTGAAATGTCATCCGTACATAAAGCATTATTAATGTACCACGAGCGTAACTTGCTTTTATGGCCATCGACAGATTTTTAGTTCAATTTCAAAATCGCATCGTAGGGCCAAAAACCTTCATTGCTTCTCTTAATATAGAAATATTTATTAGTATTTATTCAGTTTCTTATTTCCATATGTTAAAAATACTATGATACTGAAATGAAGGCATCTTTTCTAAAACTGCTGGCTCACCTTGAAACCATTCAGGCAATGCACAAAAGACCTAAGGTAACACACATTAATGAAAGTCTGCATCAATTTGGTCTAATTTAGAGTTTGAAGTAAATCATCAAAGAAAATAATTACTGTTCCTAAACGCAAGTCACAATTTGAAAATTCTTTAGTTTTTAGTTATTCTAATCTGTCATTTATTTCAATCTAGATATTTTGTTCGCCCATCCATTGAGCAGCCTAGCGCCTCCACCAGAAGTGAGGGTGATCAAGGATCTAGCAACACCCAAGAAGATGATGACGAGACGCTCCTTTATCGCAAACGTATTAGAGATGGATAAAGACGAACTATTTGGTTCCAATCAAGCCAACACCTCGCAACCTGAAGCAATAGAGGCAGTAAACGATAATCCATTCAAAGGCCATTTCGATTTTATCAAGGAGTACAGAAAGAAGAATCGATTGGAAAGGTTGGATAATGTAGGCAAAGTCAAAATGTTAGCTGACGATGTCAGCGACGGCAATGAGGACGAAAAGAAAGCTAAAGCTGAAGAACGTGAAAAATTCGAAGAGATTTTCAAGAATGAGCATCCGTATTATTCCATGGAATTATCTTTGGAGCATAAGAGGATTGAACCGTTGAAACTCAATTTAGAAATTGGTCCGGAGTTTGTGAATGTTTTAAAGGAGATTTCAAATACCAAACCATCGACTAGTCGGGGCTTAGAATGCGATGATTTAAATAAGGGTATTAGTGTCTCCAGCAGTGATTTAGAGAAGATCAAAGCCTATTCGGTTCCAAAGACATTGACAGTAAATATCCTTTTGGGTTCTTCTGATAAAGCGTCAAACATAATGAAACAATATATATTCATACCTTCTACTATGAAGTCTGATGCTTTAATCGAGAAATTCAATTGTATTCTGGAAGATATACGCAGAAAATCGAAGTCCAATAGATTAGCATTCCCCACTGATTTGGAATCTGACGACGAATGCTATCCTTTTGGTGAAAGCAATGATACCAGTTCCCTTGATATCAATCTAGAAGAAATGGAGGTAATTGAGTTCAAAAATGAAGATGTAGAAGTGAAAGATTTTAAATCATATTTGATAAAACATTTTGAAATTACCACTTGCTCTTTCAATCAAATCGAAGAAAATAAAACACCTATTCAGCATATGGACACAAACTCGCAACCTTCCAAGAGAAAAGCTGAGGATGAACCCAAGGAAGAACCCATTGCAAAAAGAATTAAACCACAGTCTATACGGCAGATAACGAACAAGCAGTATTAAAAGAAGTCACCTCTTCAGTGAAGATGGAAATATACATGGGCAAGGATCCAGTGTTGCACAGTCACGGTTTAGATGAAGATGATATAGAAACGACCATTATCACTTCGAGACTTCCAGAGAACCTGCCAGAATCTAAGAATTACGTCAACCCATCGTTATCACAGAGGACGCTGGCTAGAACTAACATGATTTTGGATACGGTGTATAGCGAAAAAATCATCAGTGATATCTCCAAGCTGGTTAATATGATCAAAACTTTTGAACATGCAAAACGTATTTTGGAAACGGTGGATAAAAAATCGGTAGACAGAATTTTGTCTCGCTTAGTGGAATCCGGACATATCAGAATGTGGAAGATCGTTTTGAAATACGAAAACGTCGTTAGATGCAAGAATGTCGCAGCCGTATCGTCTCTAGACATCACTAATACCGTGCAAGTGTTCATTGATCAGTTGAAAATCGCCTTCTTCATTTACGCGAAGAAGAAAATTGATTTGGCGAAGCCTATAGCCACCACCAGCACGCTTATGGAACCTAGTGAGTATGCTTCTTTGGAAAGCATCGCGGAAATGGAGGCTCTCACATCCACTAGACAAAGACCGAAATATAAACATAGCAGAATTATCTCGAAGCAATACGGTTACGTGCCCAAATTCGCTAAAATGAAAATAATACATGAATTGCTCTTTTATCTCATATATGCATACGATGGAGAAGCCGTGAATTCAGCAGAAGTACCACAATTGCTAAAACAGTTCCATGTTAAACTGGATGCAGATGAGATTAAGAGCTTGGGCACCATCTACAAGAGGGAGCTATCTTGGAAGATGTTCATATCTCCTTTGCCCAAATGTAAGGAAAATAAAGAATCGTTGGGTTCGACTTTGATTTGCGACATAATACTGCGTCTGCCATTATCGATATTTGTAAAGATTTTCAATATCGCCTACGTCATTCCTGAATTACTACCGTTGCTAAATGATCCCATCAAAAGGCACGTTTTGTTGAAGAACGTCCCGATTGATATCAGAAACGCCTGCTTGCATAATCGGAAATGCATATTCTCGATACACGAGATACTGTGCCACCTCTGCTATATTGGCCTATTGCAGTTTGGTGTGCAGAAGTTTAAAGATAAAGAGCAACAATTCATCTACCTAAACAGGCGTGCTATTTTGTATGATACCACCTCGAGTGAACCCGGTTACCACCACATTACCAAGAAGGAATATCCGGTACTACAATTCTATTTCGAAAATCAGGCAATTGTGGATAATTATTGGGCGAAACTGTGGAGTATAAGTATGAACACGAAGCTGGGTTATAGGAGCTGCCTCTTACAAAAGACTATTACCCCTAGTAGATATTCACGCTAAACCCGAGATGATCCTTTCAGTAACACCTAAAACGCCTGAAGCTGCTCTTGAAGCTGATATCGGATACTTACCTGGAGATAAGTTGGGCGCGTGTTGTTTCGATTCGTCGACTTGGGTCCACGTCAAAAGGAATTGGGTTTGGTCAAATTCCGGTAAGAAAATTAGAAGGAACGAAGCGCCACCCACAGCACCGATAACTGGTTTGCGGAAGAAGCATCTGGAGCAAGTGAGAGTCCGGTCAATCAAATACAAAGATCTACCGCGGGAGCTGCAGAAAAAGAAAATCAAACGGCCTTTGCTCTTTACGGAAACACCGAACGAATTAAAAACCATGCCAAAGAAGAGCAGAAAACACCCAGTCGTTAGAAAGGTGCTTCCGAGGCCGCCTTCCAAGAAAGTGAAAGTGGTGCAATATGACGATCTGGACAACAGAATTATGAGCAAGATGGGTAAGACCCGCGCAGTGTGGTCCGAAGCTGAAGATACCTGTTTAATCATCTGTCACTTCGCGAAGAAATTTCTTTCTTCGAGTCCTAAAGCGAAGATCATCCCTCCTATCATAATCAGAGACGTGATGCACAGATTATTGCCGATCAGTCGTAGGAAGACCACTTCGGCGTACACCAGGCGACGTCTTAAACTATTGAAGGGCGATCCAGGCAATGCGAGCGAAAGATATTGCTACTTCTTGGAGAACGATAAGTATCTTCAGAAAGTATTCTCGAAATTTCGAATAGGATCGCGAACGGTGATGATATACCAGAATTGCATATTCATATAGCATTCCTCTACTTAGTTTCGTACGTTTTTAATGCTCACAAGAAGAAACTCATGGACCAACAGAAAATGGTGGATGACGACGGTCACGTAGATTACCTCACAAAAGATGATATTCGAAATACATAAAAGCAGGAGACGCTGTTAGAAATTCCGATATCCTCTATCAAAATCCGCAGAATCCTGAAGATATCGAGGCGAACTGTCATAAAGGATATAGCTCACTGTTCTCTCGGATGGAAATCCGACAATTCGGATCTACCGTTGATGCTATACAGGGCGTACCAGCGTTACGCAGATCCTTTGCTGAAAGAAGCGATCTCCTGGATGCGAAAGCATCAGATAATCGCTGGAAGGAAGTTTGGCACGAAGCATTGGAATTGCAGAGAAGGCATGCCTATTGCCGGGAAACTGATACATAACTCTTTCGTGTATTCATTCAAGCAAATCACCAAATATCCCGATTATATCTATCCTGAAGCGTACCAAATGTTCACTACCATCTATAAGAAGCATGACGTTGAAAGAGAATTTCTGGTGGAGAAATTCGAACAGGGTCACGGCTTGGGACTTAGTGAGATCGCATGCTTGCAGAATGTGAATTTCTCCTTCAAAATCCCAGACGATCTGCTGGTGTTAGATCCCAAGATCACTGATCATAGCCAGTTGATACAAGAGCTGGCGGTACGGTACAAGTTCCTAATAAACCAGAAGAAGAACCTACAAGAAGGCTACGATCAGGAGAAAGCCACAACGGATACGCCTGAAGACGTTGAAGGTATCGAGAAAGCGATTGGAGTAATATTCGAAGCGCAGAAGCAAGTGTTGTCGAACGAAAGAAACGACTCCTACATGGATAATTTGACACTCGCAGATGATGTCAATTTAACTGAAACGGGTGCAGCCAGCGTGTCGCAGGAGATCTTACGAGATAATATTAAGCAAGAGGTACCCGTGACAGCGAAAGCTAGCACATCAACTGAAGGCGTTGAGAAATTCAGAAATAGTGAGGATACCTTGAAGGCTCTGCGAGATTTAACTACGTATTTAGGGAATAAACAAGGAGAGAACGCTGTGAGAATATCCGATCTGGCGTACCTTTTGACGAAAGGTCTTTTTCCTGAATTCGATGGTGATGAGGAACGTTTGGAGAAATTGAACAAACATTTTCTGATCATGTATCCGTCGTCTACGTTCCGTGTATCCGAAAGTATTGCAGGCGAGCCTTGGGCGGAACAAATACTTTGTGACGCGCGCGTTAAAAGCGAAGAGATACAAGAAATGATAAAAAGGTAAGTGTTTCTGCAACATTTTAACTTTAAATAGTCTTATCTAATTAAAGATAAGCAATATTAATTAAGGTTAAATGGTTTAATCCAATATAAAACTTTGTGTTCCCATTCTTTTGTTGACCCGAAACAAAATAAGGTTAAAGAAATCGGCTATTGTATTACACTAAAACATCTACGTTGTATTAACATTTTTGTTTTGGACTAACGATACAAACATATATAGTGTGAGTCTGTAATCTGGAAGAAATTCAGTAAAGCGAAGACAGTATTTTTCACGGAAATATGCTCGGACACGTCGATTAGTATTTTAAATTGCCCACTTTTTCATCTGAGAAAATTTTGTACAGCGTGTCTCAAATTTGAGATATGACGTCATCGACAATTTTTTTTAAATGGTAGCCCTAATTTTTTTATAACTATTCTTAAGGATATATCAAATTACACATGCGTACCAAATTTTAAGTTTTTATTCCTTGTCATTAAAAAGATATTTAACAATAACTAATTCGAAAAATGAAGAAATCTGATTCAAATTTATTTTTATGAAGTTTAAAAATGGCACGTCAAAGGGTTTTTGTTTATCATTTTTTTTGTCAAACCAGGTTGACGTCTTATCACAATGTCAAAAAACAAGGTAATAAAAATAAGTAAGAAGTGAAGCTAGTATTCGACTCGTATTGAGAGAGGACACTTATTAGTTTGTCGTTTCGTGAGAAACACCGTTTGTTGAAAAATCGACCATAATGCCGTATTTAACTGAAACCCACAAAATTGAAATTTTAATGATGATTGGCTACGGAGATAGGACAAGAACACAAAATGAAATTACTCATTTATTCAGAGAGAAGTATCCTGATTTACCACCCATATCTCAAAGTACCGTAAGCAAGATTGAAAAACAGTTTCGGGAAAACGGGCATTTTAAGGAGAACAAATAATCATCGTCAGAGTACGCTCAATGAAGAAGTAAAACTTAATGTACTTCTTTCTGTTCAAGAAAATCCTTATATCTCCAGTAGGCTGATAGGTAGGGAACTCGAAATTAGTCTTCGGTGGCGAGAACTCTGAAAGCGCACAAATTTTATCCCTATAAATTGACAATCCTCCAGGAACTCACCGAAGATGATCCGAATCGAAGACTTCAGTTTTGCGAACAAATGATGGATCTACTAGACAGAAATGTTGTAAACATAGAAAACGTTCTATTTTTTGACGAATCAACGTTTATGTTAAACGGTGAGGTAAATCGTCAAAACTGTCGTTATTGGGCAGACAACAACCCACGATGGATGAGGGAAAGCCACACTCAATATCCAGAAAAAGTCAATGTTTGGGCAGGCATTGTTGGTGATCGAGTAATAGGACCAATTTTCTTCCAAGAAAATCTCAATGAAGCGAGATATTTGGAATTCTTGCAGGAAGAACTAGTTCTGAATTTGGCTACTCTATTCCCTGATCCGCTTGAAGCTGATGTCTAGAATAGAAACATCTGGTTCCAACAAGACGGCGCGCCTCCTCATTTTGCAAGACCTGTCCGTGAGTATCTAGATGATGTGTTTCCAGGCAGATGGATTGGTAGAAGAGGACCTTTTGAATGATCACCCAGGTCTCCACACCAATGGACTATTTCTTATGGGGGTAGTTGAAAGGCAAAGTTTTTAAAACCAAACCGGAAAATGTTGAGGTGTTAAAAGAACGAATAAGACAGGAGTGTAGGCTAATTTCCGCTGAAGTAATTAGAAATGTTCAAAATGCGTTTCGGTTCCGTTTAGGGTATTTTCAAGAAGTACATGGACATTTTGAACATGTATTGTAGAAGAGATATGATTTAGGTGAATCAGATTTCTTCATTTTTCGAATTAGTTATTGTTAAATATCTTTTTAATGACAAGGAATAAAAACTTAAAATTTGGTACGCATGTGTAATTTGATATACCCTTTAAGAATAGTTACAAAAAAATTAGGGCTGCCATTTAAAAAAATTGTCGATAACGTCATATCTCAAATTTGGGACACGCTGTATAAAATTTTCTCAGGTGAAGAAGTGGGCAATTTAAAATACTAATCGACGTGTCCGAGCATTTTTCCGGAAACTGTCTTCGCTTTACTGAATTTATTCCAGATTACAGACTCACGCTGTATACGTAATAATACATAAAAGGCGTTGAAACAATATTAATTCATTTTCACGTCGCCATAAACCACAGTTGGGTGAACAATTTTAGTGGTTTAATATGCTCTGCGCATGTTCATTGCACTGCAGATCAATCAATTCAAGTTGTAATGCAGGTCCAGCTTCGTCATATGAAACAACAACACAAAGAGGTTTGCAAAACTTTTAAAAATCATATTATCGATTTCAAAATCTATAAATCTTTCTTTAAATAGTGATTGTAGTTTCTCGATATAATTAGCGTAAGAACTACTATGTTGCTAGCATTTTTCGAGCATTATCCGGAAGTTTGGAAAATGACAGGTATTATTATTTTGTAGCTGAGAGCTGAGACTTAAATAGCTATAGTTTTGTTTGAAATGTGCATACATTATATATCAGATTACATTTAAAATTCTTTTTCCCTGAATTTTGAGATTGAACGCGTTCATATGACTAGATATATCAGTGAGAAATGCTAAATGACATGACCATTTCGAATTTTCATAATTACATATTGCTATGGTCTGGCACTCCGGGTTTCGGAAATTTAAATGTGTATTTTTATTTATTCCAAATCAGCCTTGTCAAAACAATGATAGAGTTTCCACAAGTTTTGTTAAGAATTTTGTTTTAATTGTTAGTTGCATTTTGTTTGGCCTGTTCTGTATATTGTATTTCATTTATTTGTATATTTTGCGTACTCCCGTATTGTATAGTTTATTTGCTAGTTTTTCCTTAGCGTTGCGCTGTGCGTTGAACGCACGAGTTTGTAAATTTCACATATATGCCATGTTACCCTAGAGGCCGAGGGAGTTATCAGATAGACGAGCCCGCGTATTGTTGTTCTCTCGGTTACTGTTAATGGTAATTTTTTTCAGTTAAGATGTAGTTCGTTTGTTGAATTTAAAAATCGTCTATCTAGTAATTCTTTAGTTAATTTGTGTTTATGTATTTGTGCACATTACATGTAAGGCTTTTTAATTATATTCGTTTTAGAAGTAAGCGCGTTTAGAGTTTAAATTTTCCGTTTTTTTTTGAACCATATTTAATTTTATTTTATCACCTCGGGGTAGGTGAAGTGAAGCTGTGAGCTTGTTTTAAATTTCATTTTTGATTTTGCTTGTTTCTTTACGTCATTTGAATTAAATTTTAGTTTGCCTTGAATTTTTAAAACCACGTGGATTTTTTGTGGTACTAGAAAGTCCTTCTAGAACGAATTCACCATTTTGTTTGCTAAAGGATTTGCATTGTCCTTTTTAAATTGTAGAATCTTATGCAGGTTTGTTTTATGCCAGAATCTTATATTTATGGTTTTCATTTCCCCTGTAAATTGTATCAAATGTTTTTTTTTTTTTTTTTAAAATAAAGTTAATGATTGTAAATATCATTTTAAATATCACTAGTTCTTTTATTTTTGAATCTGCCATTTCAATTTTTGGGAATTTTAATGAAAGTCATTTTTGCAACCGCCCACAATTAATTTTTAATAAATTTTCTCTGAGATTTAAGAATCTCTGGCGCCCTTTTAAATTCATTTTTGCTGAGCTAGCTAAATTAATTTTGTCATTTTTAATTTCTCTTTACTTATATGCATGGACCATCAGTTCACAGCAATATGTTCTGATTTTTTTTTCAACTAAATAAACTTTTATATCGTCAAATAAAGCTAAAAAAACTTTGTAACACCTTGCCTCCGTTTAGCCATAGAATTTCAGAAAAGTAACAAATGTCTCTGTATTCTGAGTCAACTTCATCCAGAAAACTTTAAACTGGTGGTGATTAAGTACACGTAACCCTATAAATTTCGCAGCAACAATAACGTTTTTCATAACATTATCGAATTACATTTTCTTTCCTATTAAGTTCTGCTGATGTATAATGCAATGCTATTTCTTTATTTTGGTTTGAATTCCTACTAATTCCATATGTTTGCAAAGAAGAAATACTATTTCATTTTCTTGACCAATCATAACAGGTGCACCATCACTCACTATGCCTATAAGTATGATTGGTACTAATTTATGTTTATCCAAACTATTGAGTAAACGCTGCAATAAATCTGAGCCTGCTTACTCTTTAGTAATTAAAGTAAAAATGCACATAGATTTTATTATTAGTCGAAACATTGCAATTTAAACAAAATAAATAATCCGATTTAGTGTCCTAATTTTCGCCATTTATCTTTTATTTAATACCACACTTCATTGATAGCATCAATTACACGAATTCGAAAAAGAAAATGTTCCATTTTTGCTCCAGCAATTCAAATAAATATTTAGCTATTTTAACATGTAAATTAGTTATTGCAACCTCACAGAATTAGCGTATTAATCAACCTACAAAGTGTGAAAACAATCACAACATGCGCGTATTCCTTATTATTATTTCCAACATTTTACCATTTCCTAAGAAACTTTGTTTACTAAATATCGTTTTTCTTTTACAGCCAATGTATTATTAAAAACTCGTCACATGATGATGAAATATTGAACAGCATGATAGATATTGGAGGTGATGATGAGGACACCAAACTAGCTTTTGCTATTATAAATTTTATCAAATCCAAAGGCATCCACGGTGCTTCATCTGAGGAATTGAAGGTAGCCTTTAGCAGCCTCTTAGTATCATCCATATACAGTCGCGAGCAAATGTTATAGGCACCTTTAACAAAATTAATGGGTTTCATGTTTCTTGCATTTTTTTTTTGTGACAGATATTTCAACGTTTATATAATCGCCTTTATGGTTACAATAGTCTTTATAGATATCTTTTGTAAATGTATTATTTTTTTTATATATTTTCAAGTCTTCGAGATGTCACTTTCTCCCTCCCATCTAAAAAGTATTATAGCTGTACTAAAAACACTTTAATATGCAACAAATTAATACGATCCCTTAAAATACTACATACTTATAATGTATTACCTACAAGTTTTTATTTTCTCATTTTTTACTGTGATATTCGCCCAAAATTTAGGGTGCCTATAACATTTGCTCACCTTTGATGGTACAATGAGCACCAAGCTCAAGTGCCCGGACATCAAGTGCCCACCCTAACTTGAAAACTTGAACATTTGCTCGCGACTGTACTGCCTTCTAAGTAACATAATGATATGACATCTATTAGGTGATATTGAGATCTGTTAAACGTCATTTCACGTCATCATGTTACCTCGGATTGCATCAATATTACAATCTATCTATCTATCTATCTATTCGTCAACTATCTATTCTGTTTCTTTAGTTATCACTTCTCATTTTCAATGTTTCCAATGATATCAGAATTTTTCGAAATAGAAGCCTGTATTTATTTAAAAATACATGCTCCCAAAAAAAAGAATTATGTAATCTTTTACGCTTTGAGAAATTAAAAACAAAATTCTCAATGTATACATGATCCTATATTCTTAACAGCTTCATTCCTATTTAGGCCGAATTTTCGACGTCGAAGCGCAACGTAGAATTGCACGTGATCATTTCCGTATTGATCAAGGTGGGAATAGTGTTCAGGGCTGGCATAAGGGACTTCAGGTTCGTGCATGTTAGCGAAAACGAAATTTGGACCATCGCCATGGACGACGAAAGGCCGATATCGGAATTGAATCTGTAATGCGCTAAATTTCACTTCGATGTATAGAGCTTATGCTAATATACTTGTCCGTTTCATTCGCAGGAATTCTCTGGGACTGCGGTTCAAGTTAATGCCGTGGATACGAATTAACGGCACGTTGAATTTGAAAGTTCTACATAATTGGATATACGTCATCCAATCCTATTGCCTGTCGCACCCGTTCGCCACTCTGCTGTCGTTGATGAAGAGGTTTAATTTTCTGAAGCCGGTTGATATATTTTCTCTATTGGAGGTGAGTTCTATAATAATTAAGTTGTCTTTTCTGAATTCCTTCTGTTAAAAATAATATAATAATTCTGTAAATAAACTGTTTGCATACTAATATGAAACTGTAACAAAAAAAATTGACCAAATAAGCACGGATTATTTTCGTTTTAAATGCTCACTTACCATCTCTAACTCCAAGATTTTAACTAGAAGGATTTAAGCCGAATGAAGTCCTAACGAATTTGTAATAATCAAAGATGTCTTAAGTGTCGCAAAAAAGAATGAATTCGATCAATAATATTCGTCAAACGCTTCTAAATAATCATAACTTTAATCTTCTTTGAGGAGATGATTTCAAGTCACCTTTCAGTATTGTTTCCAAAAAAACCCTGAATAACATGTGAATGTTTCTATATTATTTAAGTCTTTTATATTCGTATATAAAATAGTTTGATTGACAAAAAGTGAATTAAATGACATTACACAATAGTTCTTACTAGGAATCTACTACGTGTCACGGGTTCGAATCTCGCTTTGGTCAATTATGGTAATCATTTTTTTCCGGAAATATAATGATGATTGCGAGCGAGATTTATATCTGTGAGGTTGTCTAAAAAGCATTGCTTCGGCTTTATCCATTTCACTAAAAAAAAAAAGACAAATTAGGATTATACGCAAAATCTTGATCTTTTTTTTCTTTTGGAAAAAATTTATATAGTTTCTTTTTCGAACGTATTTGATATAAGTGACGTTTCGTTACTAATTTGTAACATTTTCAAGGCGTATGTTGTTTTTCTTCTGTATTTCCATTAAACTTTATTTCCTTATTTACATGGAACATAACACAGTATTAACATATGTAACACAATGTGTGAACCTAAACTATTTACAATGTATTTGACTATTATTTAAGTACATTGTAATTAGTTTAGGTATTACTAATACTATTATATTGCTTCAAATCATTAACCTGATGTTGTAAGAACGAAACTGGTAGTTAAAAAATAAATAAATAATTCTGGATTAAAAGCTTTTTTTTATTCACACCTATTTATATATTTCTCTTGGATATAGTCCCTTGCAACAGCAAGTGTCATAATAAAAACCTATTCTTTAGTTCCAACACTAGCCAGGCAAGAATTGGCAAAATTGTTGAAGTATCAAACAAATTAAGAGATCTTACTTTAAGTTGAGCTACTAACGGTTATTTGCACCGGTTATTCTTAAGCTTAACTTAAGACTTAAGTAGATCCTAAACTATGATTTCGTTTTGCACCGCTGTTTAAGGACCAGTTAAGTGTTATTCAAAATAAGCCGAAGATTTGCCCGGCTTAAGGTCCAGTTAACCTCACTTTTGGTTTCAAATGACATGTATTGCGGCAAGTGAAAGAAGACTTTTATTTGTTGTATTACGGTGTTTTCGAGGTGTTTTATTTATTGTTGTGGGGATATTTATTTTTGTACATTTTTGAAACAAAATGGCACGAGATATCTTAATAAATAACATAATGTTTGAAGATGATGATGAATTGGACGAGTTAAATATATTTTTTTGTGGTATACCTAGACAAGTAAATGAAAAGGCAGAATATTTTCATACTGCTGTGAACTGATTGTCCAAGCATACAAGTTTAAAGAAATTAAAAATGACAAAATTAATTTAGCTAGCTCAGCAAAAATGAATTTAAAAGGCGCCCAGAGTTCTTATATCTCAGAGTAAACTTTTTTAAAAAGTAATAGTGGGCGTTTGCAAAATTGACTTTCTTTAAAATCCCCAAAAATTGAAATGGCAGATTCAAACTATTTAAGATGATATTTACAATCATTAACTTTTATTGTAAAAAGAAAAAAAAAAACATTTAATACAAATTACAGGAAATTAAAACCATGAATATAAGATTCTGGCAAAAACAAACCTGCATACGACTCTACAATTAAAAAGGACAATGCAAATCCTCTAGAAAGGAATTCTTCTGAATTCTACACAAAAATCCACGTGGTTTCAAAAATTCAAAGCAAACTACAAATTAATTCAAATAAGTAAAGAAACAACCAAAATTAAAATGAAATTTAAATCAAGCTCACAGCTTCACTTCACTACCCCGAGGTGATTAAAATAAAATTAATATGAAACTACAAAAAAACGGAAAATTTAAACTCTAACGCGATCGCTTCTAAACGAAAATTATAACGGGCTTATCATAAATCGTGCACAATAATACAACGCCAATTAATAAGCGGAGAGTCTGAATAATGATCAAAATTAAAATAATTACCGAACAAATCTTAACAAATGAAAAATCGTAAAATGGAGGCAAAGAGCTCAAAATTTACATGTACTTACATTCGTGACAATCATTCAGACTCTGAGCCCTAAGAGGCCTCACTACGCGTATATACAAACAACCGACTGCGCGCGCTGCGACAGCCGCATCAATCATAGAATACGCTTATAAGAAGGACCAAACAAGATAAACTAATGCTAAACATATAATTAAAGAAAATTAAACTAACTAACTGAACAAATAAATACATCCAACAAAACTACTAAATTCATAGCAAAATGTAAAAATTAACATAAGTGAGAATTTGCGCGCGGCAATGCCAAAACATGATCTTGGAAAATTAACAGCATAGAGTTCAAACAACCGGGGAGACATATCACAGCAATACGTTTGACGAACTTGCATTTTTTCCGGCGATTTAGGGTAACCAAATGTACAACATTATTTATACTAAACCTGATTGAAGCTGAAATTGAATATCCTTGATGTGTGAGTAGGAATAAAAAATAATTTTAAGTTTAGTAACCTAAGACGAAATAATCATTCCTATGACCGCGAATGCATACAGTTTGTTATGTTTTATCTAATTAAACAACAAATTTTCAGCAATGATAGTGTTGCTTTTATGAATCGGCTGTTAATATTCCTGAGACTGTGTGCAACAAGGTCTCACCTTTCATGTGTTGGAGATTTTGGCGGTACCCATTTGTCTACAGTCACGAGGCATACTAAGAGAGTTGCTAGGGCTTTGGCTCGTCTAACAACGCAACCCAAAACCACACACAATACAACAATGATGAAAACTCGAAAACTCGTATCAAGAATTAAAAGTCAACATTCTCCTTCTTTCTGTGTATTTCTGTCAAAAACTGTTCGTTACCTTGGTTACAAGTCACTTTCACACTGTCTGACACTGTTGCCATCCGTTTTCAATGTTTAGCTAAGATTTATTCCTAGTTTCGATGGTACAAAACATATTCACCTTAAGGTTCACCTTAAGCTGAGCCTCCATTTAACTGAGTTTGTTATTAGGGAAAGCTGGTGCAAATATCTGTAAAAGCGAGAAAAAAATGAAAATATGTAGTTTATATAAAAGATATTTGAAATAAATCATGATTTTACATTTTCTGAAATATATTTTAAATTAAGAAATTTGCTTCGAAATTGAATTGAAAACAACGTTTTTGGTTATCATCGAAAAATACATTTTTCGTTTAGTCAGTTTCCAAGTGCTTATCCCAACCCTGTACATACTACATAAAGTTGAGTTACTTATTACCACTTATCTTCAACAAGCGGCGCTCAATTGCTGTGTAAACATCGTTTTATTTATTTACCGAGTGTGCAATCAACCAAATGGAAGGGAAACACTTCTGCTTTTATTGCTTTATTTCTTCCGGGAATCGCATTGATCTCTTAACATTAATATTTGCTACTTTGTAAATTACAACCTTTCATTTTATATCGAAAAGCTCTCTGTACAAATAAGGATAATAAATACATACATATATACTATATTTGAATATTTTTATTATATATTTTTTTTCTTACAGTATCTCCAAACATTGGATTGTTTGCATATGTACACCTACATAGATGCGAGACCGTCTACCTTATTTTCGAATGCTGAAATATCAGGGAAGAGTGAGTAACTTATTAAATTGTTGTTGACTGATGTTTGTCACTTTTATCAGAGTTGCGTGAAATTTACGCTGTTATTTTTTTTTTACGAAGGACCAACAAATATCCTGGACGATTTTGAATCTATTTTCGTGGAAACGGATAAGACTGCCATAATTAAGATGGGAGCATTCAAATATAAGGGACGCACTGATATAGAAATACCGTTCGAAGAATGATAATATTCCTTTTATTCTGTATTTGAATTGTTATTTAAGTTACTACATAAATAAATGTCTATTACAAGAAATTCAAATATAAATGCGTTTTATTTACTCTTTCATATGCATAGTAAGATGTCAGATGTGCCTGTGAGTAATGGAAATAAAAGCAGAGAAGTATATTCTTCTCCGATGCTGTTTACTGGTGTTGGAGGAAGTCATGAGGACGCTGTTAGACAACAAAAGGATGGGATCCAATAAAAAGGGTCGATGTTTTAAGACTGTAACGTCGTCCTCTTTCGCTACGATTATTTTCTCTAACGTCTTTGTGTTTGTAGTTTATACATGATTGTGAACGTCTAGAAAAAATACACAAAAAAGAGAAGCAAGCAAACACGATTTTGAAAGTCGCTCATATCTCAAAACCTATTGAACATAGTTATAGGGAATGCTCATATAAAGCGATAGGGGATGATATTTACTTCCTAATTCCGAATTAAAATACAGGGTGTTCTATTTAAAAAAAAAAGAGTTTTCTGCATTTGAAAATATGTCACTTTGTTCCTCAGTTTTGAACACCCTGTATGTTAGAATGTAAAGTGTGCTTACCGTTTCTTAGAGTTATATCTACATTCATAACATAGCAAATTTGGAGTCTCTACTTGCAGTATTAACCGAGATATTAATTTCTCAATGATGCAATGATTATGACTAAAAAAAAAAAAAAGAAAAACAAATAACTCAAAAACGGCAACATGTAGCTATAGGAATAGCTAATGAAAACTGACGTATTTATAGTTGTAGAATCCAAAAATGAATAAAAAAAATATATCATTCTATTTAAAAAATACCCTATATATGTATATTCATTACCATTACTTCATATCCTGTTATAATATTGTAGGGTTTTTCCTGAAGAAGTCATTAATAAATGAACAAATATCGAGGTCATATAAAGTAGTTTTTATTAAATAGACCGCACTACCCATATATCCGATTTTATGCCTTTTCAAATTATAATTCCTAAACTTATTAAATAATCTATGTTAACTATAATTTTCCTGTTACCAGGCTTCAAATAAAATAAGTTATTTTTGAAACTGTAGCAGTGTAATTACTAATTTCTCATTATCAGTAAATTCCGAACATATTTTTGTTTTACCACGTTGCATTCATATTAAATTCCTAAATACATTTAGAGTGCTTTAAACAGTGAATGATACATCACGTCACATATGCAATGAATGAATATGCGTAATCGATCTTCGTTGCCAAACAACTAATAGCAGTCTTATTGCATCTGATATACGTCACTTTTTGCGCAGATTTTGATGGCGTAGTATGCCATTCTCTACCGAAACGAACTCCAGATTAAATATCAACAGGTGGACGTACGCAAGCGTACTACTAGTAATTATCCCACAAGCTGATCCCGGATCAATTCTATCCTGCACGCAAATGGTACTAAAATAATTTGGTACGCCAATAGCACCTATGCAATTGGTACATATAATAATAATTTTGTTTAGATTTTCTGCTGACAACGCAGGACCCCTTAGGAGTAACCATTCTCGAGATATTTACAAATATGTGCCGAGAATCGCTAAATTTCCTTATTTTCATTATTTCAATAATAGTTTTCTTTTTTGGTGTGGCGAAATTATTTGGTGATATTAAACAGCGTATTTTTTTCCCAAAAACGTAATTTATTAACATACGCGAAACACCTGTTATGTTAATAAATTTTGTGTGTTTTTAGGGAAACACCACACAGACAACACAAAAAACACAAAATTAAAACTAAGTAGCAAGTTTTATTGCCAAAAAACTCCATCATCAGCTAGCCTAGAGGTTTCGCTACTGTTCCTGATGACGCAACATAGGAAAACCTGTAAAAAAAAATACCTAAAATACCTAAAAACACCAATCATTCTTAAAACCAACAAAATGAAAGAAAGATAATATATTCCACCCAAAAAGAAAAGAAAAAGAACCAGAAAAAAAAAAACAATAAATTGAACAAAAGAAAAATAAATGAACAATTGTAGTATTATTATAAGTGTAAGCATGGAAATACCGAGGCTGTATCAATTACAGGAAGCATGAAATTTGAACCGATATTATTTACTGTTCCAAACAGAAAAATTCATCTAAATTATAAAAACTATGCCGAAGGAGAAATTTCTGTAAAGCATTGCGGAAGTTCGAAAAAGTTTGCATCAATACAATTTCACGAGGTAGACGATTGAGTACTTTAACCCCCATACTTTTCACCCCTAAGCTCGTGATGTTTAGAGTGCAACCTGCAGTATGCATGTAATCTCTTGCTCTAGTCTGATAATCATGGTACTCTGCATTCAATGTAAAGGTGTCTTTATTTTTATAAACATAGCAAGCTAGTTCTAGTATATAAATACAGATTAGGGGGCAGCAAATTTAATTTTTTAAATATAGGTCTGCAAGATTGGGTGAAGTGAGCACCAACAATGGATCTTACAATGGCTTTTTGTGCTAAAAACACTCTCTTGGATGCTGCCGATATACCCCAGAGCAAAATTACATACTGAATCCTCGATTGAACCTCAGCTTGGTACAATGTCAGCATACATTCCAGTGTAACCTGAGATCTCAAACAATGAAAAACATAACACTTACTCGATAATTTTGTAGTTACATTTTGACAATGCTCATTCCATAACAGATTAGGCTCAAATGTAACGCCAAGGAATTTTACAGATTTAGCCTCCGGTAGATTTGTGTCATTCAAAGAGATATTTGTGATATCTGTTCGCCTATGTCTTGTATGAAAAATCATATATTTCGTTTTCTCTAAACATAACGACAGCTTGTTTGTTGCGAACCATTTCGTTAGAATACGAAGCAGTGTATTTGTAATAAATTCTCGCGTTAATATGGAGATATCATCGGCATACATGGTTAGGTAAATGTCTGATAAAAAAAAACACAATGTCATTAATATACAAGTTAAACAACACAGTGCCCAAATCAGAACCCTGTGGAATACCCATCACAACCGGCAATGAATGAGGTCGAGCAATCTCGATTTCACCAGAAAGTTTAACATGTTTAATTTTCACGTATTGGATGCGATAGTACAAGTAGGAAGCAAACCAATTTGCCACTATAGAAAGATATAATCGCTTATAAGCAAGAGGTAAGAAAATTTCTAAATCACTCTTAAATTCATTAAATTAATCACTCTTAACTGCTAGAAGTTTTGTAACTGTGTATTTAAACTGCTGCAGCGAAGCATTTTTATGTGGTTAAATAAACCCGTTCATTGCTTGTGCACAATAATATCTAAAATCCCTTTTAAAATACTGAGAACAATGTGCAAGAATATCTATTGGATCTTTCTCCTGATATCAATGTGGTGCATATTTGTCCTGAACTTAATTTCTGCAATCACATACGGTAGGCTGTTCGTCTTTAAGAATTTATAAATGCAGCATAGGAAGTGCACCTCTATAATCTCCGCGCTAACTCAAATGGTAGAGCGTTCGTCCGGTAAACGAGAGCGTGTAGGTTCGAATCATGCCTGAGGAGGAAAAAGAATTCTTGGGAAAAATTCCTCTTAAAATTATTACAGTAATTAGCATTAATACATTAATTTGTTAATGATTTCATACTGTCAGAAGCTTGCAGCAATCTATGCATAATTCGCCGAACTGCCGGCCTTTCAAGATCTGTAATTGATATGAGTCGATTCTTGTACAAACCTACATATACTCCTCTCTAGCGCAAATGGCAGAGCGTTCGTCCAGTAAACGAAGGTGCGTAGGTTCTAATCCTGGGTGAAGAGAAAGTCTTTTTCTTGGGAAAAATTTCTCTTAAAATTATTACAGTAATTAGCAGAAATACCTGTATCATATGCCTGTCAATAGAATCCAAGCACATTCCATATACCGAATCGTAATACATAAAATATGACAGTGTTACACAACAGCTTTTTAATAATAATAATAATAATGTTTATTTGTGAGAATACAATAAGTATTTACAAACGTCATGCTTAGGTAAATATAAAATTTAAAAATATGAAAATACAAATAGGTAACAGACAGAATATAATTTAATATACGATTTGACAAACAATAACGGTACAAAATATTTAAACATGCTCTTGTTATAGCTGGAGATACATTTACTGAAAATAATCATATATTACATAAGTATATAAGTATATGCCAAATGATCAGGTAACCAACCAGTGCATCGCCTGCGGATGCCAAACATTACAGCACTACAAGAAAATTCATTCGTTTATAGCCTAAAATATTCTTCAATGGAGTATAGCATATGATTTAAAAGATATGACAACACTACGTTTAAATTTATTTTCACTTTCTATGGATCTCACATTCTGAGGCAAAGCGTTGAAAGGTCTTAAACCCAAAACATTTGGGGAATTTTCACGTATCTTTAATGTATGGGAAGGAATATGCAAATTTGATTTAAATCTGGTGTTATGTGCATGGAAATCACTGTTTCGGGAGAATTTATTTTTATTTTTATATATATAATTTATTAATTCATATATATGTATAGATGTCACCGGCAGTATTTTAAATTTTTTAAGTACTGCCTACATGACTCACTGCTCTTAATACCTGCGATACACCGTATTATTTTGTTGCGCCAAGAATACACCGCTGCTAGCTGGAGACGCACCCCAAAGAGTGATGTCATATGATAATCTACTATGTACTGCTCTGGACGGACACCCAGTTTTCGCAAAAGTTCCTTTTTAAGTTGCATAGATTTGGTCATGTTTACTTCGTTCAGCCTTTGTCAATGTTTCGAGAGAATTTTCACAGATGTAGATTTTATTTTTGTATAAGATTAAGTTAATGAGTTAATTGTTTAATTTATTTATGTTCAGTTTTTTTTTTAAATTAATTTCATTTATGTAGATGTATGTTTTCTTCTAAATGTTGGCGTGATGTTTGTGCAGCAGCGTTGTACGTAGTCGAAAGTAGGATTTTTGTTACAAAAACGACTGGTGACTTGTATGAAGCAGCTCCTTGGTCGACTGTCAGCTTGAGTACATGTATTTTTAAATTGTTTGCTGCCATTTTGTTAATACTTTTGATATCTTAATTTGATTCGCATAATTTATTTTATTTCGTCCATCAAGGAATTCGTTTTTTAATAATTGTTATTATATTGGTGTGTGCACACTAAAGGCGTAAGATCATTTATTATTTTTTCGTGCAGGAAGATAGATTTAGTTCTCTCTTTATATTTTAAAGAATTATTTTTTCCCGTTTTTCATTTTGCTGTTTTGTTTTAAATTATTAATCACCTGGGATTGGGTGAATAGAAGCATTGTGCTTGCTAATAGTTTTCAATTTTGTAAATTTTTAGTGTTTGTCCACCCATTTGTCCCATTTTCAAATTCAGTCAGTGCACAGCAGTACGTTGGCGTAATAAAATGATAATAAGCTGTTAAAATCAACCACTTGCTTTAAATTCCTTATTTGATAACATAATGAGTTCATTTTCCTTTTTAGTTATATTACAATGTGAATTCCATCTTAATGCTGAATCAAAATTTATCCCTAAAAACTTTATCCTTCCACACTCTCAATTTCTTTATTTTGGGCGAATACATGTATGTCCATGAATACCACTGCACTGATATTATCAGCATACATTACTACACTGAAATCAGAAAGAAAGCTGATTACATCATTAACAAAAATAATAAACAGCACAGGGCCCAAAACGCTTCGGATTCCTGCGGAGCAGCTAATTTTCAGAAATTCTCGAAAATTAACTACACCGAACGCAATACTGATAAACATCTTTTAACTGAGCTTTACAAAATTTATTTGGAAAATATTCAATCAATTCCGGATGATACGTTTTTAATTAAAAAATGTATGTTATTATCTACTTTAGGTGACAATAAAAAGTCACTATGGGAGCTTGAATCATAAAGTTTTATGTCAGTAAATTCTATTAAACCTGGCTTCCTCATATCATTCAATTTAGCGAAGTTCTCGTGAAACCGAATATCCGGTGTCTTATTTCCTGCAAATTTTACGCTCATATAAATCTATTCCGTTGACGTCAAATACGCTATCAAAGAATCCTCTACCCGTACGACCTTTATTGCGACGTAAAAACGCCTTCGTGAAGAGAAATACTTTACATTTCGGGAAAATCTGATTAATATTAGCCAACCTTCGAATCGTTCTATTTATAGGGAGGATTATCGGAAAATATTTAATGCCGGCGACGAAAAAACGAATTCGTAGAAGACCAGGTAAATAGCTAATTCGTCTATTTTAAATCCTGTTTCGTGTGAATTTCGTATCCGTGTCGTGTCGTTAGCCGTCATTAACTCGAAAACTGTTATAAGGACGCGTGGCGACTGTTTTTTTATAACTTTTTTTTTTGTTTTGTCATATAATTATTGTCAATATAACGATATTTCTCGGTATTCGTATTCGTGCAAAGGAAAGAAAAAAGAAAGTGGGTCATAGCGACGCTTACCTATATTTATATCTCATATGTATGCATATATTTATTAATACCAGTGCATGCTTGTTAAATACTCGTAACAACGTTGTTCTCGGAAGAGATTTTGAGTTATTGCATTAATTATATACGTATGCAATATTTATAATATAAAATGATCTTATAGCAATAACAGCCACACGACGAATATTTATTAAGTAATGAGTATTACACAGGGCATTTCAATTGAAACGAGCCACCTTCTTAACTAACTCTTTATCTGCTGTGATTTATATAAAATCCGAAACCTGTCAATTGTCATATCAAAGAGGAAAAACTTTTAAACTTTTAAGCCGGAAGAGTCAACCGCAATAAGAATATCGATTTCATGAATTTCAAAGAGCCACAAATTGTTATTTCCGCTTTTACATTTTATTTCAAATTTGAATTGTATAAGAAAGGGTTATTAGATACAATACGACGTTACTTATTATTATTTTGTATTATTTATATTATTACCATGTTACAAAATATGATACTACGCTAGGGAAAACAAACAATGAAACTATATTTTAAAAAAAACAATGCGAACAATGACCTTGCATTTCTCTAGGAAGTTTTGGTAAGTCCGGCATATAAGTGGTAGTTTTTAGTTTAAGACTCGACTTATTTGGTTTCTTAGCTTGTTCTTTATTAAGTTCATGGATCAAAAGCAATTTTTCCTATTTGGTCATAGCATTCCAGCAAACAATTCCAGGCATCGAAAATTAGTGCCTCAGGCTTGGCCATCTCTTTTAAAGTTGTCCACTTATGTTGCGATACCAAAGTACATTTCTACCTTTTGTAGCTCTTCTAAGCTCCTTGTTAGGCTCGTAAATATCGAACTCCACAAATCTTTGCTTTTTGAATCTAGTAAATGGATTTCAAATGAGCCAGCATTGATATCAAATGAAACAAAATTTAGTTCTTTGCTGTTTACTTTGAGAGGATTCGCAATGAAAGCTAAGGTAGGCTTATTTATATTGAAGTGGTCAAATCATTTTGATCGTTCTTGTGAAGTAACTGGTATCAATAGAAGCACTGTTTCCATCCCGATGTTTTTTTTTTCAGGTTTGGAAATATAGTAATGTGCCTATCTCCATATCGTCAGCCAAAAGGAGCAATTTATTTTCAAAAAAAGAACTAGTTCTTCCAGTAATGAAAATGCAGTGTTTCCCTTTCCTTGAAGCTTCAGATTTAGTTTATTGAAATGAATTGTAACGTCAGTCATAAAATGTAACTTTGTAGCTATTCTTTCAATTCAGGATGATCAATGGCTTTATTATTTAGGAACGTGATAATTTTATGCAGACATGAGGAAAAACGCTTTAAAACACTGCCTCGTGAAATAATCTTCCTGAACAAATAAAACTTTTGCTTTGCATAGGAAATAGCATTGTCCTATTTTAAATTAGAGTCTAGTGCAGTTTTTATTTTAGGCCAGAACCTTCAGTTCAGGGTTTTTTTTTCTGCACAATTGTAATTTAACCCGTTGTGAAAAAAAAAAAAATGATTGTTTAATTAGCGTCACTAGGTTAAAAATTCTGTTCTTTTATTTTATATTAAACCTTTATGATTTTTCGTGAAATTAAGAAAGAGTGATTTCTTTCACTCACAATTTACTTTTCGTGGTTAGATTAAAGTTTTAATTCGCGAGGGTAACTCTGAGATTAATAGTTCTTTTGTTCATTTAAAAAAATTCCGTTGAGCTAGCTAATATTTTATTTTTTTTTTCATTTTAAGTTCATTTAGCATTTTTATCTATCTCACTTTATACACAGCAGTACGTTATTGTGCACAATTAAGTCCGAGTAGTGGTTACCCATGTCATCTAATAATTCTCTAAATTGGCGATGACAGAGAGCCTCAGCTAAAATGCTATTCGTAATATTAATAACCAAGTTCATAACGTCAACTATTTCTTTCGGAAAGGATTGTGTACAAAACGCTTCCAGGTGAATTAAGCAATGCATAGAAAGGATTTCATGCTCAATTTTTCTTTTTAAAATTGAAACGAATCCTTTGTTTATCCCAGTCGTGCTTTTTGCTCCATGCAATGGAAACAATCGTATTCACATTAATGTCTAATAGCAGCAATCCTAATAATTCCTCCTTAGGGCCTTGAGGTGAGACAAATTTTACAAATAGTGCCACTTGCACTGTGTCTTTTATGTCATAAGACTCATTCACAGGAATTGATATTGCCGAATTCAGTTTTTTTATCCTTCAACTGTTGTTGTGTCACATCTAAGTCTATTTTAACAGTTCGATCTTGTACTGTTTTAGCAGGTAGTTGAATATCTTTGATTTTTTTACAATTTTAGCTTTGAATGAATGTCGTTTGAATGAAACACGGCCGGTGTCAGAATCCTTACTGAATATAAAAGTTTTCGGGCTGATATGCCGTGGTCTAATTCTTGTAGATGTCGACGTTTCGCCAAACTCTGCGGCTGGCATCTTCAGGACGGTGATCTAGCAGTTTCACTAGTTGTCTGATGAGTGAACCACTCATCTTTTTTGTCACTTTTTTATCCAGTAAGGATTAATTTCAGTTTTGTTTTTAAAATCATTAAGCAAGATCCTCAAACGCTTTTATAAAACACTGGTTAATATAATGGTTTAGCTATTTCAAGCGAAATTTTGAAGTTAGCCATATTTACGCTGTTCGTGGATTGTGTCTAATTATGTATCAAGGACCTTGACATCTAGGTTATTCAAATTTAAATTTAAAATTGAATAGATTCATTTGTGTCCGTTCGCCTAGCTTTTAATTTTTGTTTAGGGGAACTTAAAGAGCCGCAGTTGTTTTTTGAAACGGCTCACGAGCCGTGGTTTGCCGACCGCTGGCTCTATTCTATCCAAGAACGTGTGGAATTAGTGACTCTATTCAATTTTTAAGGATGGGGGCTGCTGTGCTCCCAGTCATTAAAAGTTGCCCCCCATTGGTATGACAATTGACAATGCCTCTTATGGTTTGTTATCTTTAATATGTATTCTCCCCACACAATAAATTTAAGCGTGCAAACTTAGAATACCAAGCAACATACATTACAGACTTCCAAGAGCGAATAATCTTAGAATCAAACCTCGCATCGGTGAGATAAGATTCGAGATAGCACTTACTCGTGCTTCACTCGATGTTTATCTTAATCATTCACGGAACGTAATTGTTTCCTGGTCCCCTCTCTCTCACTTCTGCAAGCACGTCCGCTATTTTTAATAACTATCCGCTAGATATCTACGTTTCGCGTTTCGCCATTATTTCTCGGAAGCCGGTTCGGATAATCGCGATCGTTAGAAGGCAAAATAAGAGGATATTTAAGCCCGACGCAAAATCGCCGTCCGTTCCGTTAGTTTGTCGCTCGCCGTTGCCTAACTGTGTTCTCGTAATTATTTTAATTAAGGAAGTCTATTAGCTTTTCGCCTGCGCGTTCGTGGGACTAATGCGACTCGTTTAGATTTCCATATAATGTAATCATCTTAACGAGGAAAGTTTCGAGGCCTTCATTGAGCGTCTGTGTCGGCATCAATGAGACATAATTATAACGGGATAATTAGCGCTAAATCCAGGAGGTGCAAATTGCTTTCGTGAAATGAAGTTGATGAATTATGATGCTATTTACTGCTAATATTAGTACCTATATAAACTAATTTCATATAATTTAGGTTTATTATAGGTAATGAGTTGGAAGAGGCAGAGAAAAACAAATTTTCAAATCGTTTTTAAATTTATTGATAACGAAGTTGTTAAATGTTCTGTTTCTGAGGGTTGGGAGTACCTACCAGGCGCGTCCCCGAGATGGTGGATAGGGGAAAGGCCATCTTGTCAAGGTTCGCTCAAGACGAGATGGTTAATGGCGGCTATAAGTCCGTCCTCTCTGATTAAAACCGGAGCAGAGTGAATGAAAACCGTTGCCGTGAACCACTCCCTCTCGCCCGGGCTGTCGTGTCCTGGCTAAGGGCTTGCACAGGATTCTACAACGATGTCAGTTGTTGCTTTTACCGAAAGCCCAACTTTTAAATCAGGTCCCGAAAGGGATGGGGGGTCTTGGCTTAACTGCATGGACCGGGAGGAGACAACCTCAACAAAAACCTAAATCCTAAAATGGCGGACTAAACTGATGGGATGTGTGGCTGGATAGAAGACCAGTCTACTAGTCCAACCTTGGGGCACCTGGCGCACCCCATTATATTTAGCCTTACCTCGGCATACGGGGCTCTGTGGAGATGGACTTTTTCTTCCCTAGTTACTCATGAGATCAACCATGGAGGAAGGACGTTTATTAGCGGGACGACATCGCTAATTGGAACAGGCCCTCCATAAGAAGCCTTCCACTTCCAAAGTGAGAGTACCTCATAAGGAAGGAACAAAGGGAGGAGCAAAACGACTGGAGCAGATTGGGGAACAGGTTGGCATCCACCCCCTCTCAAATTGCGTAGCATTGTGCAACTCAAGGGTGTTGCACCTGGAAGCACGTGAAATCGAAGAGGGAGACTTACCTAACTTGGGGCCTTCTGATATCCTACACTTTCTGAAAGGAATAGGATTGGAAGGCCAGCTGTAAAACAGCAAGAACAGGGGACACAATAGATCTTTAGGTCGCACTGTAATATCACCCTTGCAATATATACATACATATATAAATGTTCTCTATACTGAATTGTCTATTTCGACTATTTGAAATTATATTCTTCATTTCCTATTTACTAAACCACTAAGGAAAAGCACTGGGGAAATACTGACTCATATTGTCGTAATAGTAGGTACCCTAACAGAATAAAATTCTGGATGCGAAAATATAAGTATTTTTTTTTAAATAAAGATGAATCTGAAATCACTAGCAATGGGCAATGTGCTTTAACCTATAGCGTCCAGTGATACCATATTGTATCAATAAATGTTGCTTTGTGTTTTTATTTTTTTCAGAAACATTTGATTTTACGCCCTACCAATTCCTTCCCCAAACTGCAATAAACATCCGGACTAAGCAAGAAGTCGAGAGAAGTTCGTTTTCTATTAATCTTTTATAAATTTTGTCCTGCTTTCAAACATGGACATTTTTTGGGCGAAAATAAAGTTTTCTGTTTGTATTCGGTTCTCCCTTTTTCTTTTATATATTACTGCATGCTACGTGTTCTATATTCTATATAATAAGATACTTTCAACTTTATATAAATAGTTTACTCACATTAGAAAAGTCACTGTGTTGAATTAACAAAATGCTTTTTGTTGATTTTTTGTTGGTATATCGACTGCATATCTCCCTCAAATAAGTACAAGTTCATTCATTCATTCATTCATTCATTCATTCAAGTTAGGGCGGGCACTTGACGTCCGGGTACTTGAGCAAGGTGCTCATTGTACCATCCCTACTAATTCTCTTATTTCCACTCGAGCAGCTTGATGTTCTCTATAAAACCCAGTACCTATCTTGCCCAATGGAAACTTGAGGACCTTCGAGGGCTCCAATAGGTCTCTCCCGAAGTACTTCTGCCTAAGTACCTTAAGTTCCTCACAAGTGCAGATTACATGTAAACTCGTTTCCTCCTGTAATTCGCATCTTCTACACCACGGTTCGCTTACTCGGCCTGTGTTGTATAGATGCTTTTTCAGGGCAGTGTCCAGTTACCAACCCATTAAAGGTCTTAACTCTTTCTTACTGCGCCTAGTAGGTTATCAGAGAAACTACCATCCCATCCCCTATCAGCGTTTTGGTATGGAGTTGACCTTCAGTCGACCTCCATTTCTTTGTACTTTCTTTATCTAACCAGCTCCAGATCTCCCTTCTTGCGGAGTCCTTGGTAATCCCACATACGCGCTCTGGACCAGTGAAGTGTCTCTTAGAGCCCTCCTTGGCTAGTTCATCGGCTATTACGTTGCCCTTTATATCCTCATGTCCCGGCACCCAAATCAGAGACACCGTGTTGTCTCGTGCCAGTTTGTTGAGGGATTGTTTGCAGTCTCTAATTAGTTTTGACCTAGTTACGGGATTCGAGACTGCCTTAATGACAGCCTGGCTGTCAGTCATTATATCAATTTTCCTCCTCATGCAGCCCCCTTTTGCAATCATTTCTGCACAGGCTGCAAGGGCGGATACCTCTGCCTGGAAGACCGTTGTATGTTTCCCCAGGCTTATAGATATCCTTTGATTAGGACTGGGCCCACAAATACCGGCTCTTGTGCCTTGGCTGGATTTGGATCCGTCCGTGAACCAGTTGTCACTAGCAACGAGCTCACTGCGTGCCTGGTCTCTGTTCGGTATGAAGATTTTCACCTTTTCACTGAAGATAATTTCGGGTAGCATTTGCAACATTGGCCCGTCCAGCATCGCGCCCGTAGTACAAGTGTGCCCTCTCACCCTGAAGTTGGGATGCCACAGGTTGTTGGCTTTCAGTCTAAGGATCGCATTCATTGCCTCCAAGTACAAGTTATTACAACTAAATTATTTTTCACGTGATACGTTTCAAAGGGTTGTATTGAACTCTTGCTAGGATTACTATAACAATATAAATTTGTTGTACTAATAACAAATACCTAACAATTGTTCTTCGTTCCTGCAACAAAAGAATTTGGTTCGCCATATACAACGAAACAGCATTATTAAATTAACTAAATGTTGGTTAGCTCAATGCAGGCATTTTTCTGAGTGTATACTTGTCATTACCAGCAACTAAGCATTAAAGCACTAGAATGATCAGATGTCTCAAAATGTTTATTTTTCAGATCTAGGTTTTCATTATCTGAAGCTTTGTACACGCTCTATGTCGATGACTCATTAGGAGAAGAATGAAAGTGATATGATGCCACCAGAAGTAAGTGCAGACACTGACGAAGACTCTGCAGACGAAGATGAGATGGAATGATTTATAATTTGACTGGACAACTTAGAGCTTTCTCTGAAATAAAGTTCAAAACCAATTAAAGGTTAGGAGATGATCCATTACCTGTAACTGGAAACTCTATTCTTTTGATATCGAATACAATAAATGCATCACAAATGACTCGTTTGTTAGTCAAACTTCTGTTTTTTTGTTTTTAATCGGGAATGGATCTCAAAGACAATTAGTGAAGCTCCGATATGGAGTGAAGGGAATTTTGATCCACAAAAAAAGTAATTTCTTAAAGATAATTATTCGATTTATACAGATATGTCATGTGCTGATATTTTTTAGTTATTTTTTGACGATTCTGTCTTTGAGCACATAGTAAAAGAAACCCAGAAATATGCACAATTCAAAAATAAGCCCGATTCCGCTATCTCATTCGACGAAGTACGCTGTTTTGTTGGAATTTTACTTCTCACAGGATACAATCACTTACCATCAAAGCGTATGTACTAGGAAGAAAAAGAAGATGTGCGAATTTTGATGATCGTGAAAGCTATGAGGAGAAACAGATTTATTCAGATCCAACGATTTGTCAATTTTGTCGTCAACAATGTTGCCCATGAAAACGATAAAGTGTGGAAAATATGTTAACTAATGGATAGACTCCAATCCAGGTTTTTAAAAAATTTCCAAAACCACAGAATCTGAAAAATCAAGATATGAAGCTATGATTGGGTGCTACGGTCATCACGGATGTGAACAATATATTCGTGGGAAACTAACTCGATTTTGATATAAAATGTGGCGCCTCAATTCAAGTGATCAACTTTACAGCTACCCTTACTGGTTCCTACTGACTTGGATGCAAGGCTAGTATCCTAGGCCCTTTTAGAAGGTCCTTGGATTTAACAGTACTTAAAACCGTGGTGTTTCAAAGATTGGTTGTGGATGCTTTGCCTTAAACTAGATTCTCGTGGCTTCACTGTGAAGGATTATTTACTTTTCCAATGAAGATTTTTTTCGTGAATTACATGAATATGATGCTCCCACTCGGAGCAGTCGTATCATCGCAATTACGAGTCGTTTTTGAACCAGATCCATTTGCTTTTAATTCACCGATGAAGCTGCCTTGCTGAAACTTTCATTGGGTTTCTTCGGGGTTGCGTGGTGTTTATAGACTTCATCAGGTCTTTTTAAGCCTTGATACTCTTCTTATTACCCTTAGTGACTTGGCTTACGTCTCCCCTTGGCCTTATCTTTTTCCCTGCCTTTGCAGAATGGTTTCTGCCTTCCGCTTGAGTGGGACAACTCTAAGCAGAGACCCTTTAACACGTTGCCTTTCATCCGGGCCAGATGTAATATAGTTTTTTAACGAAGCTGATACTCCACCCCTACTTAGAGTGCACATACATTCACCTAAAGAAATAGAGTCTATAGGAAATCAAAAAACTCACTGAAATAACTTATTGATTCAGTTGCATTCCACCATCAGTCAATATTGATGTATTTATGGGAGTAAGACGGTTCATATTCGTCGTTAATTCTTAGTATTCCGAAGAAGGTATGCGTAGAATAGCACTTGTAAATACTGCTGTGGTCTGGCACCCCGGATTTCGAAAATTCAAATTTGTATTTTTATTAATTCCAAATTATCTTTATCAATGTCGCGAGAGAGTTTCCACAGTTTTAATATTTTATTTTGAAAAGATTTTGTTAATTGTATTGTTTGATGAATTTAAGTATTTAAATGTTCAGTTGGTTTAAATTAATTTCACTCTGTAATATATTTTTATTTGATCATGTAGTTTGTGTCCTTCTTAGAAGAATTCTTTTTCTATGATCTTTGCATTTATGCGCTGCTTTGGCACGCATCTGTTTGTTATATGTATGCGTTGTTTTACCCGGAGGCCCTCAGTTACTTGAACGATGTCGTGTAAGTACAGTTAAATTTTATTTTCTTTGCTGCCTTTTTGTAATTTCATTTGATTTTGAAAATGTTGTTTGTTTAATTTGAAATTTTCTCATCCTTCAAGGAACTCGTTTATTATAATCGTTACTATATTATTGTGTACACAAATTAGGTATAAGATCTGTTATTATATTTGTTCTAGAAAGTTTTTTTTAGTTTAAAGAGTTTATTTTTCCGTTTCTTAGTTTTCAAATTAGTTTTCTTAGTTTATCACCTCGGTTTCGGTGAAAAGAAGCATTGTGCTTGTAATTAAATTTCAATTTTATAAATATACTTGTTTTGTCCACGTTTAAATTAATTTAGTTCGTTTAATTTTGAGACCACGTGGATTTTTGTGAAAAAAGGATTTTCTTGTAGAAGAAATTTACCTCTTTTGTTTGTTTAAAGGATTTGCATTGTCCTTTAGTAAATTGTAGATTCATGCAGGTTTTGTTTTCGACCAGGACCTTCTGTCTATGGTTTTATTTTTTTTTAAATAAAATTTATGATTATTAACGTCATTCAAAATTTCAGCTCTTTTATTTTTGAGTCAACCCTTTCAATTCAAGTAATTAAAGAAAGTCAAATTTTTCAAACGCCCACATTTTACTTTTTATGATAGGTTTAATTGTGAGAGTAACCCTGAGATATATAGTACTTTTGCGCCTTTTAAATTTTTATCTTTTGAGCTAGTAAATTTAAATTTTCATTTTTATAAATCCATTTTGCATTTATGCTGGTACCATCAGTACACAGCAATACGTTTTGGAAACAGATAATGTTGCATATTTAGTTAATAACTTTTTTTTCTCATTTTTCTTAACTCTTTCAGGCTTCGGTAATAAAATCTCGTGTAGCGCGGAGTGATCGAATATTCTATATGTCGTCAAAATTATACAATACACATGCATTATCATTTATAGCAAGAGCATACAGATTACGTACACATTGTATGCTTAAATAATTCCGATCTCCATACTGTATATTCGACAACGACAATATATCTCTACACCAAAATTCACTGAAATCTCAATTAATCGACTCCGACTGAACTCGAGCCGGGGTAACTAATAAATCAATGGGACAATTAGCATTTGACATCGTGTACGTGTGGGTACGTTACACACGCTGTACAGCGCAGATAGGAGCCCCCGTTTGGGTGTGTGCGTGCCCGTGCGTGTGCCATGTGGATCGTTGACACCTGCAGCTGTAAGGTCATTCGAAGTATCGACCCGTCCGCGTTCTGAGAAGACCTCCATTTATCATAATATTGCTGGACCGGCGCGTATAAAACAGTGACAGGTATAGATGCGTTACACTGCGCCCGCCTGTAATGCGGATAAAATTCAGTTTACGGCCAGCACATTTTACCAGCCAGAACCGATCTGCATCGTGCATAAAAGTTGCTTACTGGACATGAAGACTTTTGGGTATTAATAGTAAATTTAATGTAATTTAATTTTTAGTAAGAAGAAAATCCGGGTTATACTACCTTCAAATATATCAACATAAATACAAAAATAAAGAGCAAAATAGTGGTATTTTCTACCAAGAGGAAAGTGAAGCATTTGACACCACCTACTATCCAATACGCCATTTGTAGTTGGTGCAGGAGGGAAAATCTAAGCATTAATCCAAACAAAAACACGGTAACACCGTTCACCAGGAAGAAAAGAGTGAAACTTTCGGCACCACCCAGTATTCAAGACGTAAAGCTTGTATTTGCACATAATCTAAAATATCTAGGCGTCGTATTTGATAAGACACTGTCCTGGAATCCGCATTTGGAGAAAAATCACTGATGAGGTGAGGCAATCCTTATGGACATGCATAAGGATTTGTGGCAGATCTTGGGGCTATCTCCTAAGCTAGTTCATTGGCTCTATATGATAGTAGTACATCCAATCATAACTTATGCAGCAATAGTATGGTGTAAGGATTGTATACCGGTTTACCGGTAAATTGACCAAAAAACGTTCGGTAAATTTACCGGTAAATTACAAAAATTTACCGGTAATTCGATAAATGAAAAATCCATACCAAAATTTTTTATCTACGAAATATTGTGTTTATAGATGTGTATTTAAAGGTCTAAAGGGATATTGAAAATAAAAAAAAAGCAAAAAATTGAAAAAAAAAGTCGTATAGAAATTAAAAGAAAATAAGTCCCAAACAAGATGGATAACGAAAAGCAACGCAAAGAAAAGCGAGATTAATGTTCATTTGTTGATAGGACGTTAGGAAGCAAAACACCCCACATTTCCTACCAGCCTTTGTCAACAAGTGCAATTTCAATTCTCTCATTTTATGGTTTTTTGTGTGGATTTTATTTATCTCTCGAAAAAAGTTGAGTTAGCATATGCGATTTGTGCTCTGGAGTTTTTTAAGATTTTTAAAAGTTTAAAATCGTTTTTCTTAAAGAGTAAGTAAATGTCTCATTTTTAAATATTTAAAAATAATAATAATAGTTCAGGACAATGTAATATGTAAATATTGTATATGATTTTTTCATATTATAATATATAAGAACAACATTTCACGTATTTAAGTTAATAGCAATTTTGAATACACCACATTATGAGAGAACATTAATGCAACATTATTGTAAAATAACATTATAATTTGAAACTTAAATATTTTGTTTTACTTCTTACAACTGTTTAAAATAATTAAATACAAATATTTGTTATAAAATTCTAATATTATGTCTTAAGATTACGTAAAATATGTATTAGTCTATCCTAACTTCTAACCCTATTTTCTTGGGGAATCCCCATTAATGTTACACATGAAAAAAAAATAAACCGGTATTTTCATTTTCATTTACCGAATTACCGGTAAATGAAAAAATCGGTAAATTTACAATCACTAGTATGGTGGTAAAAGGCGCAACAAACCAAAGCCACAACAAAACTTACATCGATACAAAGAATCGCAAGTGTGGCATTGTCTTCTTCCCCGTCATTGGCACTAGAACTTCTTCTGGACCTACCACCCTTGCACATTGTTGTGGGAAGGAAGTCCAGATTAATTGCATTGTGGCCAATGCTGGAATCGGTTACTTCCGACGACATGTTGAGAAAGTTTTCGAACATGACGTTTACTCGACCAATGATCGATGCATACTTCACTACCACATTTCAGAACAGAGAGGAATGGAGATGCAACGAAAGAACACTGACGGATTCAGACACCTCCTGGTTTACGGACGGTTCAAAACCAAGCTGGATGTGTTGTTGCCGTGGGATTGCGATCGTTTCATTTATGGATTTTATCTAAAGTTTATTGTTTAATTAAATTAAGAATTAGACCCTGCAACGCCATCTAGCAACTAAATTTGGTACTCTTGCTCGTTCCAATGCATCTTTAGTCGTGATAGTCAAAAGTAATGTCTCATTTTTCGTTATTTATTTTCAAATTATTAGTAATTCATTGTCCGTCAAAATAGCTTTTCATTGTTCAATTATTAGTCCAAGTTTCGTTCATTAAAACCTTTTCTTTTGTGTAAATCACTCCGCATTGTTAGTTTGTCAGTGGCTGATTTGATGAACGTTGCATTTCCCGTTTCCGCTCTCGCTAAGAAGAGACGTACAGGGAGGCTTCTTAAACATCTCACGCTCTGTAGTTCTCTCCGTAAAAGTTTTCTTTGTTACCACGTTTGTTGCGGGATATCGTCACGTGAGGAACATCAAACATCGAGTGCATTTTCTGTTTTACCTGAGGCTGCCAGGAGAAGTGTTCGTTGCATCGATATTTTCCTGAAAAAGTATTTATAAGCAGTAGCGTTAAGCCAGCATTCATTTAGTTTAATGGCATCATCACTGGTAAGCTGACTTTTCTTTCGGTTGTTAACTTTATTAGTTTTGGTAATCCGGTCCTGTTCTTTAGGGCCTATTTTGTTTTGGTTTGAACTTGGAAGGAAAGAACCCTAGACGTAGACCACGCCTACGACACCAGCGTAACGCGCTAAATACCCTCTCAGACACACACTGACACCCGCCAGTTACCAGCTAAGTTTTTACTGTTATTTTATTTTTCTTTTCTTGTACTATATAAAAATTTGAATTTATCTTTAAAATCCTATCACGTCATAAAGACCGTCAAGCCGAAATTACTAACCTATATTAAGATTCAAATTTATTTCCAAATACCATCGATAGTAGTAAATTTACTCATTGCACGCTCATTATATATAATTTAGATTACTAGTTAAGTGAAGAGGTTAAGAGCGAACCCCAATTGTGATCGTAACAGGTGTTAACCTATATCCTAAGATTTGTATTTCATTGTATTTTATTATTTTTGTTTTCTTTGTAACAAATATACAGTATCACCCAAAAATTTGTGTTTTAAATAAATTATTTCGACCCGATGAGACCTTCGAATTTGAGAGCGAACGAACCCCGGAACAATAGTCGCAATCCAAGAGTTAGATGATATTACAATTTACAACCATCTTTCAGGCTGAAATCTCTGCCACTGAGAAGTATGCTAGAAAGATTTTGGATGAAAATGACAAACACAAATCGATAAAAAAAAAATTCAACGACAGTCAGGCGGTCTTGAAAGCACTAGAGGCGCATAAATGCAACCCGGAACTGATCTGGAGCTGTTAAAATACTCCAAACATACTGGGGATGGCTAATAATCAATGCTTAATCTCGGTACTTGGGTACTTACTCATTCTCGGAAGTGAGAAAGCAAACGTCCTTGTCAAGACAGGTGTTACATAGCAATTTCAGGGAGAACCAGAACCTTTTATTAGCACAGCACCTACGATAGCTAACCAGCAAATGAAATTCTGGGCAATACTTGACAAACTGTCCTGGTTTCGTTACAGGTCACTGTAAACTCAGTAAGCACTTACAGAGAGAATCGGGCCCTCTTATGAGAGTGAATGCCGACTGTGCTTAGAAGATGAGGAACATAAAGCATATTTTCTCTTCTATTATTCAGCAAAATACTGAGCTACCTACCTAAACTACTAAACTATTCAAAATACGAAGTTAGGGTTTACAAATAATGTAAAATATCTAGCAATCCTATTTGATAGGGCACCAAACTAGCATTCCACAAGGCAAAGCTTGCCATGGATTTGGCAAAAGGTATTTGTAAAATGTTGTGGTCTATTTCCAAAATTAGTCCATTGGCGTTAGGTGAAATACAATCAATTACCTATAGTAGAAAGCGTAAAAGCCAGAGGTAAAGAGCAAAACTTTTGTATGATCATAAGTACAGCAATCACTAAGTAGTATTTTCTTTCCGTAAATAGCATTAGAAAATATTTTGGATTCCCACCCTTGTACATTTTTATATAAACGAAAGCTAGATTACTTACATTATGCCTTTGGCACATAGAGAATCAATTACCAGAGGAATGAGCTCCTGGGATATGCTGGGAATGTTATCGAACTTTATATGTACTTAATAATCCATGATGGATGTATTCTTTACTATCTCCTTTCCAAACAGAAAGGAATGACGAAAAAAATATCCACACAGATAGGCACCTATTGTTTTACTGAAGATTCGATAACAGAACAAGGTACTGGCTCAGGAATATTTTGTCGCAGCCTAGAGCCAGGAAATACTACAGTTTGGAGCAAAAAACAAATAATTTTTTCGTGTTTTTAGAATGGATACGTAATCAGTCCACAGAGTGGTGGCAAAAATCACCGGGACAAAGACAGGCAAAAGAGTTCCTAAAAGAGCAGAGGCTTGAATTCACGAGACATCTACTAAATAAAGACAGGAAGACTGTCAAAATGATTGTAGGGCTGCTGGCTGGTCACTGAATAGCCATATGTACAACATAGGCCTGGCAGATGCTGCAACCTGCAGATACTGCCAAGAGGAGGAAGAAACACCAGTTCATGTGCTGTGCCAATGTGAAGGCCTGGCGAGGAGAAGGTTTCTAATATTGGAGGAGGAGAACCCTACAGCTAGTAGCTACATAAAGAAGCCGCTCTCAAAGATAATAGGCCTAATTAAGAGGGCAAAATTAGAGAACGTCCTCTAGATAAAAAGGGGATCACAATAGATCTGAAAAGGTCGCGGTGAAACAGGTCCATAGGCCACCCCAATCCTAACTTAATCTACAGTAAACCTACCGCCGCATAGTGTTCAGTAAAAATCACTTCTGTATTCATCGTTTGATTGACTTTTTGGGGCAGAAAAAAATGCTCCTTTCACATTTATCATCAGTAATGAGTCTTGGTATTTTAGTAAGTCAAAGTGCCATGCCAGCGTAAAAAGGAACGTGTATATACTTTTTAAATGAGGCTAATATATTTTTTCTTAAATCATTCAAGCTTCGATTAAAAATTGCAGTCAACATATTCCCGAAACAATGGCCTTGAATTAATAAATGGTGTAGTGATGGTATTGGTAATTGTCTTCCTACCATTAACACAATGATAATTTAAATTAAAATAAGATTTTACCTATTAACTTAAAAGAAGAATAGCTTTGGAGCGATATCCATGCTTCTGCACATGCCAAGTCAAATATTTAATTCTTGTAAGTGTTGAGCGTGCGGGTCTTGCACCTAACAAGAGTTATTTTGGAATTAATTATTTCGATGAACCATTGGAACAAAATCTCCCATCATTAATATTGGATTCACAAACCTCCAAACTCGATCACAATCAGAAAGTTCTTACACACAGGCGAGTTTTATGCGGATGCGCCTTCCTTAATTTGAAAACCTTTGCAAAATAAACCCATTCAATTCAGGAGTTAATCATATGCTTACAAAATATATCGCATAATACATCTCATCAAAGTTAAATTACCGGGAAATTGCACAGATGTGTTTAATGAAGTCCCTAACAGGTCTCTTTTATTTCTTTTCGCGAATCAAAAGTTTATTGGCAAAACCATTTCCAACGTTAACAATCCCTTTATGCCGGGCGCTGAATAAACGAACACCGGTTTACCGAGAAAACCCGACGCTGCTGGATGGATGCTCGACATTATAACAAAGAAGAATGCTTATAGAACACACGGGTCCGTGTGCATAAATGCATCTTTTATGCACGCTACTGCGTACAGGTATTGAATTTCTCTTCTGAGAAGTTCGCACAAAACATTCGTTAATTATAATTACAGACTTATATGCACACATATTGGATGGACGCACATAAGGAATCATGATGAAGCGGCGGTTCCTCATTATGAGTATATATTTTTTGTTGCAATGTGCTCACGAAGTACGTGAACAAAGACATATTGCGCCAATTGATGATTTCAGGAAACGCTTTGACATTTCTGATTATTCCCTTCCTTGAGGGAACGTAAATTATGTGACAATGGCACGTTCTTGCGCAATTTATGATTTGCCGTACCGTAATAAAATGAAAGAAGTTATAGGGTTTGCCTTATATATATACAGGGTGTATCATATATAGAGGTAAATATAATAATTGTAGGAGCTGTAATCAATACGATCAAAAAGTCTTAATGCACAGGGGTCTATCTGTAAGCATAACGAGAAAAAAATATTTGTAAATGTCGTGGCTAGAGCGCACCTGTCCCCAACCGGAAATGCTGTCCCGAGTATCCCCCACATACCACTATCATTCAGCCATTACCGCTGTTAGTTTTGTGTGGATCGCCGCTTGGAGTGCAAGCCACTTCGATCATTTTATTGAAATTCTTCCCGACTCGAAAAAACGATCCTTTTCAGGACCATCTTGCTTTCATATAAAGAGAATCGAAGCTTGATTCATCGGCAAAAGCGCGGGAATGTATAGATTCATTAGCGCAACATCATAGTAAAAAAGCGTGTTTGCAAATTTTCTGTATCTACATTTATTTCTGTGTAATTCGATTCAATTCATTTTGCGTTATTTGATTAAATAAATCCAAAAGAAATAACTCAGATTCATGTGGTACCGTTTATTATTAACAACTAACTCTCGATTCGACAAAGCAAAAGAAAAATATTTAGGTTTTTTGTAACTACTGAAGTCGCATATCCGGTGAAACTCGAACGTCTTATCAGGATAATAAAAATAATACTTTGTAGACTTACGTAGAATGCTCTTAACAAATAAGGAATATTTATTTTATAAAAAGAAGAAATTTAAAATGCCTCGGTTTTGGCCTTTATTTATTCAGAATGACGTTAAATGAACTTACGGCATACCATTAAGAATAATATTAAATGAGTGCAATGTATTTATACATAATACTACGTTTAGCGGGTGCTTAACATAATGTTTCCTTGCATCAGGCCCGGACTAAAGATTTTTGGCTCTAAATTTTCTTTTTTTATTTTTTAATGATGAAATCCGGTTTCGGTGGAGTTTGTGCTTTATATGTGTGTAGTTAACATCCAAGCAAAATTTACTTTTTTATTTGATACACCCTGTATAGATAAAATACGTGAAACATGTGTTCTAAAGGAAGTGTTGAATAAAGTAGGTTTTGAAATTAACGAAAAATAAAACAGAGATTAGAAACAATCCTCATAAATTCTCATTAAATTATTCTCATTTATTTTACTTACTTTTAATAAAATAAGGACGGCCGATTCACAAGTCCTGATCATAGAGTTACACCTAAAGATCCACTTCTAGGCCAGAAACACCTCTGAGGAATATTTAGAAAAGATAAAACAGTAATTAATTGCTACTATTCCTCTTAAAGGCCGAATTTAAAAGCAAGCGTTATTAAATTTAGTGGACATCCCAGCACGATGCGCTCTTTAGTCCAGAGTTTCGTCTAGTTGGACACCCCGGAATTTGATACCTTCTAGACTGAAGAGAAATGCCAATTAAGGACGTTTGGAGTGGAGGAACATATAGTTAGCCTTGGATAGGTTCATATTCAACTTATTTGGAGCCAACCAAAATCCTGACTCCCCCAATAAAATAGCCGCACCATGCAAGGGGTCTGTGCCCGTAACAAGTGCAGTAATTACAACAGCATAGAAAAATAATGAAGCCTGATCAAATCAATAATGTCATTATTAAAAATAAAAAACCAAATTGGGCATAAAACAGATCTCTGGGGATACCAGTACTAACAGGTAAATGTAAAGATGTAAATTGCATGATATGATTACTCAACGATGTAATTGCAAGTTTCTTCTTGAAGTCAACTATTGCGGCAAAACACTTGATGAAAGTCAGCTTCATCCAAATCACTGCCGTAACTGTCATTTTCAACACTGTTACCACAGCTAGTAGACACGGTCGGTTGCGTATCTCTATATATTATCAGCCAACATTTATGACAAAAAAAAATAGAATATTTCAAAACCCCGCAAAATATACTCAATAAAACAATTTAACTTTCATTAGCACAATTTTTTTTGCCTAAATGTAAGTTACGTGGCCGCCAAACTATGTTTTGACTTGCTAGTTAATTTCTTAATAATTGACAAGTACTTGTAATGAAAATCGAATTGTTTGGAAACAGGGTCACTGTATACTTCAAGCACATTATTAGAGATAACATTTTACCGAGTCTACATCATACATTACAAGTTCGAAATTCGTGCGTGGAATGTTGGTTAGAATCGCATATTCGACGGGTCCTCAATTTCAATATTTCATCAAGTATTAGTACAGAGTAGTCGATCATCGTATCTGGTGAGCTACGTAATATTGATTGTTTATAGTTTATTTGTAGGTGTATATTTTGCTATAAGAACATATTTATGACGATAGGTATAGAGATAGTTTACAGGTTTTAATATAGTTTTTAGTAAATAAGTGATACATACTCATAATTGGTTTTTATTTTTTTTAACTATGTTCCACCAATTCGACCCTTTTGTAACTTTACCGTGTAGTAGCTAACCAATGAACAAATAAGATATTTTTTTTTGGTAGATGTCACTTTGGGTGTTATTATAAAAAATCGCTCCCAAAAAATATACTTCTCGTTTTTTACAGTTTCCAGTGTCACAAAAATTCTGAAAAAAATTATATTAAAATGAGTTTATGGATAGTCAAGTACAGTTTAAATTTCATCAAGATATCTTCAATAAGTATATATATATATATTGTCATACATTCCTTGAGGAATAGTGACCACCTCAGTGATGAGGTTCTAAAAACAATCCATTTTTCAGGCGGATAAATCCTGTTTGCTCTTGTTCCTTTACTATAGTTTGCTGTGTGTCTTCGTCTCCTCTACTGTTCTCCTCCATTGTTCTCAGTCTTGTAATTTTTGTTGTATTCCTTTTACTCCCATGATTCTTAAATCGTTAACGACGTGTTCCCCCCATCTCAACTTCGGTCTACCTCTACTTCTCTCCTCTATCGGTCTCCAATCGGTTATTTTCTTCACTACATCATCTTTTTCTTTCCTGTATATGTGTCCGTACCACCTTATCCTTTGCGCTTTCACCACTTATAAATATCTTCTCCTCTCATTCTATTTGTTATTTCATAGTTCATTAATCTTCTCTTTTCACCTCCATTTGTTTTCACTGGTCCGTATATCCTCCTCATTATGTTTCTCTCAAAAGTTCTTAATTTTTCCTGGTTCTTGTTTGTTAAGATCATCGTTTCTGCTCCATATATTGCTACCGGTCTTATTGCTGCTTTGTATATCTTAATCATTGTTTTAACACTTAATTTTTTACTTTGCATGTGCTCTCTATATCTGTAATAAGCTCTATACCCTGCCTGTATTCTTTGCGATATCTCCATAGAATTATCACTATCTCTCTTTATAATCACCCCCAGGTATCTAAAATTATCCACAACTTCATATTCGTGCATTCCTAGTTTTAATTTTCTCTGTTCCACTCTTTTCTGTCTCGTACATATCATAACTTTGGCTTTGTCTTGATTAATTTTTAGTCCGCTTACTTCTGCTTCTTCTATTCATGTCGTCAAGGAATGCTGGAGTTCATTCTGTACTGGGCGCTATTACTGCTACGTCGTCAGCATAGTGCAATACTTGCACTAGTTTCTGTCCTATGGTACCTTTTATTTCCATCTTCCTCATAATTGCCTCCAACGTAATGTTAAACAATGTTGATGACACTGTGTCGCCCTGTCTGACCCCTTTGTCAATCTCGAATTCACCTGTCTGCCCCTCTTCAGTCATCACCATAGCTTTGGATCCCTCCATCGTCATATTTATTAACTTGATTATCTTCTTCGGTACTCCCATACTTTCCAGATCCTGCCTCAGTTTCTCTCTATCAACACTATCAAATGCCCGTTGGAAGTCCACGAACAGTATCATCAGTTCTGTGTTATGCTCACGACACTTTTCCATTATCTGCGTTATGATATGTATTGCGTCTATCTTCAATAGGTACTGAAGAAAAATTACGTTAAGGATTGTCGCCCCTATTTTTCCCTTACAATAGGGGTTAGGAATGTGAGATTAATTGTATGGTTATTTTATATAAAGAACAATAAAAACAAGGTAATAACCCTTCATCAGATGCGAATGCAATTTTCATATGCTTAACCGGCGAGACTCTTTCAATATTTCCATCATGTTTGTGACATAATTCTTGTGTTGTGCGCAATTCCATGCAAAAGCCTATGTAGAAAAGTCAAATGTGAAATGTCAAAAACCATTTACACTACCAACCTCACATAACGTCACCACAAACAAAGTAAAGCTTTGCAACACTGTACAAACAACATCGATATCGAGTAACGCTTGATTTCGCGTACCTGACATGGTTTCAAGGGCAGGTGTACGATTATTTTCAAAATAACGTAGACGGTATTTAGATATGTGTGCGTAGAGAATAGAAATATCTTCAATTTTTAAGAATTTTTAATAGTTTTTCGTTTTTGTATGTTATGTGACTTTCCTGTAAAACTAACCAATTTCCCAATCCAGTTCATGTGCGTTCCTTTTGCAAAATGTTTACCACTCCCATATAGCTCTACCTTAATTCTCGATAACTTCACATCAAGTACACGAGAACAGTCAAAACTTTTGAGAATCGAATACTTTCGATTCCTAGTTCTCTAGAATTCCCATCACAAGCTTTCATAGGTTTGTACACAAATTCTATATTGTACTCGCACATTCCTCAAAATTACTTAAATCTGGTAATCAAATTTGACGAATTTCAGACCTAAATTGTGTACATTTAAACTCTTAGACATTTCAAGGTGAGTATACTTACACACATGCTAAAATACAAAGCATATAGTGACAGCGTTGCAATTGTATTGAGAAATAAGACATTTTAGAAGGGGCCTAACTAGGACAAGCAAAAATGCTCGTTATACGCACACAATAGGCCTACTGATGCTATGAAGTGTGCCCGCTTGGAAAACGCATTCCCGGTACCAATTAGCGAATGCCGTAACGAAACAATGAAGCCTTTGTCGAAAAGACAATTCACAAATGTATGTCGCGCCAATGGTAAACGGCGTTAGTACAATTAACTTGTGACGCAATTAACAACCTTGGTATCCTATGTGATACAATGGATCCAAACAAATCTTTTTAAATTATCTGATGCAGAATATTATATAATATTTCCCTTGATTATATTTGCCTTATTGTAGACTCAGTGACATTAGAAGTGTTATATCCAGAAGAAATAATTTGATCAACTTGATTTTTTGGTATCAGAATGACTATATTTAAAGCAAGCTACGGTAAGAATGTGAACTTTTTATGTTTGATAATATTTTGCAAAACAAAATTATCTCTTAGTTTCTTTTTTTTGTGAAGAAACCTGTTTATGAGAGCTGACTAGTACAGGCATGTTTGATTATTGCGCGTTTACCTACTGTATATGCATTGTGCTCACAGTCAAGTGCTCTACAGGGCTATCCTCATATCATTAAAGGTGTATTTGCTATAAATAATACGAAAGCTGTTAATGTAATAAAATGCATAAATAAGTAAATAACATTAACTCTACATGTAAAGGTGGCAATAGTTCTCGATGCAAACACATTTCAGCTGTCTTATGGAAAGTAAAGTGATTATTTATTAAAATTAATAGTGAATGTTTCTTGTTTACAATATTGTATGATTACAGATTGCCTCTAAATGAATTGGAAACATTGTCCCAACTGACGTTGCATGCACATGGAAATCCAGTAAAGCAGCAGCTAAGAGAGATATGCAGCTGTTCCAACTCTGATATGCCTTGCTTCCGGAAGAAGTTTTACTCTGTTGAATTACCTTCAAAGGACATGAAGGATAAAATTAAGAAAAACTTTTTCCTAATGTTTTTCCACAATCTCCATTGCACATGGGGAAAAGTGTATTGTTAAAATAAAGACAAATAGTGTATTAATTACAATATTTTCTAATACTATATGTGTCAGCAAAATTGTATCATAATTGCTACTAAAAAATTGTTGTAAGGTGGTATATTTAAAATTAAGATACTTTCTCTTTAATTTTTTAACAACATAATACATTATAGCATATATTATGCGGTTTGTTACCATGACAACATTGAAACCTTAAAATTAAGAATGTTGCATTGTCTGTAGTACTAAATTAGTATCTTTATAAGTATTAAACTGTATTTTTAAGTTTAAAAGAGGTATGTATAAGAATTACAAAACATGTATGATTATATATGAATTTATTGTGCTCTGCGACGAAAAATAACCACTCTATCGTGATTCTGGAGTCATTCTACACCCATGAACCCAACAGTACGATCTTTAGAGCGACCGGGCTATTCTTGATATTTTCCAGTTCTTCTATTGCTGCTAAAATTACATTGCTTCTTTTATATGTTGTACCATATACTGTTATCGACCCGGTTATAATACAATTGAATGCAAAGCCTTTGCTATAAAATTATATAAATTGTAAATTTATTACATGTAATACACATACCTTAAAACGTTTCAGTCAGCTCTGGAAACACCAGTTTCACAAGCAGATCTTCCATATGAGTAATATCTATACACTATATTACCAAACCTCAATTACGCGACAAGCCGTAACGTAAACCAAACGTAAATGATAAAATCAAAATGGTGTTGTATATTGTAGGTATAGCACATGTGCACAACAAATAATAAATTAAGCGGGAATTTGCATAGGACGGAGGTAACACTACAATTTGTTAGACGAAAATACTTGACGTCATCAGGGATTAAAGATAATAGAGGTTAAAAATTGCAATACAGGTTACTGTAAATTGTAGGTAAACATATATTTTTGTTATTTTTAATAAATGTTTACTATTGGACTACTATTACAACATAATCTGATAAATATAACTAACAGCTTCTTGCGGGTTTCGCCGTGTGTCAAAACTTTCGCTCGACGTTTCGCTGTTCATACTGACAGCTTCTTCAGGATAACTGAACTGATTCTCCATGGTCCGACATTCTTCTTTATATACGCCCTGGTGCATCAACCGTGAAGTTTCCGCTCCATTGACCGTGACGGTTCGTAGTAGGCTCTTCCACGTGTTGCTAAGGTGGTACCCTTCTTCTCTGTTAACGGTTTTTTCTTCTCATTTCTATGGCTTCCCTGATGAGTCTTTTTCCGTAGTTCTTGGTGGTAGTTATTACTTTTACATTCTTGAAATCCATTTTGTGTCCGGTGTCGTGCATGTGTTCTGCCACCGCTGATTGATCGGTCCTTCTTAATCTTGCGTCCCTCTCATGTTCTTTTATTCTTATGTCGATGGCTCTTCCTGTTTGTCCGACGTAGCACTGTCCGCATTGGCATGTTATCTTGTAGATACCTTCTGTGCGCCCCTTGGGTATCTTATCTTTTGCGGTCGGTAGATACTGCTGGATCGACGTTGCAGTCCCGAAGCGTACTTGTACGTTACGTTTCTTTAAAATTCGGCCTACTTTTTCGGTGACTCCTGCTATGTAAGGTAAACACGCCATCCCTCTTCGTGCTTCTGTAGTTGTCTCCAGTGTCGTCTTCTTCTTAGTGGCTCTCCTTATGTCGATGTCAGTGTAACCATTCTTCTTTAGTGCTTTCTCCAAATGTATCTTTTCACTGGTAAGATGTTGTTCGTCACTGATGGTTTCGGCTCTGGATAGCAATGTTTGTATTAATATCTTCTTCTGCATCGGATGATGGTGAGATCTTGCATGCAGATATCTATCGGTGTGCGTCTTCTTTCTAAATACTGTGTGCTGTAGTATTCCCTCTTTTGTTTTCTTAACCATAACATCCAGGAAACGATTTGTTATATTAATAATATTATCCACTTACTCTTTTTACAATAAAAATATCTTTATGATTAATAACCTGGAGTGTTATTTATACATGATATTTTAGTTGAAATAAAGATATTTTCTTAACAACACAAACTTTGCAACACATTTTTCTAGGTGTATTTACGCAGATAAATACAGGGTTCTTTTTTTGAGTTGGGTATGTTCCTTTTCTTAATCGCTTTATTTTTCTTCTACAATTTACACTTATGCTGCTATATAGTATGTTAATTATGTTGTGCGATTTGTATTGCTATTATTATTATATTATTATTGGTATTATTATTATTAGTATTATTGTTAGGTAGTGGTAAAGGGGTTTATTGTTATTACATTTATTGCATACTAGTATACCATGTGATTCAAAATGATTGTCGTAAGAAAAAAACTGTTTTCCGGAAAAATGTATCTATACTTATTACCAATTTAATGAGCGAAGTTAGCTTCATACAAATTTCATACATTAAATGAATTTTCTTGACATTTAGCGACATTGGCGTGCGTGTTGTAGTATCTTTCGATTATTTATCTTATAATTTTTTTCAAATCGTTTATATTTACATCTAATATCACCAACAATAGTATTTCTAAATACTGTAAGAAAATAAGGGAATTTATCTGTGGTAATTAGCTCAACAAACAGGTAAAAAATCAATATTAACATTAAGTGAAATAGTTTATTACATTTTATAATTTTAAAGGCTTATCATACACTTCAGCGCAATGAGCTGTCAAAAGAAAGGGCTGTTACATTTTCATCCCTATAAAGTTTCTACGGTACAGGAATTATTACCATTAGATCACGATAGGCGATTGGAATATTGTCATTGGTTTAATAACAATTTAAGGGACGATGACTTGCTAAACAAATCATTTTTCTCGGATGAAGCCTGGTTTTATCTAACAGACTATATCAATTTACAAAACTATTGTATCTGGGCTGCAGAAAATCCACACGAATTTCGAGAAACGCAATTGCATCCCGTAAAAGTTGGAGTTTGGTTAGCTAGGTAACGAATAATAGGGCCAATTTTCTTCGAGGAAACTGTAACAGCCCAGCGTTGCCAACAGATGTTGGAATTGTTTATTGCAGAGTTACAAGAAAATGAGCTTGAAGCAGGTTATTTTCAGCACAATAATGCTCCAGCACATACTGCTCGACAAACCTGCCAATATCTATCAGTTTTTTGCTGACAGGTTCGTTAGAGCACAAAAATGGCCACCAAGATCGCCTGATCTAACCCCATTAGATTACTTCATGTTCGGCTATCTAAAAAATAGGATCTATAGAAACCGCATGCATAGCATAGAAGAACTGAGAGATGCAGTTTAGTCACTTAATAATTATACTAATTGTATGTTATAATTTAAAGTAATAAATAAATTTAGTTAAACACCAGTTAGTACTGAGTTGTAAAATCATAATTTAGTAAAGTTAAATTAATTACATTTCATTTTTTCAGAAACACCAATCCATAGTCGTTTATATAATGCGAGTTCAAATATAGGTTACTTTTTCCTTATTTATGACAGATCCATTTACTTTCTTATGTTCCAACACTAACTTAGTTCAAACCTTCATTACAAACACGCGGCATATACCTACACCCTGTTAGTATCTATAGGAGCGGATTTGACAATCATTTTGAATCTCTGTGTATAAGAGGGCTCTATATATTGTTAACAAAGAATATGAATAATCTTAGATTGTAAATAAATTGTTAAGAGTCCAGTTTAAATATATTTCTTGAGTAGAACAGACCTGTTTTATTTATTTATACATATGTTTAATATAAGCAATGAGAATTTACTGAAAAAAATTATCTTCAATGAAATGTAATGAACATACTTTTCATGTAAGTACTTGGATTTTTATCCATTTTCAATTTTTGTATCCACAGTTTTCTCCTATCGATTGTTTCTTTAGTACCGATACGACTTTAATAAATTCACAGACAGCTTGTGGAAATTAATGGAATGAAATTTTAGGATCTTTTTTTAATCCACGAATTACAATCCACGAATTACACTGAGGTACACAACAATAATAATTTGACTTACTTCTTTTGCAAATTAGAAAAACTACTTCCGAAAACATTACTAAAAATATCTAAGAAATGAAAATAGTATAATTCACAATTGCACAATACCAGCCCAATGCACAAAACCATTCGAAATTATTCGAAATTAATACAAACAAATACAAACCACATAACTAATGTCTATTTGAAAGGTTTCTTTAATGACCTGATTATTTAACAAGTTTTGCCTATTGGTCAACCCATGACCGCTTCAGACAACTAGCTCTACGAGATCGTTTTGCTACTACGCGTCAAATCGCCGACCAATTCTTCTTTGGAGAAGAAGGTTGACCTGTTATTATGCATACAATATATCGCCGCATTCGAGTTTTTGGACGTTTTTCATACCATCCATGATTAGTGCTTCCTTTGACTGTGGATCACTGTCGTCAACGTTTTTACTGGTGCAGAGAACGGCAGCATTGGGAGGCAGAATGACATAATGTCGTCTTCAGCGATGAATCGCGATTCTGTCTAGGTATGCACGATGGCTGCAAAAGGATATGACGCCGGCGTGGAGAGCGACGTGCTATTGGGTTTGCTGTTGAAAGGCATGTACGCAGGACTGTTGTAGTAATGGTTTGGGGGACTCTTGCCTATGGCAGCCGATCACCACTTCCCTTTATTCGCGACAGAATGACAGTCCTACAAACCACTTTGCTACCTTATCTAGATGGCCGTTCACACGTCCTTTTTCAGCAAGACAACGCACGTCCCCAAATTGCTCGTCGAACTATGGACTTTCTCCAAGAAGCAGGCGTTAATGTTTTGCCGTGTCCACTCCATTCACCGTATTTAAACCCTATTGAATATATGTGGGATCATGAAGAGGAGAATGTCCACTCGGGACCATCATCCAGAATCTGGCACGGTTAATCCACGAAGTTCAAGTTGTTTGGAACGAAGTGTCACAAGCAGATATCGATCATCTCATTTTGTCGATGCGTACAGGCGTGTACTCAGGTACCGGGTCGCTAAACAAATTATTATTTTATTTTTTTTCTCTATTACATGCTAATAAAAATTCTTGCAAATGCTATCGTTTCATTTTTGATGTAAAACTATCACATTACCAAAAAATGAAGATTAACAAATTAGGTGTAACATTTCTTAATGTCACTCAGTATATTTGCCTTATTGTATATAAAAAAAAACTACGATGTATTGGTATCGAGAATGGTTAATTCATCACATCATCACTGACAGCAGCAGCTGTTTGGAGTTCTATCCAGGCAATTTATTCTGTTAAGGGACCTATTCAAAGACTCTATGGTTATTCATGTTATCAAAATATCAACGGATGTCCAAACGAGAACTAATAAAATTACGAGCGCTCATAAGCGCAGACGGTGTATCTACCCGTGAAGGCACTTTACATATCCCCACGTATACGATTAAAGAAGGTCTTTTGTAGTAATCAATGGCTCTTCGAGCGTAGGACACAACGACGACAATTACCAAGGCCCATTGCGACCGGTAGCACACAATAACTCATTATTATTCGTCGTATTATTCGTATTCCTCGAATACGACAATGTATAAATCTTACATAATGGGTCGCCTTGGTGGTCCAGTGTTGTCGGGGCGCGCGGTAAAAAATATTCCGCCATGTCACGGGTTCGCCGTGTGCAGTTTTCTACTTATCTGGAATTCAATGGTGGCATGAAATTCGCATTAGGGGCACAATACAAATTGGTTACGGCTTTTTTACTAGTCTGTCTCGTTTATTTTCCGTCTGTCAAGGATATATGGTATGTATAATTAAATAGAATCGAATTTATCTGGTTAATTTGATACACCTCAGAAGGATTCATGGCCAATGCAATTTTATGCTATTTATGTATGTAAATCGTTTATATAGGATCACTAGCCGTTTTTGGTGTTGCTATTTTGCAAGATAACATAAAGTTTAGTTAGAGATAGTATCCACATGTTTCGATTTATCGTTCCATCTACTACGACCCCTAGGGTCTATTATTGAATGGATACTATTCTTAAACATCCAACAAGCTCAGACCCTCAAGGTAGCCCAATATCTTATTGAATGAGATTGTTATAAGGTCCTCTAGAGAAGGGTTAATCTTCCAAAAATATACATACTTGTTTCCTGTAGCGACAGGGGCAGTAGCAGAAAATATGCTCATTCTCTAAACACATTCGACATTCAGTCTCATTGGAAAGACCCGATTCTGCGTAAGTGCTTTCTGAATTTACAGTGACCTGTAAAGACAGAGACGTTTACATTGACACTTTCATGGTTAAATTCATGACTAGGCAAAATAAACTATTTCGCATGCAAGACAAATGTTCAGTGTTTCTGCTTTGCCCAGAATTTGATTTGCTGTTCAGCTACGGCAGATGCTAAGCGCCTTTTTTTGTAAAAACGTCTGCTTCCTCATTTCCGGGAATAAATGAGTGTTTAGGTATCCAAACAGGGATAAATTATTAGCAATCCCCAATGTATTTAGTGTATTTCAGCTCCAGCTCAGTTTCGAGTTGCATTAATGCGCCTCTAGTGCTTTTAGCAGTCTTTGCAGTTCTTATCTAAAACATTTGTATATTTTTTTAATTACACCTCTATTTCTTTCTATTTAGAAGGTAGGTAATGAAATATACGTCGATTATTGGTCGAAAGTAACTAATTCCAGCAGCTTGTTGGCCATACAGACTGAAAGTGTCGCCACACACATTGGTTCGCTATGTGCTACAGGTGGAAATCTGGTAGTCTGACTCTCATTCCACAACAATGTGCAAGGATATTAGGAGCCGAGGAGCTTTTAGTGGCAATGACGGAGAGAAGGTATTACTCTTGTAATTGCCATACTTGAGATGTAAGTTTTTTTGCTGCTCTAGCTTTTTGCGTCGTTTGCCGTCAAACTATTCCTCCATAGATTATGACTGGACGTAGTACCATTACATAGAGCCAGTAGACTAGCCTTGAAAATTTTCCTTAAGATTTACCACAAATGCTTCGGCATGTCCATAAAAATAGTCTTCCTTTGTGAGTGGTCTTTTCCCAAATAATGTATTTATATACATATAAAAAATAATATGCCTAGATATTTTACATTTGCTGCTTTTCAGATGTCTGAGATCTCGTATAATCTTACTCATTGTCAGTTGTGACCAAAGAACTATATAAAACACTGGGGTGCGCCAGACAGCAAAATCCCAACGTCAGAAATGCATTTATCCCAAATTTTTAGTAAGAAAAAGCTTATAATGCGTCTCACATTTTCTGTACTTAATAATGTTCTGCGAACAATAATTTCAAATCACATATCGTTAGTAAGACGACCAGAATAGGAAAATAAAGCCTGTTAAAACCATCAAGATTTGCATAATTTTCAATGTTATATCTGCAAAAAGAATTGGATCTAAGCTTGATTATAATAGATGGCTGGGCATAATAAAGGATTCTGATGGAATTCACTAATAGAATTTATGAATGGGCATAAGTAATATAAGGAAATGGCTGCTATAAAATATGAACGCATAATAAAAGCTCTCTATTTTATTTTTACCACTATACCATTTTATAGATCTATTCATATTCTTCTTAAATAATATAAACGTTAAAAGCGTATAAATTCCATCACTTCAAGCTAGTTTTCCTATAGCCAATATATCACGTAGTTTTATTAGCACTCCTTGTATATTAGATTAACATAAACATAAACTATGCAGCCTTATAAATCTGTTAAGTAATCGCCCTAATTCACATAACACTCACTGCTATTAAAATAACAGACATAAATACAAATATATGCCTATTGTATGTATGTGTATCCGTACCACTTACGTGCATGCAGAACAGTGTGTTCTGAGAACGACACATGTTTAGACTCTTTCTCGGAACCATCGTGTGCATAAACCGTACATCTAACACAATTACATACAAATAGGGGCTCCATTAGTAACAATTACTGATTATTAATAAAACGTCACCTCTGCCAAGGCGACCACATGGCTACAATTCTCCATCGCAGTTCGCCATCAACTTTAGAGCATTAGTTTAACGTTTATTGTTAACTTTTAGGTCTTTTGAATCCATTAATTGTGTTCATGTTACGACGTACGATTTACGAATACAATGTCAGTCAGTATTTACCGTGTAAATAAAATTATTCACTAAGCAACACTTAATATCACAGAATTTCCCGAACAAAATGTTCTACTTATTTAGTGAGTACAGCCAACTCAAAAAATAATCGCATAGCTAAGTAAAACAAAGATAGTTGTAGCGTATGCGACGAAGATTGTGCAATCTTTCCAGTTTATGCAGAATTTGACCTTTGTAATTTCCGCCAAAGGGTTATATGAAAAAATAATGTAGTCTTTAGTTCCCTTGTTTACACATTCCAATCAAGAATTCGTATTTTTTTTTTTTTTAATATTTCAGTAAACATTGACTTTAATTGTATAGTTTAACTGCGTTCGTTATATTAGTACGTTTGTTCCAAGAAAAAAGTTGGTAATTAGTTGTCGACACGGATGTACTCTGATGTACTCTTTTAATGCGCATGCTTCGTTTGAAACAAATCCCAAACTTGTACTATGTTAGAATCAGTTGGAACGCCCATTAATATATACCAAAGGTATTCAACAATCCTAAATACTTGAATGTCTAAATATTTTTGTGCCAGAGAGAGAGATTCGATTTTATAAAATATACAGAATTCTTTGTTGGTTCAGCCCCACAGTTAGGCATAGGTTATATGCCTATAAAGTTAACATGCGGATGCGTTGGTAACAGTACATATCGGTTTGAGAAAAATTCGCAAATCGTCCTGACTGTCAGCAAACCATTACAACCATGTTGGAACACACGATTACTAGTCGAGGATTTTAAGTTTGGCTTTCTTGGAACGCATATTTATCACTGCGCATGTCTCGCACGATCGGTGATGGGTTTCAGGCTAGCTTGGAACAAATCTAGTATTTATAGATACAATGAGTTATTTTTGTAGGTAGTTTTAAATTCATTGACTTTTGTTTCGGTTGTATTGGGGCGTATATAACTTAAAAGGCAGAAGTACTTAAAGGTATAAAAGATTTCTTTTCTGGTTTATACTTATTTTTAATGTTGCTATTAAGTCATATTAAGCATCCTTTTTATGCACAAATGCTAAAAAATGCAGTTCGATTTGTACCTGTCATAAACAGCAATGGAAACAGAATCAGTTCAGTTATCCTGAAGAAAACTGTCAGTATGAACAGCGAAATGTCGAGCGAAAGTTTTGACACACGGCGAAACCCGCAAGAAGCTGTTAGTTATAGAAACGTTTAATTATTCTTTCTGAATGTTTAGATATAATCCCCTCCATCGTTGTATAGAATTTGTATTATATTTTATATATCTATTTGTAATAAAATTTTCAGTACTTTGTTTTTAATAACATAATTGGTTTGTTGATTTTGTAACTCACTGTGATGTGTACACTAGTATATAATTTCTCCTTCCAACGTTTTCATCTGCAATATGTTTGTTCGTACCATTTTCATAGTCACCCTTGAATAACCTTAGTTTTTAACAATGTTTTCAAACGGCTTTTCTTCTGTTTGCTCTGATAAGAAAATATAAATGTCTGTTCCATTTTTACTTTAGCTAATGAGTGTAGTCTATCTTTCCTTAATTGTTCGTTTACATTAATTGGCATTGTTTTTAATTTTCTCTCTTCTTCACAACAGCAGTTTCAAAATAATTATATTAGGAAATTAAGTAAAATCTATGTAATTTATGACATTCCTGGTTAGTGGCAAAGTTTAAAATGCAGTTTTTTTTGGAATGAATATTATTTATTAAATTATTAATAACTGTTAAATTAATCATCTAAACTAAATTTGCATTAACACTGCAAATATAAAGCAAACAAGTTATATTAGATAAAAAGTATTTACTTCTTTACTTAAGTCTAATTAAAATAAAATAACATTAAGGTAAACACTCACTATTCATTTCCACATACAGTGTTTATATTTTGCGCCCTAGTTCTAGGTCGGTCGATATTTCTTCAAAATACTCTAATAATACAGCACCCTATATGAGAGGTTTAACAATCTAAGGTATTCTCCTTTATATAGGCGCCATCTGTAAGCGCAGTTGAAAATTTGATTCAAGCAAGTGCGCGGAACACTACTCTCTCCTTAGATCTCTAGATGGATGCTTCCGTAAGATAGAAATGTAATCATCTCCAACTATTTCTTCATTTGGTTGACCTCGAGAGGTCTTATCACAGGCAATTCTCGTCCAAACAGCTTATTCATTTGACTGTAATTTCTGCTCTATACGCCAGCAGGAACAGTTCAAGTTGCCGGGTGATCACTTTTAACAAATATTTGTTAACAGTTTTATTCATGCATTCTTCTACCATGTAAACCAGTTGTGATTTTACAGACCTCTTGAAATACCGACAACTCAAAGTTACGTCTTTGGTCGGAGTAAAGTTCAAGAGATACACTAAACCTACTGAATAGTTAGAAGCATATAATAATCATGGTTTTAATATAAATTTAAGTCTGGTTTTGCCTTCGTCCTACGGATTAATAGTTTTGTCTCAAATCATCATATTTAACAATATATACGTGACTAATAGTTTACATAGTAGTACGCGGAGGCCAAATTATATACATATATGCCAAACAAAACGTCAATTTTTCAGATCTTGTCGCATTGCAAAAACTCAAAGTAAGCTTTGCAAAATTTCAAACAATATCAGAAAATAAAACGTTCACAAGAAGCAATAACATAAACCTTGTCAGTACTGTAACCTAGATTTTACGCAATTTTTATCTGTTTTTGACGTTTTTGTAAATTCGTTCTTCTAGGAACCAGTCGTTTAAAAAAAATATTTCTGTGAAATCTATATTTTTCATAAAGCTAACTACAATATCTGTCTAGTTTTATTTATCAAAGTCTCAGGTTTATGACAATAACTGGAATTTCATGTATCGATCAACGATTAAACTAAGTTTTATTTAAAATTCTTTTTGTAAACAGCAACGAAGCGTACTGAAAAATACGACGCGACGGTACTTAATTTAACGTATGTGAGTGTGATAACTGCTTGAAAGTTTCTTAGAATGAACGACTGCGTACAAATATTATAAATTTTTCAGATATTTTCGTACAGATCCAAGAACATTTTAAATAACTTAGTGTTTGTTGATTTTTGAATTTGTTGGAAAAACATACGTGTAATGATAAAATTCTGTATATCTTAATACCAAAATCAGACAAGGAGGTAAAATTTCATACATATATGACATAATTATACAGATATCCCTCCGAATTATCTCATTATAATATAATTTTAACGGTGTAAAATTCATCAGAATTCCAAATATTACAAAAACGATTGAGTTTAAGAACTGTTTATAGATAATATGAGATATTTTTAGGTTAACGAAAATTCGAATATTTCAAATAAAATAAAGAAAGTTTGATTGACTATGAATGCTTTGCAAGTTTCAAAATCAACGTAAAGTGCTGCTTTCGCAAACTTAACTTCTAGGTTTTCCTTAATACACTATGCTTCCGATTTTTTCAGAACTCTCTGGATAAGTTCAATATTTCAGAACTTGCGTTTCTCTCCATTATGAGCATTGCAACGTCATTTGCATATCTCTGGGTATAGTAGACTGAATTATTTAGTTACAGGTAGTTCATCAATGACAAAATCCGACAGTATGGAAGATAATACTCCTTCCTTTGGGGGGGGGGGGGGGGGGGTGGTTAATGATTCACATTGTGAATATGGTGGGGTAGATTCTGCGAAAAATGTCTTATTTGAATGTTCACTCAATGAGTAACGGTCGCGTACTTAAATTAGGGCAATGATTAAATTGGCCGCGACGCGAGACAGATATTGAGATAACGAATCCGCCGAATGGTGGAATGTTTTTTACGTACAAAGGTTACGTCATGATATTTAGATAATAGAGAAGTAGGTATTTATAAATGAATATTTCAGACTCTTTAGTGGTTTGAATTAATGTTAAATTATTGCTTATCTAATGCTATTCAAATCTATGCTATTCAAATGGTTCCGGTTTGGTTGAAGTACAAACGATGTAAAAAGAGGTACAAACGGGTACAAACGATGCTCTTTCGAATAGCCTTGGCCGTTTTTTGATATCTTAAAAAATACCCAAATTTCTCTCTTTGACATATTTTGAATTGTTACTACTTCCGGTTTGGTTGAAGTACAAACGATGTAAAAAGAGGTACAAACGAGTACAAACGATGCTCTTTCGAATAGCCTTGGCCGTTTTTTGATATCTTTAAAAATACCCAAATTTCTCTCTTTCACATATTTTGAATTGTCACTACTTCCGGTTTGGTTGAAGTACAAACGATGTAAAAAGAGGTACAAACGGGTACAAACGATGCTCTTTTGAATAGCGTTGGCCGTTTTCCGGATATCTCAAAATTGAGCGAAAATTTCTCTCGCCAACTTACTTATTTTTCAAATGTTTCTACTTTCCGGTTTGGTGGAAGTAAAACGATTTAAATGGAAGGTACAAACGGGTACAAACAATGCTCTTTCGAATGGCGTTGTCCGTTTTTTGAATATCTTGCACTTGCTTGCTAATTTTTTTTTAACCCTTTCTATTTTTTTAACCTTTGAGGTACAAACGAAAACGAAGGTGGTACAAACGGGTACAAACAATGCTCTTTCGAATGGCGTTGTCCGTTTTTGAATATCTTGTACTTGCTTGTTATTTTTTTTTTTAACCCTTTCTATTTTTTTTAACCTTTGAAGTACAAACGCAACTGAAGATGGTACAAACGGGTACAAACGAAGTACAATCGAACCGTACTACGTTTATTTTTTTTTAATAAAGTTGCTTGCCAAGTTCACACCGGTTCAGCTAACTACATGCAAATTAAACATTTCCATAATTAAATCAATATTTTAATTATTTACAAAACATACTTGCACACTTTGTTACTTCTGCAACATAACCCTTAACTTTAATAATAAATACATGCTAATAAAATTTCATCTTAAACGAATAGAGACCAATCAATCAATTCTCTCCGACGTATACGCATTTTTTTAAAGTTGTTGTAGCAATTCATTACGATTATATTACCGAAATAGAACGGGAATCAAAATGTAGGTCAAATAAATAAACGTTTAAACTAAATCCGTTTTTTCTCTTGTACAACCAAAATAACTGTAAGCATTTACATACCGGGCTATGAGTACAATTATGCAAAGCAATCTTACAACATGCTAGTTGATTTTCACGTTTGTCTACAAGCCAGATCTTGTTTAGACGAACGTTGGTTTCAGGGTTAGAAACATTAAAAACAGTTTATTTTTCCTAGGAAAGTATCACGTGTATCTATATTATACATACATATACGCTACTGTATAAACAAACTATTTTATTCAAAACTTTTCTGTTCATTCAGTGATTTGTGTGGAGATATATAACACATATAGGTGTCTAGCGCTGTACCACTAACTAAATTATCGGTCGGTAATCTCTCGGTACACAGGCGAGGACAACGTTCGAATATTCCAAGCATTATTAACATAATACGGCCGGCATAGAACGCCGTAATACCTAACTTGGCGCGTTTACTTCTCGGAAGAAGAGTTTAATGCATGTGTTCTCTACAGTGTAGGTGTACACCATAGACACTTATAGGAACACATACCGCTGGCATCGTTGGGATGCTATAATTTACATATTACATGTGGATAACTCGACCCCCTGGCGATTGACAATAAATTTCGTTTTCTAGGAAAACTAGGAGAGTTCACATGGAGGTTTGTGAAGGAGATTAACTAAGAGGCGACGTAAATCAGTTTCGCTAATGATGATTAATGAACTCCATTCGAAAGTCTCCAGTGATGTAAAGCGAGATAAAGCAATTATTGTTCCACAACGAAAGAATCGCTATTTACTTCTTGTATTTCGCTACATTTAAAGCATTTGGTAGACTTTTTTTGTTCTTTTCTAGGCATACATGTCTTCCAGCTATATATTTAAAGATCGTTTAGCATGATAATACAGTAAAAGTTGTGAACTCATCAATAATGAAACATCCACCTCAGTGGCGATCTACAGCTGTCGAGGCCTGGAGCGGAAGTGTTCCTGGAACCATCCTAATTGGAATTTGCTGTATGTCCCCGCATAAACCTAACTGTACTTATAAATTATTTATTTATATAATCAATACTGTGGTTAGAGAATGTATTGGAGAACTGAATAACCTGACAAACCGCAAAAAGTGACTTTACTACTGGCGCGCGGATATTATTCGGCAATCGAATGAAATGAGAAAGCCGATGAGTTAGCAAGAAAGAGAATATTGGCTTCATTCATTTTATGCTTTACGCATAAAAAGTTGCCCAATCGTTACATCGCTGGGGACGTTGTATTATATTATGCTTTTCACTTAATAATAATAATAATAAGTTCTTATTGTCCAACAGTACAGACCAATTACAGGAGAAAATTACAAAGTATTTTCATGCATGCATATACAGGGTGTTAGATAAACATGCGGCAAAAATTCAAGGGGTTATTCGTTGGCCTATTTAAGAATATTTTGTCCTATGATGATGTTTCGAGGATACAGGGCGAACAAAATTTGCGACAGTAACAATATTTTATTATCAAAAAGTACGTATAAAGTTGCTCAATCTACAATAAATGTTCGAAATGTTACTAGTCTAATTAAATAACTTCCCTATGATTACACTGGTCATGCCACACGAACTTTAATAGCTAATACTATTTTAGTTAACTACGCTCATTATTAAACTTCAATTGTTTTGTTTCAATTAGCCTAAGTTTTCTTGTGATACGGTAATACTTATAACTGGTACTACGGCATTAAAAGCAAAGGAACATTCGTGAAGAAATAGTCATAAAACTATTTGTCTATGATTTCATTAAAATATTGTGATTTATTAATTGCGTTAACATGTCGAGAAAGTGTAGTGTAACGATCCTAACTCTTTTTGTTATGTCTATGGTGAACTGACTTTCAGAAAACAAAGACGAAATTTCACAAATCTATAGTCTTGGAGAGTTATCACTGGTATTTTGGTTTCGCTATCGCCCAACAAGACAAATCCTCGGCCCCTGATAACGTGTGTGAAGAATATAATCGATTGGAAGAAAGGGTTTCGTCATATGCCGTTGGCTATACCCATGATTTGGACCAAACCAAGAGATCACATTTCAGACTTCTGTTTTTGTCTTACTGACGTAAATGGTATAAATTTCAAGAAAAAAATACAGTTATTTACCCTAATTACCTTCAACCCAGAGACCAGTCCCCCATAGTGAAAATTTGCCTGTACCAGTTGCATCTGCGTCCATTGAGATTGACGATACACAATCCTCCACCTCAAGCCAATGTGTTGATAAGAACGATAACTCTGAGTTTGAAGAAAATTTAACCAAGCCACACTTGATTGAACTCAAGGAGACCTAAACGATGTGGTTCGCGATTTAAATTTGTCAAACAGGCAGTCAGAACTATTAGGATCTGGATTAAAAGGATGGAATTTGCTACATCATGAAACTAAAATCAGCTATTTTCAAATTGTGATCAACATTTTAAATCATACTTTTCTCAAGAAGTGGACTTGGTGTATTGTAATAATATAAATGGGATTATGGAGATTTTGGAAATCGACTTTGATCCTCCCAGTGGCGTTTATTCATTGACTCTTCTAAAACAAGTCTAAAAGCAGTGTTACTGCATAACAAAAATATACTTCCTTCTGTACATCTGGCCCATGCTGCTAATGTGAAAGAAACTTATGAAAACATGAAGTTATTATATTATTATTATATATTATATTCTTTCAAAATCTGTGGCGATTTAAAAATTGTTGCACTGTTACTCGGACTTCAGCTGGCTTATACTAAATTCTGCTGCTTTTTATGTGAATGGGACAGTCAAGGGAGAATAAACCACTATCATAAAAAAAAAATATGGCCCACGCGTGCATCCTTAATTCCTGCACAAAAAATGTGAGAGCTACGGAGAGTTGGTTAGCGAGCTATTGTTGGCTTATCAAGCATTGAGTTGCAACATGTCACTCGAGATCCATTTTTTAGACTCACACCTGGATTTTTTCCTCAGAATTTGGTACTGTTGGTGATGAGCACGGAGAAAGATTCCATCAGGACATTTCTAAGATGGAAAAACTTTACCAGGACAAAAGGAATCTTAGATCGTAACTTCATAATAAAACTTTTTTACATTTTTTGGTTCGACCTCCTGAACCATTGTTTTTTGAAATATTTTAAATTAATAAGAGTTTATTTTATTTTCCCATATTTAAAGCATACCATTTTAAGACCAGACATCACACAAATGAAGCCAACATAACCCCACAACTCCTTGTAAATGGTTTTAAAAAGATGAAGCGTGGATTTTTACTATATCTTCAAAACATTTTCAGCATTACCTTTAGTACTATTAACTTTTTAAATTATAATATTTTTTGCACAGATTGGTGAGATACATACTGTCAATGTGATTAGTGTGTGACCAGCAATTAAAAAAAAAAGAATTGCCCACTCTAATCAGGAAAGTACTTGGAAGCATTTGGTAGTTTCCTAAATGTAATTTAAAGTTAGTTAAAATATATATAGTTATCATAAGCAACAAATTTTTGTTTGCTGATGTGTGCTACCTAACAGCGCGCGGTTTTCTTTATTATTAGGTGTACCTACTATGATTATAATGGTTTTTTAATCCGAAATACTGTTACTTTTTTATTACCACTTAATTCAAAATCGGTCCTGGAAATATAAATTTACGCGTTGCGGAATACCTTTGTTATTACTAAAGGACGGACAAACTCGTTCTGAGAAGTGGAGAAGCGGAAAACTCAGTGACGTTGCCTACACGTAGTCTATGCCTAGTCTATGCTTGTTTTATCTTTTTTTTTTAATAAAATACAAGAAAGAAAAAATTGTACTATTACCTATTTAAATAAGTAATACAATTATATATTTTATCTTGTTACAGTGCTTAAAACGTATTCAAAATATAAATTATTTTAGCAATTCTTACTTTTCAATGAAAGCCTGAACGGAGGTATTTGAGTGCTGCAGAAATATAAATAAACAGCTACATTTAAGACGCCACCAATGCGTGGAATATTGCGAAAACACAGCTGCGTTGTGGTTCGTGTCGAACAAACAAGTTATGTATATACGCATCATCACTGTGCATTGAAATATTGCACGTGATTTACGGGCGCATGTAGTTTTTATACATGGGTGCGTTTTTCTTACTCGGTCAAAACTACTACGGGCAATTGGGTGCCTTTCTATCAACACCCGTATGTGCGTGTGTTCGTTCGGAACGTAGACCTCCTTGCTTTAGTTATTAGTTATTACATCAGGTATATTCTGACATTACTCCACTGTTAAATACGCAACAAAATTAAATTAAATTAATTTTAACCACATCCAGCCGACTAACAAATTGGAAACAAATTAATAAATTTAATCCACGTAGGTGCTCTATTTAGATAATGTAAATAAACATTGAATATTATTGTAGTACAAAAACGGAAAACTTCCATCAACAATTAACCTCACACACACACGATTTTCCTAAATGGTGCACCGTACACATTGAGATTACAATAATCGCAGACCACTTAAGCATGCCGAATATCGAAAATTAATATGACTCTACTTAAGGAGACCTAATTGAAATGCTGGGCGTCCGTTTTATTACCCTATACATAAGATTTATCTCCTTGCTTTGGATCGTGTCGTCGCTTTTTATTATACACGTGCGCTCATATATAAATATTTTATAGTTTTTACACGTATCGGCGACTTTTAAGAGAAACACAATCGAAATATTGCTACTGGGAAACGTTGCGCAACCGCAAATGTTCATACCCGGAATTTTAAGATTGCCGCATGCCTAACTGGTCGTCTTTTTAATTGTTGCCGAGATTTTAGTACTTGCGCAGGATCGTATTCCAGTTAAGACATGCTTCCAACAATATTTCGTTGTTTTTCGCACTAAATATGTACAATATACATATGTTTTTGCTATCGCAGTAGCTGCAGAAAGTAAGCAAGAATAAAATATAACATTTAAAGTTATCTTTAACAACGATGCGCTATTTTAAACCTAGAACTGTTTGTCATTTCTAAAAATGGGTGAAGCTTAACTCTTAACCACCTTAAATAATAATTTTTTGTTTCAGTAAGAGGCACTAGATATATTAAAGTTATTCTAATATGTATAATTGCTTTATTTGTTAACCACACAAACGCCCGGAATTTTTAAATTTAATATGACATGTGTAGAATTTTGTGAATGCGTTGGTGCTGGATTTGTCACTTCTACGTTGATGTGTTTAAATAACAAAACACACAAAACCCTTTTTTTGTAATTTCATATATTTACATAGTAAGATATTTACAAATGTATTGTCGCTTGAAATGTCGGAACAGAACTGCGTATTACAATATGGTTTTGAACTAGTAGTCCCTTGTTACACTGACCATTTTCCCTTGGTGGGGTTACAAAAGTGATTACGTGTGGTGTACAAAGGAACTCTAGTGGTCGTAAATTACAAAATGCAGAGGGTGTCTGACAGAATAAAGAAAGAATCGAAAAAGGAAAGGTCTTCACTATTAACTTCTTAGAACTGAAGGAACTTAAATCGAAATATGGGGACGTAACAAAACTAAACTACGGGGTCGGGTTAGGACAAAACAAATGTATATAATTCTGTTCTAAACAACATTAATTACAATATTTTGTTTCTTTTTACATGTTATTTTAGTTAATAGTAACTACTTTTGTTTATCTTGATAAATACCTTATTTTTCAGACCTAACTAAAAATAATATGGTATTTTGATGGCTTCATTTCATCCTAGCGACCAGTGATCTTTTACCTGCTAGGTGGTGCAGGACACTTCTGGATTCACTAACCTACTTGTCAAGTCACCTTTCCAGATACTTGCTAACGAAACCATAGATAGATTTCCTACCTAAATTGGGCATCCCAAAGGCCCCTTCTCGGATCGTTTCAAATTGCACAAAATGTCATTTCAATATATCATTGCAAAGTCACACAAACAAAGAAAGTTTTAAAAGAACATAAGCATTTCCCTTTGTTACGGTTGAAGTTAATGTATTTATCCGCAGACTCTAGGAACATCAATCAGAACGTACCCGCGAAGGAATCTAGTTCCGCATATCCGACTCACCCAATCAGTGTAGAATATTAATTAATTTTCTCATCACATTTCAGACATCCTTGGTCGCGTGTAGACGTACAGTCACTTCGGCCCTATTAGAATCTCAGAATTTGTTGTGTTGTGTGAAGTTTTGGATTTTTGTGTTCGAAAATTGATGGAAATTGATGTAAAAGAGCTGGATTGTAGTATAACACCAGCAGGGTAATGGACGCCATTGTTCTTTTTAATTCTAGTGTTCACTAATTTTTTCGTTTCCTAGGCATTTGTCTGATTACTGTGTTTCCGTTTTATTTATTTAGGTTGTTTGTGCCAACCGTTGTTTACACCTACCTATTGTGCGTAACCACACATTGTAATTAGCCATCCACTACGAGCGGCTATCACTAGTTAATGTCAAGACCAACTGAGGACGTCACCCACCGCTGGAATAGAAGTTTATCCTACAAGAGCTTAACCGTTTCACTCCACCGTAGGAAAATAACCATCTCACAATACAACTGGACCCCATTATACTCGCACATCGCAGTAACCAATTACCTTGAAACGCAGGTATCCTCAACAAACTCATCGATAAGGTACTTTCATTTTATAGTCTGCGAAGTATATTTTTAGTAATAATTACATTCATCCCAACTTTAAATTATATTAAATTAAGCCGAACCCATATTTTGAGTCAAATTTAATATCTTCAAAATTTATTCTTTTATTTATTCTAAGATAATGTTTTGTAATTATATTCAATATCTTTCGTTACTTATTTTAATATTCAATCATTTTGCACTTACGTAGTCGTAATAATTTCACAACTTACTTTATTTCGCATGAAATTTGGGCACAGTCACTCTACACACATATCTACTGTATAAATTTATCTGTACACTAACAGGAATTCCTTGCAGCCGATACCTTAAATTTAAGCTTATATTTTCGTATTTTCTACGAAACAGATGTCACAATTGCATGCATTAATAATGTTTTATTAATCTATCGTTCAGTAATGGAAGCATATGAATTATTTGTATAATTTTACAAAACGGCCAACATTTACTAACCATAGAGTATTTTTATTTACTTTATTAACGAGATACCCTGCCACATTACACAGGGTCTGCGCATTATCAAAATTCTTTACTCTACAGGGTCACTACAAATTTATTTTATCTTTCTAATAAATCGAATTTTGTTGTATTTATTTGTGAGTTTTATTTATTACATTTTATCGGAACTGAAATTAGTGAACCTTGGCCAACGTTGCAGTTACTTAGTGTCATTAAGCTCATGGCGCTTTGTTATTAAATTTCGTATGCTTCGGTACTTTATCCGAGCATTGGCGCCCCTTTACCTAGATTTAAACAAACCCCTTAAAGCAGCCTATCCCCATCTCCATTGAGCTACGTCGTCAGCATACTGCTCTTACTACAGCAGATATAGGTACAGTCGACGGGAGTAAAGAAAGATATTTGTAGGCATTTTAACGTATAATAAAATCGACAACGCAATGCTGATGTATTATTGTAAACTCTAATGCAAAATAATTTATACAATCAACCAATCTCTGTTACCTATTATTGACCCCAAAGATGTTTACCTGTCAAAAAATAATATTATCAAAATGTTTATGACTCTTTGTCTGTTCAATAAAACCCATTAAAAAAAAACAATTTTCGTCTTAAAACATTTTCTCCATCTCTTGCCGCTAGCGAGCTATGCACATCAGCAGAATGCAATCGTTTCCATTTCCAAAACTTAATTTTACCAACTCGGAGTATTTTTTCCGTAAAAAAAAAAGTAATGATCAGCATGTTTCAAAGTTTCCAAAGTAATTTTTGAATTTCCGGATTTGGGGTCTTCCATTGTCAATGTGGCAGTATTGTGCTCTCCTGCACATTAATTTTGTACAGGATTTTTGATTACAGCTCTAGTTATTTAAGAAAAGGTGTTTTATTAAAAAGATGGAAAAGGTCTTTGATTAGAACTTTAGTTTTGATTATAGGAAAAAGTCTTTTATACAAAAGTTTTACAGAATTCAATCATGCAAACTTAAAAATATTTTTTGACTATACAGAGTGTTCCAAAAGTAGAAAACGCATACTTACTTCATTATTTTAAATGGAACACCCTATATATTATTCCATTTTTAAATTCTACGTAGAAGAGTAACATTATTTTATTATAAGCTATTATATGTCTATCTGTAATAACAACGATCTTATTTACGCTTTTGTAAAAAAAAGCCCTGCCTATAAGCTTTCGGTTAAGGCGGCGTAGTTTATACATATTTGCTATTGTTTAAGATATTCATAGATTAAACATCATACACACATACTTAACTTGATACAACAGTGAAATTAAAATCGATAAAATTATTTACAGGTGTCCACAATAGTCCTGAACATTTGCTTAACTTTAGTCCCCGTTTCTTGATTTTTTTCAATAGCAGGCTATATCTTTCCTTATGCTAAATTAACCCTTACGCAAAGCATTTTGAATTCATACTAAACATTTGTAGCATTAGAGCCTTTTTACAAAAGCGAAGATAAAACCGCTTGTTCTTACAAATAGACATACAGTACTTATATAAAATGATGTTATTTTTCTTCGTAGAATTTAAAAATGGAACAATATATAGGATGTTTCATTTAAAATAACGGGGTAATTATGCGTTTTTACACTTTTGGAACACTCTGTATAGTCAAAAATATTTTTAAGTTATGCAGCATTGAATTCTGTAAAAGTACTTTTTCTTAAAATGAAAAATAGAGCTGTAATCACAGATCCAGTCTGTCCATACACAATTTTCTAAGGCTTAAGCTGCCGTGTGTTTGATTTCCGACTTTAAACGTTTCCAATTTTCCTCCTTAGTACTTAAAAATAGCATTAAATTTAACGCACAAGTAATGCTGAGTTCGGACCTGTACTTTCCTCATTATCGTCCTTCTTTCTCACGTCGATATTAATTATTTACCGAGAATGTTTAATTACCCGTAAATGTAACATCTACCTAGAAACAACGAGTCAAAAACCGTCAAGCAGGTCGAGGAATACGATCAAAAACTTCGATTGCTATTGGGTACAGAAAAAAAAAGAGTAGAGAGTCGCCCAGCTCGACGCCTGCTTGGGTGCTCCGGGTTAACGTAACGTTAATTGTAATTAGATTTCCCGGAATAATTATTTTCGATTCGACATTAAGTCGTAAGTTCGACTTCGTCGAATACCCTCGCGTGTTAGTTGTTAGCCGCAGAAGGCGAATTTCTACTGAACATTAATGTTTCAATGATAAAAATATGTCCATTAAATGTCATCAAGAAGTGATTCTGGAAATTGTGACGGTAGACCGCGTTTAATAATAAATTCGTTTAGAAATTTAGTCAGTACTAAACTTCGCTTGAATGGCGTATAAATTATTTAGTTAATTAATAATGATGAGAAATGGGACAAAAGTCGTTTATTAATTTTAGTACAAGACGAAATGGGTAGAATAAAAAAGCGATTTCATTAAGATTCAAATGGATTTCTTTTTTAATAGGACGTAAAAGTAAATTAGAATCTCTTTCACCGACTTTTCTCTGTCGGTCTAGTTAAAATTAAATAAATTAAGTTGATTAAAAAAATATTCAAATTATATTAAATCTATAGCATAATTAGCAGGTGTATCACATTTAATACTATTAAATGTGATATACCTGCTAATTATGTTTAATTTAACTTAAATAAAACAAATTTTTATTTAGCCTTTAGCAACACAGCTATTTTCCAGTGACAGCCTTCGGTGCTGAAAGCAGTAGAGGTACACTGGCCGACTTATTTAATGTCGTCGTCTACAGCGTAGTGACTATCAAAACTACTCACCATTTACATAGGTGCGCGTTCGTCTGGCGTCGGCTGTTCCAGGTAAATGATTTATTGGGTATACAGTTGTAAAACGCTTCACAATTATGCAAATTAGGTAGATCTAAGATTATTTGAAATCGAAAGGAATAATATTGTGGTCTGAACCCAGTTTGAATTGAAATATCTGTTTTATACAATTTGAGATCAAGTGACTTTTAAAACTAAAGTTCTTATTTTATGTTTAAAAATAATCAAGTGAATGTATAAATAACAAATCAAGTTATATTAATAGCTGGGTTATTTCTATTAAACTTTATATGTATATATTTTATTTTTAAAATAGGAAATGTATTAGAAAACAAAAGAGTAATACTTCATAAGTTCATTACCTTTAGTTTCAATAAATATTATTATAATTACCCACAGGTAAGAAACATCGTAAAATTCGTGTTCCTAAGAAAATCACACATATCCTTTGTTAGACTTTTTGTTAAATGATGCTATTTATAGAGCAATTATATTAAACAGAAATTTTAATATACTGCCTAAACTATTAACACATTACCAAGAATAAAGCTTTCCTTTGAAATTTCAATAGCCAAATTATAAACTCATTAATTATATGCATTTCAGTCTGGGCAATTATAAAACTCAGCCGCTTACCATAATTAGTATGAATCCTCATTGTAATCCAACGAGTAAAATTTTACTGAATAATGAGCTGATATACTTATGTGGCTGAGCAACAATTCTCTAAAAACTTTTTTTTTTAATATTTACGTGAGGAATGAATTTAAATGATTAACAAAATTACATACTCCTAATGTTCCTAATTTCAGAATTAGAGGGAAATATTTGCAACACAAAATTATTAATAAAATTAGAACAAATATAATTAAATATGAGTACAATTTAAAAATTTTATAAAATTGAGAATGAATTCATTCAAATATTCTTATTTTCGTAAAGACAACAACGTAAGTCTATACGATTTTTTTTTGCAGATTTATGTATTTTTTTATATATTTATAAGCATTTTAAAACATAAATATAAAAAAAAAAGTTTTTAAAAATTTATTGCTCAACTAAACACTATCATGTGGATATATGAGGTCGTCATTCAAAAACACTAGGCGTCTTTGGATTACATAAAGGACTAGTGTTAATTATCGTAAACGGCCGAGTTTTGTAATTGTAGGTAAATGGCAAATACTCATAAAAGTAATGAATTTATAATTTGTGTATTAAAATTTCAAAGAAAAGCTTGATTTTCAGTGATGTGATAATTAATATACTTTATTAAAATTGTTGTTTATTACAATCAGGGTGTAAATCCTTTCATTTAGAATTATTCTTTTACTAACTTATGGATATATTGTTTTGTTTATATATTTTTCAAAATTTGTTTTTTTTTTAGAGTGTATATTTATTTTTGCAGATGCGTTTCTTTTTACGTTTTACATTACCATTTTTTGTTTGTATATGTTTATATATTTAATGACAGTTACGTAATTAGATTTTATATTGTTTATATTTGAAATTAGCATGTTTACTTAAATAAATAATATAACCAGACTAAACATAGTTTTAATTTTTTTATGAATAGCAATTTTATAGCGTTAGTTACACGTAGGTGGATCCTGCAATAGTAAATGCTAATAATTAAATATTATTGAAGTCTTCATTTAAGAAAATAGTAATTAATGAAAGCTTACAATAGCTAATATTTGTTGAAGCTATAGTTTTATGATAGTCTTCCTCTGATGTTTCCTATATCCTACGTTTTTAAAACAATTAATACACAAGATTTACCATGAATACCACACTATTTATTTCTATAAGAGTCAATTGGGTCCACGTTATGAAAGAGATATTTCAATTCAAAACACGTTCAAACCGCTATGTACAGTGTTTACTTGTAATATTGAATAATCCATTTTTTCCACCTGATGATCCATAATTGCGAAGCGTTTTACAACTGTATACCCCAATAAATCATTTACCTGAAACAGCTGACGCCAGCCGAACGCGCACCTGTGCAAATGGTAAGTAGTTTTGATAGTCACTGTGCTGTAGACGACGACATTAAATAAGTCGCCCAGTGTACGTAAAGCAGTTTGAAGCTGATTTGAAGACCTACAAATACGCCTAAATACGTTGAGGTGGCTAATAACCAATTTGCATAGCACCTACAGTAAATAAACAGAATGAACAATAATTCAATATCTGACCAAATGAAAAGTTCTCTTGGCTTGGTACATGCGAAGGACTGCATTTCTCCCAATCAAGGAGTCTGACTTTGACATTATTTACATTTCCACAAATTACTGCAGCTTCATAAAGCAACTACATAAACTCTCTCATAAGACTGCTGTCATTGCGTTGCCGCCACGAGAATTAGATATGTGATCTTTGAGAAGATTAGTTAAACGGACGGTTGTCAAGGAGCATACTGATATGAACCTTTTCACAAGGAGTCAACTTGAATGAGAATCAACTAGTTGAGAGTAAACCAAGCAACATAGTTGAATCAACCAAACGGCCTCGTCTGAAGGCGTAAATGCTTAGGAAACCTGCAAACTATCTCATTCAAGAAAACTCTGGAGTATCTTAAAGGCCTGAACCTGTTGCATTAACTTTAACATAACCACCATAAATCCTAATGGCCACAGTGGATGGGGCGATTAACCGAACTTTTCAGATGCTAGTCCTCTTAAATTTTCTATCCTAGCATTTATTATGCTGATCTTTCGTCCATACTTAGGTTAGTATTAGTGATAAGTGAAGTGTTGTAATAAGTGTGTTTGTCTTCCCAATGAATTACGCAAAACGACCAATCTTCCCAAATAGATTTTAATAAATAGAATACAAATACACTTAAAAAAATTCTAACGCGACCGACATTTGCAAGTCATTCAAATTTGTTATAAGCCAACAACTATTATAAAATACATTTTAGGGTAACTGTTGCATGGAGTTTTCGGTTAGCTAATGGTTTCGTAATCGAATCTGATCTACACTGTAAAAAAAGTTGCCTACAATTTTACCGGTAAATTTGCTTCATAAGATAAAATTTCTACCATCCAGTAAATTTCACATGCTGATGTATTTTTCAAAGATTGTACTGTAAAATTCGTATGTAATATTTATATGAACTGTATATTTGCCGAACGCGTACAGTTAAATAACCTAATAACCAATCACATTGCGGCGTATTCAAGTAAAAATCAATATAAAAGATCCTCAAATTTTTACCCAAATTAAATACCCAAAAAATTGTCAATTTTACACTTTTAAGTAAATTTTGATAGTAACCATAAAATTGTACATGTTTTTCCTGTATTTTCTTTCGAATTTTTATTACATCTTAAACTTACATGAGAAAGCTATAAATTTTTACAGAAATCTTTTTTCCATGTAAATATCTAGAAAAAACATGTAAAACAAAATTTACATGATTTATTGTGGTAAATTCCACAACGTTATTACATGTAATATTCCTAATTTACCATGGCAAAATTACTGTAATTTTTTACAGTGTACGTAGGTGCTGCATCCAATAAGATCGTCCAGGTCATGAACTTGAATGTGCTATATATAGCAATACATAACACATTTATCTTGATTAAATGCGGACAGTATTGCTCGTCCGATCATATTTCCCACACATGCAATTTCCTTAATTCTGTCTTTTCTATTTTAGTCTTCTCCAATTTCAGTTGTTCGTTGAACTGTCATTGGTATTTCTTTCGTTATCAATCAAAGAGATATTATTTTCTCTTGCAAAAGTTATATCATCAGCTCTTAAGCAAAGCAGTTATATTTGGGAATCTGAGAATGTAATATATTAGTATCAGTACTCTAGAGAGAGATAGCTTTCGCATAGGTTGACTGACATTTGCGACCACTGTGGCCGCTAGGGTCTATTGTAAAGGGGATGTTATCTTGAAGTTCAATAACAACTTCAAGCTTTATTTAAGGTACCTTCCCGGGGGTTGGGAGTACCTACCAGGCGCGTTCCCGAGGTGGTGGATAGGGGAAAGGCCATCTTGTCAGGGTTCGCTCAAGACGAGATGGATTAACTGCATGGACTGAGAGGAGACTACCTCAACAAAAACCTTTAAATCCTAAGTTGGCGGATTAGGCTGATGGGATGCATGGCTGGATAGAAGACCAGTCTAGTAGTCCAACCTCGGGGCACCTGGCGCACCCCATTGTATTTAGCCTTACCTCTGCATGTGTGGCTCAGTGGAGGTGGACCTTTTCTTCCCTAGCTACTCGTGGGATAAACCATGGAGGAAGGAATATAAACCGCTAATAAACAGCAATTGCAGCAGCACCTCCATAGGAAGCCTTCCACTTCCAAAGTGAGAGTACCTCACAAGGAAGGAACAAAGGGAGGAGCAAAACGACTGGAGCAGATTGGCGAACAGGTTGGCATCCATCCCCTCTCAAATTGCGTAACACTGTGCAACTCAAAGGCGTTGCACCTGGGAGCACGTGAAATCGAAGAGGGAGACTTACCTAACCTGGGGCCTTCTGATATCCTACACTTTCTGAAAGGAATAGGATGGGAAGGCCAGCTGTAAAACAGCAAGAACAGAGGACACAATAGATCTTTTAGGTCGCAGTGTAATATCACCCTTGCAATATATACATACATAAGGTACCTCACAATCTTGTTGAATGAAATATTTTCGCATCTTTTAGAGAAAGGTCAACCTTCTCACGGAATGCATCTCTGATACTCGGGGCGGTAGATCAATAACAGAAAATGTGGTGTTTTCGGCCTCTAATCGCAGTCGGCGTTCAGACAGCCCGATTCCGTATAGGCACTTTTTGAGTTTGTAGTGATCTACAAATACTTTCGCGGCTATGTTCAAGTAGTCTCTTGGTTCTGATATGATTAGGTATAGTACACCCTTTTGCACTCACAACTATTTCGTTTCAATTTCTGTTTTGCCTAAAAGTTGTTTTGCTGTTTATTTCATGGTGCCCACGCCACTGTAATGCCGGACCTAGATCCCTAAGGCACCATTACAACATTTGGGGCGCCAACTCGTTCCGCCAGAAATTAATAAAAGAATAGTTTCGCTGACTGCTAGTGGCCTGATCTTCTCTAGCTATTCTATTGTCTCTGTTTGGCATTTGACAACCTTCTACGTTTTGCTGGCTCTTCGATGGAAGTATCTATGCAGTACCGAGCCCTTTTGATGGAAAGTTTGCGCGGAGATCTGTCCCGAGGCTTGATCAGCCGGGCCACCAGCTTGTTTGGTGCGGCGCTTACCTCACCCACTCCCGCGACGCGAAGTCTTGCATATGCTCTCAAAGAGACGATATACTCAAGTCGTCGCGGATCTATTGGTTCCTAACCATTCATCGGGTTCCCACTGTCTGTCTCAGAACACTGGAGGACCTCCAGCGTGTTAAAGTACACATTGGCCATGGTCATCAGGGAGAGCGCTCCATAAGTCAATAGCGGTCTCAAGCAGGCTGCATATAGAAGTACTTTGGATCGAGGATTTTGAAAAAAATACAAGGTTATTACGCGCTGCCTGTAACTTGATCTTAGAATTAGACACATCCTGCGGAAAGTCAACGCACGATCCAGGATGAGCACCAGGTACCTGACCTCATTGGCGCAGGGAATAATTTGCCCGTCGATGATAATACGAGAATCGGGCACTGCTCTTTTTTAGTAAATCTTACAGTCACGGTTTTGCTGGCGTTTATATGTAATTCCCATCGATCGACCCAATCTACCACGATGCCAATAGCAGCTTGCATTCTGCGCATCAAGATCGACTCATTGCGGCAAGTTGAAAATACAGCCGTGTCGTAGGCGAAAATCCCCAGGCTGATGTCTGGGTGCTCGGGGACGTCATACATATACAATAAAAATAGCTCCGGGCCCAAACAAGGAGCCCTGCCGTAGGTGCTAGACTAATAGCAGATTCTAGTCCGCAGCATCCTTTTTCGCAAGAGTGAGTACTTCCTCATCTCCGAGTGAGTGAATGCACAGGATACCAGATTAGGGATAGATTGGTAGCTGTTTCTAATATGTATATTTAACGTGCTATTGCAGCTACAGATCCGCTTTGACTTACATTTATGGGCCTCTACTACTGATCATCTCTATTTTCTGAAGGGAACATTTTGTAGAAAAACGCCTTGAAGGACTTACCAAATGCAGAGATTTCCTACATCACCTGGACATCATCTGGCTGTCTACTGCTACATTTTATATCCTTTTTATTTTTTTAAAATATATAAAAGTAAAACTTTTAACGGGGCACTTAAATAATATCAAAATTATAATCAATGACAATATATTCCTTCGGAAGAGGTATTGGTATATATGATCCTTCAATGGCTCTTATAGTGTTTGGAAAACCCATTCCTTGAAACTCATTTTTCACTTCGTCTATATACTCTTCAGTGGGCCATTTTATTATATTTTAACTCATCAATTCTATTATACTGTTAGTTACTTCCCATATAGTTCTTTGTGCTGTTGCTCTCTCAACATTGAATCTACCATATACAGAACTACATGCTGCTGTGGTTTATACAACCCATTTATCACTGAGATGTATTTTAAGTTGCATGTTATGATTTGTTGTTTGTTTGAACAGCTGATTTTCAATTTACCGAGAATTTTCACAATTTTGTTTTGTTTTGTATAAGTTTAGTTTAAGAGTTTATTGTATGATTTTACTTATGTAGTATTAAGTTTTTTTTTTATTAATCCAGTCATTCAAATGTCTGTTATTTGCTTGTGCTGATTTAATGCGTATTCTATTAATTATTGTCGTTGTAATGTTCTACATCTGCGCTGTACGATTTTTGAGAGAGGGATTTGTAAGAAAAACAATTGTAGGTTTTTGTTAAGGACTTCCTTGTTCGACTATTGACGTGAGTAGATGTATTTCTTAAATCACTGTTGCCATTTTGTAATTCATTTTATATTGATAAAATTTTATATTCTTTTTTAATTATAGTCAATCAAGGAATTTTTATTGTAATAATTGTTAATGTATTAAAGTGTGCACTTTGTAGATAGAGGATCAATTATTATTTTTTTGTTTAGGAAGATTTATTTTAGTTTTTTCTCTCGTTCATATTTTTAAAGAGTTAATTTTCTGTTAATCTATTTTGCTGCATCATTTTATTTTTCTATCACCTCGTTTGGGTGAGTAGAAGCATTGTTCTTTCATTTAGCTTTTTTCATTTTTGTAAGTTTCTAGCATTTGTCCACGCTTATTTTAATTTGTGAAACCACGTGGATAGAAGTTCAAAGATATTGAATAATCTTGCTGAACAAATAAAACCTTTATTTATTGCATTGCATAGGAAATAGCATTGTCCTATTTTAAATTAGAGTTTAGTGCAGTTTTTATTTTAGGCCAGAACCTTCAGTTCAGGGTTTTTTTCTGCACAATTGTAATTTAACCCGTTGGGTAAAAATAAATTGATTGTTTGATAGCATCACTGGGTTAAAAATTCTATTCTTTTATTTTATTAAAACCTTTACAATTTTTCGTGCTATTATGAATGTCTGATTTCATTTTCTTACAATTTACTTTTCGTGGTTAGATTAAGTTTTAATTCGCCAGGGTAACTCTGAGGTTAATAGTTCTTTTGTGTTGATTAAAATCTTTTCCGTTGAGCTAGCTAATATTTTTTTTCTTTTTCATTTTTAAAAATCAGTTTAGTATTCTTATTTACTTCAATTAATACACAGCAATACGTTTATCTATATGTTACTAAATTGGAAGTAAAAACTTCGTATAGTAGTAGAAAATAAGGTGTAGAAGAATATAAAATCGTTAACAATAATTGAGTTTCTCCAGGAATGGTTCATCTCCCTGCTTCTATAATAGATTTTGTTATTTTATTTTCTATTAAAGATAAAACAGGTCTTCCTTCTACAAACCTTATTTTAAAGCATGGACGACAGTAATAAATAAATGCTACATGTTGCAAGTATAGATAATCCATTTTGTCCAATGTCCATTTTGTCGCAACTACTGTTGCTTTCGTCGCTAGTTAATAGTTCTGTAAGAATAAATTTTTCGCACATTGCAAACAAATTGGTCATCTATATCAACCTTCTATCAACTATTAGGTGACAATTGCTTATTTATGGTACGCGCTGTAACTATATTGGAGGCGCCTCCACCATATTTCACTTTAAAATAACAATATTGTGTATGTAAAATTAATATTCCTGAGATTTTCACGAATTTACGTTAAATAAACGTTTGCAATTGTCTTTTTTGCTTTAAAAAAAACACCCTCAGGCACCTGGTAATTGAGGAGACGTTTATTGTATATTCGCGTCCTACCTTGTTCTCATTTGTAATTCGCTGATTCAATTTAACACAAACGTAAGCTTTCTTTCCCAGAATTGTTTACATCTCACTGAGCATTTTATTTTTCCGAAAATACCATAGCAACAAACGCGCACAATATTTAATCACAATTTCGAGGGAAGCGTTTATGATATCCGCCAAGCGAACGTGCTCGCTAAAATTACAATTCAAATTTAGGCGCAGCCAGACAAGCGAGGCAGACAGTAAAATTAACCACAACCGGTGTGAGTTCCCTTTGTCACAGAACAGCCACTTCATTCATATAATTCATTATTTGCGTGAATGACACATATGTATGTGTATTATGAACAATATTTGGCGAGTATTTCATTAATTTAGACAATATTAGTTGCTAGCGCTGTTCAGTACAAAGCTATTTTAGCGTGATAACAATTGGAGCGACAAGACTGCAATGTAGTACATAGACAACAAATATTATTTAAAAAGCTTGTATTTTCATAATAATATTTGTTGCCGTTGGATTGCGATCGCTTCATTTATAGATTTTATTTAAAGATTTTTATTTAATTAATTTAAGATTTAGACCCTGCAACGCCATCTAGCAGTGAAGTTTCGAACTCCTTGCTCGTCACAACGCATCTTACCATGATAGCAAAATTTAATGTCTCATTTTCGTTATTTATTTTCAAATTAATTAGTAATTCATTGTCAGTTAAATTTGCTTTTCATTCTTCAATTATTAGTTCAAGTGTCATTCATTAAAACCTTTTCTTTTGTGTACAACATTATTCCGCATTATTAAGTTTGTCAGTGACTTATTTGATTCACGTTGTATTTTCCGACTTCCGCCCTCTCGCCTAGCAAGGGAGACGCACAGGCGACACACACCATCTTAGACGCGCTGTTCAAGTTGCTCCGTGCAAATTTCAATTACTTACCACGTTGTGGGATTTTGTCGCGCGAGAAACTTCTAATATCGAGTGCATTATTTTTTCCGTTTACCTGGGGCAGCCAGGAGTTCTGTGTCAATTGCATCGATATTCCTGAAAAGGGTTTTACAACAGCAGCGTCAAGCCGGCATTCTTTTTGTTAATGGCGTCATCTTACGTTACTGGACCTACTACAACTATACTACTACTATTATTACTACTATTACTACTCTTACTACTACGTTATTTTGGCTTGAGTTAAACCAAGAGGGTGAACGAAGTATGTAATTTGGGAGACCAAATCCAGATCGTTGAATTCGAAAGGGGACCACGCCTTGACATCAGCGTAACGCGCTCAACCACCTCTCCGGGCGCAATACACGACACTCCTAGAAATTTACCAGCTAAGTCGTTATATTTTAGTTTTATTATTTTCTTTTCTTGCACCAAATTAATATTTCATTATTTTATTTTATTATTTTAAAATCCTATCACATGACACAAACCTTCCGGCCAACATTATTAAGCTAGACATTAAGAATAACATCTATATTTCGGGATTATATCATAATTAATAGTTTAATTTATTATTTAAGTATACAGGTTAAGACCGAACAGTGACCTATGTTAAGAGTTAAGTTTTATTGTAATTCATTGTATTTTTATTATCTTGAATTTTATTTGTTTTGTCAAATATACAGGGTCATCCAAAAATTTGTGTGTCGAACCAAATTATTTCGATCCAAGAAGGCCTTGAGAGCAAACGAACCCCGTAACATATTATGAAAATCCTTCTGGTACCGCACCTTTAAAACCGGGCGTGATTCCTACAGACAAGGAATAAGGAACTAAGACTTACTACTTTTTATAAATATCATATTTCAAAGTTACACATGTTCCCAATTAATTGCAGATGTTCTAAAAATATTTACGATGTATAAAAACTGCGTATAGATAATTCATTTAGCGTCCAACAAATAATGAAAAATGAATGACGAACGGAAAATGACTATACTTCTATCTTCGTGAACCTAAAAAACAAACTTGTGATACTGTACCCCGTACGGGCAACTGGATCCCTTAAATCAGACAAGACACTAAATAAGACTGCTGCAAAATAAACAGGAAACTAACCCCTGAATGGGCAAAATATAGATTTGAAAACGGAGGTTAAATACCTAGATCTCACCCTAGACAATAAACTTCTCTGGAACAAACACGAACTTGAAGTAATCAACAAGGCAAAACAGCCCTGGGATGGTGTGCAGAAATTTTGCAAAAAAAAAAACTCGTGTACTATCCGAAAATATTGCTTTAGATGTATACAGCGATAATGAAGCTAATCATTACCTCTGGGTCAATAGCTTGGAATAAAAGAACTAATTTAGCTACCGCGAGAATTAACATCTCTAAAGTGTAAAGATTGGCATGCGTATGCATAACTGGAGCCATGAGTACCTTTCCAATCAACAGTTATCGAGATAGTACTGTATCTTAGTAAGTGGGATCAAAAAACACAATCTTGAAATTGAATAGAAGCGCCATCAAATGGTACATAGATGACCATAAGTATTTTGATTTTAAAGCTTCATTTCTTGACCATGTATATAATTTTTTAATTTCTTCTTCTCTTAGTTTTTTTAGGTCATAAATATTGAAAACATGAATGACTACTACAACGTTTCGTTTTATTTCAAAGCTTTTTCAAGTATATAAATATAAAATGTTAAAAGTGTAAATTATAAATAAAATGTTTTTGTTTAATAAATGACAAATTATTTTGTTTACTAGGATTTTGAATATATCATTATGTTTTATTTAAAGATTGCGTTGTAAATAGGATGTTTTGATTATTTGTTTTTGAATTTTGTAATTAAATAGTTCTTTAAAAATATTGTGTTTAGCTATAAAATTAAATTATATAATTTTGTGAAATATTGTATGTCGGTTTTATCATTAACTGCGTTTTTATGTTTATAAATTTGAATTATTTCAAGTATATTACGTGTTTTTAAATTTTGTTCTTTGTTTAAAATTGTTATGTTGTTGAAATTAAAAGTATGATTTTGAGTTATTTCATGTTTTTTTAAAGCTGTAAGATTTTTATTATATTTGTGTCTTTTTATTTTATTCTCCAAATATTGCATGGTTTCACCAATATATACACCAATACAATTTTGACAGTCTATCTTATAAACTATGTGTGATGTTTTACTTTTTTCAATTTTTGATTTTAATTTTGAATAGATTTGGTTTTGTAGTTTGTTTGTGTTTTGATAGGCAATTTTGTAATTATATGATTTGAAAAATTGATTTATTTTTTCGATAAATGTTTAACATAAGGATTTTTTATAAATTTTGTAATTGTTTGACTACTTTTTATATTTTTTGTTGATTTATTATAAAAAAGGAAAAATTCTTTGTTTGAATATTTGGTTTATAAGAGAATTTGGATAATTATTTTGTTCTAGAAGATTTTTTGCTTTGTTAATAGTATCTGATCAAAAAACTGGACTATTAATTTTATTGCTCTGTCAGCTAAACTAATAATAACACTAACTTTTTGAGATAAAGGTTGAGAAGACTTAAAATTTAGATAACGTCCAGACCATGTTGGTTTAGTATACCATTTAGTTAGAATTTTGTTGTAATTTTTTGGATGAAAGGAATTAATATTTTAAAGTAAAACTGGTATATTTTTTCTTCTAACGCGGTTATGCAATCATCTTTTTTGAAAAAAATTATTTCGAAATTTATTTTATTTAATTTTTTTTCTTTTGTATACTCTAAAACAATTTGTGCAATGATACTAGAAATTGGTGAACCCATTGCACATCCAAAAAATTGTTTATAAAATTTATTTTTGTATTGGAAATATGTTTGTGTTAGTGTTAATTCTACTGCATTAATGAATTCTGTGATAGCTATATTTAACATTAAATTAAAACCAAATTTCAAAATGATATCCTTAGATGTACTATCCCTATACACAAATACACCATTAGACCTAGCAAAACAAATTATACATAATATAATATACATACATCATACATATCCTCAGAATTATTAATTATTTGTATATAATACACTATAGAATCGCCGACATTATTATATAGCACTCGAATGAAAAGCTCGACGCTTTGATGGCGTTAAATATTAATGTCGGTGACTGTACATCAATAATACCCGTTCATTATATTAGATATAAACCAATTATAACGTTTATTCAACTATCATTCGCAAATTAACTCCTAGGATGCTTTTATTATAAACGATTATTCAATGTTTACAGTGTAGACATTCAAAGGTTTATTGTACACATATTATATTGCTGACATACATCAAAATTGAGCCATTTTCTCAAGTTTAAAGTGTTGCTTAGGTACCAAGTCTTCAGATTATTACGGTGAACGATTCTAGAGTTTGTGGAACAAACCTGTATTTTATGGAACAACCTGTATTTATACCCACAGACGCCACTCTAACTACCTGTTATGTATGTACGAATAGCATATCAATGTTGAAAGTCTTTCCTTGTCATCTAATTGCCCTGCTCACGTAATCCATTATTCGAATTTGATACCTACATAATAAGACTGTTACGCGTGTATTTTACAAGCAGACATCTCTAAACAATGCCGCTTTATCGCCATTATCCTGCTGTCGCGAACAATTTCGGCCTTTTGAGATCACTGATGTTAAAATGGATATTGTCTAATGGAACGCTTCGTTCAGAAAGGAGAGTCATATTTCTAGGTATTCCCAGACGAGAGCCGAAGGCGTTCGAACGAAGTGTGTCGCTATGGAGATAGACCAAACAAACTGTATCCAGATAGAAAGCAACGTAATTGGAAGTAAATGAAATAAAAGGAATAATAAATACCAACTCAAAAAGATTCTCTAATTGATGACAAACGATTGCCTGAATCTACACACAGTATCAATTAGCTTACAAGATTTTAGAAGATGGTTTATTTTTCGTTTTTATTTATTCGCAAAGCACACATTATGGAAGCAGCAGATATTTATGAAATATTTGCTGCCATAATTCGACACCATTGCGAAGCATATTTTATTTATTAGTAAGTTATGTTTTCGTATCACTGTAATGTAGTTCAGTTTAATCGATTATGTGACATCTTTCCTTTTCTAGATTCACAACGTATGTTCATATTTAACAAATAAGGCCTACTAAAACGTTGACAAAAGTAAATTTGCAGGATCCAGTATTAATCAACCTACATACTGTGTGCTCCAGAATTTATATTGCAAAAGTTGTAATGGAGTATAAGTTACCAAATTTTACTTTAAGATTTTAAAATTAAAGTCTATCTTACGTGAAGAGAATTTTTAGAAAATTTTCATTTCTTGGAAAATAAATCGGCCTTAGCAATCAACTAAAAACTAGTCGCATTTCGGGTGAAATGCTATTTATGTTTATGATAGAAAATATTAAGAAACGTTGTTTAAAACAAGAATATACCTAATGCTTCTACAGAAAAGCATTTATTCAAAATAACTGCATCCGTCTTCAAAAATCAAAAATATTCTTAAAATCCTTTCCACACCAAGCAGCAATTAATGAAACAACAGGTGTTGAGGAAATCAATGTCTTTCTCGGTTTAACAACTACTATGTTAAATACAGTAAAAGCAGCAAATTTTTTACCTAAATAAAATAGTTAAGCCTTTTACGTCCAAACGCGAAGTTTAGAGTACGATTGAAGCGAGTGCTTAAATTCGCTCAAATGAGACAGCTCTTGAGATAAGAACCTTAGAACTTAATTATAAAGGAAACAATACGAAAATAGAGGAACTATCAACAATATGCTTAGTACGGACAGAATAATATAAAGATATTTATAAATACCTAACTTATAACTGACAGCTGACGTGAATATTTTCTGCCACTACTTTTGCATCTAAAAACCATAGGTTTTCCCATGTTATAAATATATTAAGTATGCTCAAAGCAATAACGTTATTCTGTTGTTATTTCCAAATCGCGTCGAAGAAGATATTACATAGTTGACAAATTTTACTAAGGCACTCCATTAAAAACTTTGACAGCTGATAGCTCCTATGACACAATTTCGGAATAACAACAGAATAACGTTACCACTTCGAGCATACCTGGGTTTTCATTAATATGTAACTGCCATTACTATTTTTCTGTAAAAACAAAGACATAAATTCAAATCTAATAAATTTCACAAATATTTTTCGCATTGGTTACCGTCATGTTCAATACAATAGTGACATCTCTTATAACACCTTGGCTGGGATTTAATGTGAAATCATTAGACATTCAAGCTTCGATTATTCGGTTTCTTAAACCGTTTACATTAAAAAAAAATCTTATAAAACTAATCCTTAAACAGTCTTTGTAATCAAAGTAATGGCTTCAGTAACTTTATTTCTTGAAATAATTATACACGAACACATTTTAACTATTTTTAAATTATATTATCTGGGCACCCGTGAAACATCGACGACTAAAATAAACAATAAAGGAAAAGTATATATGCGGAAAGCTAATTCCTTGATGTTATGCGACAAAGGTGCTGCAACTCCTTTCGGCCAGGGATTTACACTCCCAAAATTTTACTTTATGATTTCCGCGAAATAATTCAATATTAAAATTCTTAGAATCTGCACACGCACAATCGCTGGTAGATTAAAGGAGACATATCTTTCCTTATAATAATAATAATATATTTCACCTAAGAGATCGTCAACAGTACAAAAGGATAATAATAAAAAATGTATAAATGTTAAAAGACATTATATAAGCGAAAGCTAACATATATGTAAATAAGACAATAATACAAAAAACACAAACAGATCTATGTCTCATTAAAATATATTTTTTCTGTGAAAAAGTCACTGACGTTATAAAATATTTGTTACGTAGATATTTTTTTAGTGCATCTTTAAATTTTTTGGGTGGCAAGTTTTTTACTTCTACTGGTAAGTGGTTATATATCTTTAAGCATTAAAATAAACAAGACTTCTGTATTTTGCTCAATTCGGTTTTAGGTGGCAAGAGATATGATTTGGCTGTATCCCTAGTGTTATGACTATGCACCAACTCGTATTTAGCGAAAAGGTAGGCGTAGTTGGTATGTGTAAAAACCGCACTTTCTAGTATATAGAGCGATGGTAAGGTTAAGATGTTATAGGCCTTAAAGACATTTCTACACGAGTGTTTTGGCTTTAGACCAAATACAGCCCGTAGACAAGCCTTTTGCGCCACAAAAACACTAGCCACGTCTACCGCTTGTCCCTAAAACACAACACCGTACCTTAGCCTTGAGTGCACACTAGCATAGTATAACTGGAGACCCGCATCACAACCCAGATTGAGAGATATCATTTTCAGTGCATAACACAAGCCACTCAGCTTCGAAACCATGAGGCCGACATGGGATCCCCAAGACAGGCCGCCATCCACTCGCAGTCCCAGAAAGGTGGTCTCTTTCGTACAGGTAAGTTCTTCACCTAGATGTTGGATATTCACATTAAGATCAATGTTGCGGTTAAATATCATGAGCTGCGTTTTAAAGATATTTAGTTTAAAGTTATTTTGTTGAAGGTCTGTTAAAGATGTTTCGATGACTCGAGTCGCCTCCATTGAAGAACCGGCCCTAACAACAGCTGCCGAATCGTCCGCGAAAAGCACCATCAAACTTTCAATAACCCCCGGCAAATCATTGATGTATAATAACAACAAAAGTGGGCCCAAAATTGATCGTTGGTGAACTCCAAAGTTTACGCTGCACAATTGAGATCTCATATCCGTGCCGGACTCAGCATAAGCCTGTATACACTGCCTCATATCAGTTACAAAGGATTCGATCCAACGTAAAGCAACCCCTCGAAATCCCATTCTTTCGATCTTTGCTAGCAAGATGTTATGGTCGACGCTATCAAATGCCCGGGAAAGGTCCATGAAAATTCCAGTAGTTACCCCACCATTGTTCAAACCATGCACTACCCACTTGGCAAGTAATGTTGCAGATATCCCAGTAATATTATATTATTTACTAGACAGCGATGTTAAACAAAAACATGTTACTAAAATTTTGCAACAACATTAAATAATGATAGAAATATTGCAGGGCCATTACAGTAACATTTCAATGTAATCAGGAAAAAATATTTTAAAACAATGTTGCAAAAACAAAGACTTTGTTGTCAGAAATGTTGAGGTAATATTTATTTGTAACATTGCCATATTTACAAGGCGAATCATTACAAGGAATGTTACAACATTTGCGCTTGTAACGTTAACATATTTACATTTTATAAAGTGTAAGATAGGTACGTATATATGTTTCTGCAAATTTAGAATTTTGAAAAAACAAAACTAATGGAGCAAATTTTCTATAAAGTAAATAATGGTGATGAAATTTTTAACATTTTTTGTAACCTATAATAATCATGTTAGTGGGGTTGTGGTTGCGCACTGCGCACTTGTAAAAGTTAGTATCGCTTGCCATCACAAGCTTTTTCGTACCGGCATACACGAGTTGGCGTGAACCTGTGAACCCCCTTTCACAATATACGGCAATCGTGACTGGACAGGGCGTGGATAGGACCATCTTGGATTGTGCGTCGCAATTGTTTTGATGGAAAAAATTCTCGTCAATAATGAATCAACATTATCAGATAAGTTTTATTTATATGCTAAAGTAGTATGTCGATCCTTCAAATTCATCGAAGATCTTTAAGACAGATATGTAGTATGTATATCATAACCTATATATGTTATAGTAAAACCTACCTGTTGTGCTATAAGGATGAGCAATGTCACGTAATGTCATTCTTAGAATTGATAGTAATTCTTGATCAAATACAAATTTTACAATAATTATAAACAGTGTTATATATAAAATATGCAGCTTATCCTCAATTTTCATATAAATAAAAATAGTTTTTCTGATCTCTATTTTTGACGGTGTGTCTTTTTTTAATTTCAGAGAGAATTAGAAGAAATATTGTACTCACAGATACAGAATACGAGATAACTATCATGGAATGGTTTCGTTATGCAAAACAAAGATTTGATAGAAAAACAGCAAAATATTCAAAGGAATAAAATGCATTCGGGGCGTTTTTCTTATGTGTTGTGAGTTTTTGTTTAGATTCTATTCATGTTAATTTATGTGCCCCATAATCTGTTCCCAATACTGAAGTTTATTAAAATGGAATTTAATGTACTTTTTTTAATCAATAAATGCCTTTATTGTCTTCTGTAAGCAGCATTTTACTTTTTAAAGTATTTATTATTGTATTTCGTTTACTTAAATAGCTATTTATTATATTATTCATAGTATTACTATTTAGTTTTTACATAGAACTATGATATATGATTGACCATTTTAATGTATCTGCAAAAATAACTAAAAAAAAGACTTATGTTATATTATAAAAATCTCTTATCCATTATATTTTTCTGGCATTAATGTTTGATGTTAATATTGTAATTTTAGTAAGTGAAGATAAATTCGTATAAACAAAGGGGCCCGATCTATCGAGGGTAACATGAAATTATAATATTAACATTGAATTTCAATAAGACTGATTGAGATTCCGTTTTGTATTAATTAATATAACCTCTCGATAAACCTCAACATCATTTTTCTTGTATAATGCAGCAAGAACTTTCGGAGTAAATAAAAGATCCTAATAGAAACATTAGTGTAGATATATTTATAGAAACATTTAATTGCCACACTGTATCAATATTTCTCTTTAACATATGAGAAATGTTACTGAAGAGCTATACTTCAACATTAATCGTCATGTTAAAGTAATGTTACTCGAAGACCTCGTATTAACATTACTGGGAAATATTGTTTCGTAACATCGCTTAGGCAGACATTAAACAGTCGTAGAAATGTTACTGCATGTGGTACATTGTATATATTTTTGTAACATTTCGCGTTACAAGATAACATTTAGACGACATTATAGTCAAGTTATTTTGCCAAGTGGGTATCTTCTTCCAGACTTATGTTTGCTAATGGCTTATTTTCCCTATGTCATCTTTTTTCGAGTCGATCATACATCCATGAATTCAGGAAAAAATCTCTATCCAATGTAGCAAGAAAATACATATTGAGTAATTAAAAAAAAATGAAGTGATTATCGCAAAAAATTGAAGATATCGTTTGAAACGTTGAACACTACGTTTGAGGCAACCTATTTTTTGTGTGACGCCCTGTAGTAATAGAAAAAGTGTGTAAAAAGAACAATCATTCTCTTTAACTGGACACTATACTTTTGTCCGTGTAAATGTAGCAAATACACATGAAGATTAAATAAAATCAAAAACACATTCCGGTTTCTACATAGAATTGCTTTAATGATAGTACGAGGGCATGACCTCTCAGTTCTTCACAGCACATTATTTTCCCCCCATATAAAGCCGTAGACAATGAACCCTTACAGATTACTCTTTCGATATCATATTAAATCTCGAACGTGATTATTCACCATCGTTTCCAATCCACCCATCTCATATAATGCCTACATGGATTCCACGAAACAGCACAACATGCACTTTTACCCTCGCCATCTCATTTTCCCATTGCACCTATCGCTTCGTCGGCGGGCACCGCGCCGTAAGGACGGTGGAAAAACCACAGTCATGCTGCACTTACACGCATATATGCGCCGGACAACGGACCCCTCGGCTTCACCCATCATCGCCTGATTTATTACCTAGCATATTAATCGTTACATGGTAATCTCGTCGTGTCCCCGCAGATGGCGTTCCTAGAACGCTTAAAAATATCGAGACGACGGACGGAGCCCCATCGACACAATAGTTAATCATTTTATTTATGCGGCGAGTCGAATATTTTTCCAGCGCCAGCCACAGGACCACCGCGGGCCTTATTTATAGTCCTTCTGCGGACTCGGCGAGTCGACGACGAATCGCAGCAGCGCGATTCGGGTGAGCAATGTGCCGACTTCGTTACGGTGCGCAATTCGTTCTTAAGTTGTTGCTGAGCTCGCGTTCGCATGCATACATACGTATTTACCGCGAACTTGGGGGTTAGGAGATCTTCGAGGAATATCGCCTTCGAGGAAAAGGAAACGCAGCGGTTTCGGACACCCAAGTCTTTCGATTCTTTTTTTTTACTAAGACAATTCCATGAATCACCCTATATACTGGATGCCGATGTTTCCATTGGTTTACACATTCCCTCTATTTTGTCTATTGTTGTTTACAAATGTTCCACGATTATTTCTTCCTTTCAATTTCAATACATACTTTTCTCGCTAACCGCCAATCACTTATGTAATATTCCAGTTATATTGTGCCAGTCTAATTTTTATCAATTCATTATTTCTGCTTATTGAATAGTCAGCTTATCGATATACATTCCAGTTTTCATTGATTTCACTGTACAGCGGGTCTCAAAATTAATGTTATGCCCTAGGGAGGCGATATCAAAACTTTCTTCCTTATGGGAGTGGCTTATACGTTATTGCTTCGACCGATGTCGAGAACCTAAATATTTCCGTCGCTAAAATAACAAATCCTAAACGCGGTAAAATTTACGCTCTTTTTTTATAAATTTCTTGTATAACACACTCTGTTCAGTTTTATGCCTGAGTGAAATAAAGGCTACAATCCATACACACTTGCCGATAGGTACTAGGATACTTTAAATCTCTGTAGCAAGATGTTAAGAAAGGCGTTTGATGGTTTTAATGTTTGGCCCGCTATCCGGAACCACTTGAAGACACGTCGGCGCACGTTCAACTTCTTCGTACAAAGTTAAAATTGCAGTAATTTAATCTTGAATAGTTGCTCTATTTGATTGTTTTTCTATATTTGCTCCAAAGTTCAGTAAAATTGAGACGTTTCTCCATATAGAAATTAGGGTGTAATTAAAATGACTGTACCACAAGCAAATGCGCTTATTATTGATGTCATTATAATATTGTTATACATTACTAAGTGTATTATTAAGTCGCCTTACTTATTATTGAATAATATTTACCTGATACAAGAAAATTAATTGTTCGTAACAGGTAATCGGATTATAAAAATTTGCCTTAAGTAGAGGATTAAGTTTAGTTCTACACAACCCTACACGGTAATTACCTCATTTATGTGTAAATTAGCTATTTGGCTTTGTAAATTCAAGAAAATTAGCTGCCAATATTTGCCTATTCAAAACATATAAAAGAAAACCCCAGTTGATAACCGATCAGTTGAAACTCAACTTTGAGTCGAAACTTTATGCAGATTATTCTGTGCGCTATTTTCGAAATTCCTGACGTTAGAGTGGTTGTAAAAGATTGTGTTTTTGTTGCAATAGTTTTTTTTTGAAAAGTTGTAACATAATGGACGCGAAGAAAATAAGTCGATTGGTATTACACGAAGTCGCTATGAAGAATGATGATAAATCGACTGAAAGTAAAAAACGAGCAATGTATCAAGCAAGTAAAAATATTTTGTATTGGCTTGAACACATGTTTTTTCCAAGATATTTTCAATATTGGAAATCGCCCAATAGAACATCAGTGTTTTTATGAAAAAGCATAATGTTTTGGCTACAAGAAGAAATTTTTTTCCTGAATCTGTTTACTGGGATCGACCATCAACTTCGGGTATTCGAGGTCGTCCTTCAAAGAGTTTTGCTGAAAGTTCTGTTGTTATAAAAAGGCGTAAAACCGAGGAGCTCAGAAAAAGTACTTCCGTGGAAAAACTTGTGCATGTTACTGCAATGAGAGTACGAGAAAGTCGAGATAAAGTACTGCCGATTTGATAATTGAAAGTACGTCAACTACACCAACTAGAGGCAAACGTATAATAGAAAAATGGAGGAATCCCGAACAAGAACAAAATGCCATAACACCTGAAGAGGCTTTATCATTTATTATCTAGGGTGGTTTTACGAAGCAGCAAAATATATGCTTATTAGAGCAACAGCTTTAAAACGTGGTTGCAAATTATATCCAAGTTACCACGATATTCTAAAAGCAAAAAAGACGTTTTATCCTGAAAATATTACAATATCTGAGTAAACAAGTGAAGTGCGTTTGCAAAATCTACTAAATAAAACTTGTGAAAGTTTTAAAAGTGGTGGATCCTGAAAATGCAAAATTAACTTTGTTTTGCAAGTGGGGCTTTGATGGTAGTTTTGAGTTTTCCACATATAAATAAAAATTTTAAAGTGAAGGTGTAAAAGACGGCAGCATATTTATGACTTCTTTAGTGCCATTGAGGCTAATTGACAATGAAAATCATGTATTATTGCAAAATCCTCGACCATCTTCTGTTAAATTTTGCAGACCTTTAAGAATGCAATTGGTACGTGAAACTGAAGAAATCGCTAACATGTCAAATTCAATGCATTAAGGGGTGCTTTTGACAAACACATACTTTGAATTTGCAAACTAAACTGTATAATTTGTATAATTTTTTTTTTTCGTACTTGTATTAAGTGATATCAATTTTTCGCATTTAAGGGTTGTATTTTAGGGTAGGTTTTACAAATACGTGTTTTTTTAATCATAATTTCAGATTCAGCATACTCAAAAACATAAGCTTACTCAACTTTTAATGTAAAATTTGTGAAAACTAAAGAGTAAAACAATTTCGATCGCGTTTTTCGTTTTCTAAACCACTGTGCGGCGGCGTTATCGCCGATCGTTTGTAGAGCCGCTTGCTTGTATGGGTATGCGATGCGTGTTGAATTGATACCTCTTTTCTTTAGAGTTGTTATTGTTATATTAACTATTTATTTATTATACTATACTACTTGTATATCTTGCTTCCCGTAATATTCGTAACTAGTATGTTATTTAGTTACCACCAAAATATATAAAAAGTATTAAATATATTAAAAAACAATAAATTTTCAATTATCTAGAATGAATTATTTTGAAATGGAAAACGTGGGTTTCTCAATAGAACTTTAAAGTTCAATATACCAAACTGACGAAATGTCGTGAATAAGTAGACATATTTTATAAAAAAATGTATTTTTTCTATACCATTACCGACAATTTCTAGGAAATAATAAACATTTTCAGATTGAAGATCAAATAAATAATTTGTATTGCATATGCATTTGGATAAGTATTAGAAAAGTTGAAACTTCTTGTAATAGTAATTTGAGCCATGTTTTGATTGATTGTAGCAAGTTTGGTGGTTAAGAGTGCCAGTAATTACTGCGAGTAATCACCATCAGATGTTAAACCTTGTATTAAAAAATAAGAGAGCTAATAATATCCTGTATATTGGAATGTATGGTATGGTACATATTTTCATTGAATAGATAGAGATTTTAGCCCCCTACGAGCTGGAAAATTTCTATTCATTTCTAAAATTCTAAAAAGAAATTCGGGTTATACGGTATAACCTGTTCTCCGATGAAATATAACTTATACCTGATTATGCAATGTAGAGTAATCTTATTTGCAGTTGTAAAAATAGAGAAATTGTTCTTTTAACGATAGCAAGCATTTGCATTTGACGAGTTTATTAAATCATATTGATTGTAGTAAATTAATAAATTCGGTATGTCATTGAAACATGTACTATGTATATGTAATAGCAAGTCAAATGAAGTCCCTAGCAAAAGTGGTCGTTTCTAGTCGTAAGTTATTGAAAATATTTATTCCTTCTTTAGGAAAATTGAGGGCCTCAGTGCAATAATGATCCATCTGCGAAAAGTCTAGTTAAAGTGTATTCCATAACTGTATTCCATTGTTATTACACCAAACTGTATTGTATAATCCAATTACTTCGGCTATTTCTCGATTTGTTCTTCCAGCACTTCTCAAAGCGATTATTTCCCTCTAGTTTCTAATGTTGAATCTTTTTGATGAGCTCTTCTAGGCATAATTAATAAATGTACGCAAACAATACGCTTTCAACACAATCACAATTAAATAAAAGATTATTATACTATATTTTAATAAGCATTTTCAAATAATGTTTGTTTTTGAGGTATTTTTAGTATAAGTTGTGTACAGGTTGGAGTTACAGTTTGGTGTATATTCACCATATCTTAGATCTTCCCTTTTACGTTCATATAATTTTATTATAGGGAAAATATATTTTTAACAAGAAAAAAATATTCACACCCAATATTTTTAGCATTTTAAATGTGTGATGACGCTTTGCGGTCGCCAAACTCAAGCCACAGATAGTAGATATGAGATAGTAAATAGATCGTGAGAAAAGTATACTCATAAGGGAAGTGAAGATAAGCGAATTACAGAAACAAGTACCCATTTCAGAGTCCAAAAATAGGTAAAGATTTGTCGGTTTAGTTAAAAGTTCTCATTTCAACCAAAGTTTCATCACAAAAAATACATTATCTAACGGAGTCGTTACAATTCGGCAAGGTTGAATAAACAATAAAGCAACTATATAATACTTGGTAAATAAAAGATAAAGTACACAAAATATAAATAATTACACAATATTTGGAACTATTGCAAAGAGAACTACGCAAGAGGACAGAACTACAAACGAATTATGTTAGTATAAATAAAAAACTATAACGATCTCTAGCAAAAAGTTTTTCTAAAGATGGGTGTGTCACGTTAAGATAGGTTCGAAGTTTCGGTAGCGTATAGGTAGTATTTTTTTTTATTCAAATTAAACATTAAGAGAAACTTACAATATTTTCTATTCGGGTAATGAAGCCACATACTCAACAATTTTCTTCACTTTCTATGCAAAAAAAAAACTTCGAATTTGGCAATGGATAGTTTACATTACATACTTTTTTAAATACATTATAGATATAGAAATCCGTAAAATCTGTTATTCATAAAATAGAGGATCATCTCATTTGCTACTGAAATAGGACAATCCTTTTATTTGAAGGAAATAAATCTTCAGTTATAACAAGAAAATACAGTGAAAATAATTACGGTAGCTGTAAATATAACATATGTAGACATTCAGAAATAATACAATCAAGCAATTAATATCGTCAACATCTCCTCCTGTATGTATCTCTAGTATATGCGATATGTTTTATATCTCCATAACACTAAGCATCTCGATATAGGTAACAAACATACTTTCGTCAGAAAATACGTTACCCATTTAGGATTCAATCCGTAGGCATCGAAACCTTTCCTTACTTAACCGTTCATACACTGTTGAAAATTTTAACACTTTTTTGACTAATTTAATAGTCAGGAGAGGTCCACACTTTTTTCGTGTTATTTTGTCGAGAACTATAGAAGTTTAAATTTGACGAACAAAGATAGTCAAGTAATGTCTATTGCTAAGGGTTATTTTGTCCAACTGACACGTGGAATTATAAAATACTTCTAGTCACATTTTATTTGATCTAGACTAGACAAATTTACTAGCTGTTTAACTAAATGAATGCGATCTATTGGGTGTTTTAACACCATTTTCTAAACACAACGTCTTTTGAATATGCAACTCCTATTTCTTAGTGCTATAATATTCTCTCTTTAAGACGTTTCTCAATTATAAATATGCAAAACCACTCATTCACAAGTTTTGGTTTCAACTAAACGTACCAATTTTAAAATTGATTTTTTGAGAACCATATAAAATTAAGTGAATTTATGCTATTTGATTCAAGTCTAAACTAATTGCGTAAATAGATGTTCCCAATACATCTTTAAGATGTTGAATTTTTTTATGCCCACTGGAATTAACGTTTAATAATACGAGGTTACACTTTGCAAGTCAGTCACATTTGGCGGTTTGTTTGGATATGTTAATACGGAGAATCAAAACACGAAAAGAGATACACGTGCAATGCAGGTGGTGCGTATAATGCAATACTGTATTAGAATAGGTGGGGTTTCTATATTTCTATCCGAGGGAAAAATTCTGATTGGTTGACGCTTCTAAATGTCTAGAAAAATAGTCAATCCTCATATGTGAACAAAGAATTCACAGGAAATTCTAGTAATTTCTGTTCTATTAAATACGCGTAGTCAACTCGTCTGGCAAAGTTTGTAAAAATCAACACTAAAATATTTGACTAGCGCAAAATTAACGCCAACACCGTAATATTTTTAACAGTGTATGAGATAGCAGCGACCGTGAGCATGTTTGAAATTATGATGTTATTTTTGGGACCAAATTCTCTACTTGAAAATGCGTTATAATACGTACGCATGTAAGATAGGTCTATCGGCGGCAATTAGGAGCACTCCGGTAATAAGCCACTCCCATAAGGAAGAAAGTTTGATATCGCCTCCCTAGAGCATGACATGAATTTTGAGACCCACTGTACATAGTTATTGCGTAGCGAAGGCAAAACACTTTGTCCGTTTGAACAGTTTCTAATAAATAGAAAGATAGCGTCAGTCCGTCGCTAACACAAACATATGCAAAAAAGTCGACCGTTTAACTCTCATTGCGCTATCTACTGAACCGTGATAAGTTAGCGGAATTGTGCAGCAAGTAATTGGCAATAGCTAATAGCGGAAGGCTGTTGCAACGAGAAAAAAGTGAGCGAATACAATTATCTTTCCGAGAACTCGCGTCCTCATTATAATATCGGGGTCTTATTAAATTGGCGTTCTGGTTCTGATTGCCTGCGTTTCTGTTGAACATGCCACATGCCATTCCATCCGTTTTGCAACCAATGAAATGGAAGAGGTTCCTTTCAAGAGCGATCGCAGTGGGTTTCTGAGAATTATGTTAGTTAAAATATTAATAGTCGATTGCTTCTCGATAAAGGAAAAAAAATGTGTGTGTACATCAATCATTAGAATTTTAATATAGAGTACATTAGCATATTTTTTACACTAATCTAATTATACTTTAAAATAAAAACAAATACCTATAACATCATTAACTTTTATCAACATTCATTGTAGCACACCTTACTCACAGAAATGGCTGATCAGAATTTTTTGAACTTCTAGTGAGAATATGATTTTGGATCTGGCAGAGTAGTCATGGCTTTGTAGCACTTTCGGTATGGTGTTCATATCGGCTTTCTTATTCTAAATGGAATGCTACAATTTTGATCGGTCTAATGTCATAGCAGCTAAGGGAAGTTCCCGGACGCAGTGGCAGATATCATGCGTAACGCACTGCGAATGGTGGAAGAATGATGCCTTTCACAAGAACTCTTAGTTAATCCACAAAAAACCAAGTTGGTTGCTTTCACCAACATGAAGAAACTCAATGACCTAGGCGGCATTAGACTGTTTGGCAGGAGCTACAATTAACAACAATGAGCTGGAAAAATCACTTACAATTAGTCAAAATGTCGACCAGGACTACGCAACTATTCTGGCGCTGCAGGAGAGTTGCTGGTAAAACCTAGGGACTAAAGCCGAGGGTGATCCATTGGTTATATACTGCAGTGACAAGACCAGCGATGTTATCGCTGGTCTGGTATAGCAGTAGTCTGGTGGGGAAGGACAGAAGTGTACTCCGCAGTGAAGCTGCTAACCGCTGACCAGAGACAGGCATTGCTGGGAATCACTGGTGCGATCAACAGCACAGGGACCGCTTCTTTGGAGACCATTGTGGGCCTCCCCTCGCTGGAGCTTTATGTGAAAGCGGGTGCTATGAATGTGATCCTTAGATTGAAAACCAACAACTTGCGGTATCCCAATACTACGGGTACGATACTGGACGGGTTATTACTGCAAATGCTCACGGACAGTATGGCACCCGAGATTATCTTCACTGAAAAGATGAGAATTTCCATACCGAAGAGAGACCAGGCAAGTAGTGATATCACTGCTTTTGATGACTGGTTTACGGACGGATCCAAATCTAGCACAGGAGCCGGTATGTATCGACCGAACTCTAATCAAAGAATATCCATAACCCTGGGGAAGAATGCTACGGTCTTCCAAGGAGAAGTATTCGCCCTTGCAGCTTGCGCAGAAATAATAATAATAATAACAACATATTCATCTTTGGACATAAGTACAAAGATAATGTCATATACATAAAATTAAAGAAGTTACACGCTACATTTTAAAATCATCCACATGATAGTAGCACTCTCCCAGCAAATGGTCCCTCAAAAGAGATTTAAACCTTAACAGTGAAAGCTCACGTACCGAGGATGTAATCTATTGTACAGTTTATAACGGACATGCATCTTGCTCGAGAGCACAAGCCGATGTATAGGTATCACCAGATTATGTGCCTTTCTTGTATTGTAGTTATGAAAGTTGTAATTATGACTGAAGTGTTTTCGTACTATAATTGACATGAACATGGGCTAAATTATGATAAATCACCAAGGATGGCAAGGTTAAAATTTTGAAATGATGAAAATAGGGCTTGCAAGATTCTGTATTATTAATTTTGGAAATCACACGTATCGTCCGCTTTTGCTGCACAAACAATTTGTCGATGTTCGCCACTGTGTCACACACCCGGATTCCGTAAGTAATAGTACTTTGAAACATGGCGTAATACGTGGTAATTGCTGCTTCCAGACCAACTGTGTTTCTTATAGTACCCTTCGTATGGCGTAAATGATCGAGGACAATCTGAGAAATAGATCCTCGACGTGTGGTTTAAAATTTAGCCGAGAATCAACCATGACACCCAGAAATTTTGTTTGTTCTAATTTAACTTTACCATCCGTGGAAAATTTTACGGCGCTAGTTTTATCGGTGTTCAAGCGTAATTTGTTTGCAGGGAACCACTGACTGACCACGACGGCGACCACAATGCCCGCGACGTCAGTAGCACATTCGTTTTTCCCGATATTTAGCAGGAATGTGGTATCGTCTGCAAATAGCATTGTGTGATAAGGCATTGATGCGGGTAGGTCATTTATATATAATAAAAAAAAGAACAGGGCCCAATATGCTGCCTTGTGGTACCCCGCACTCCATAGTCAGCGGCCGACTGTAGCCACCGTCGCAACAGATTCGCTGACATCTGCCCGAGAGGTATAATTTGAAAAGCTTCAAAGCCGTGCCTCTCACACCGTAATACTCTAACTTACTTAACAGTATACTATGCGACACAGAGTCGAATGCTTTGCTCAAGTCCACGAATACGCCTAAGCTAGAGATCCCTCCTCAAAATTGGCCACAATGGCGTCCGTCAACAGGAGCAATGCATGGTTGCAAAGGGAGGCTGCATGAGGAGGAAAATAAATATAATGACTGACAGCCAGGGTGTCATCAAGGCAGTCTCGAACCCCGTAACTAGGTCAAAACTAGTTAGAGACTGCAAACAATTCCTCGATAATTGAAGTAATCCTATGTGAATGGTGTTTAGAATTGAAGAAGCACTACATGTTTCGGCGATATGTCATCATCAGGTAATGTCTCTCTCTTCATTTTAATATAATTTTTTGAAATCGAACTAAATTTAAAATTACTTTTTTCCATGAAAATTACTTTTTTCCACAATCAACGTAAATCATTACCTCATGATGGCATATCGCCGAAACATGTAGTGCTATAGATTTAAATTAACATTTGAATGGAAGTACGCCTATTATATTTTATATATTCTTCAATTCCTCGATACACTAGCACGAGACAACACGGTGCTTCTGATTTGGGTGCCAGGACATGAGGATATAAAGGGCGATATAATAGTCAACGAATTAGCCAAGGGGGACTCTAAAAGACACTTCATAGGTCTAGAGTTCGTATGCGGAATTACCAAGGACTCTGCTAAAAGAGAGATTTGAACCTGGTTAGATAAAGAAAGTACAAAGAAATGGAGGTCGACTGATGGTCACCTCCATACTAAAGCGCTAATAGGGGATGGAGATGCTAGATTCTCTGGTAACCTACTCAGACGCAGCAAGAAAGAAGCTAAAACCATTACTGGGCTGGTAATTGACACAACACGGGCCGAGTAAGCGAACCGTGGTGCAGAAGATGCTACTACTATATGAAGAAACGAGTTTACATGTAATCTGCACATGTGAGGAATTGAAAGTATTCAGGCAGAAATATTTCAGGAAGGATCTATTGGAGCCCATGAAGTTTCCACTGGGCAAGATACTGGGCTTCATAAAGAACACCAAGCTGCTCGAGTGGAAGTAAGAAATTTAATAGGACTATACAATGAGCACCTAGCTCAAGTGCCTGGACTATAGGTGCCCACCCTAACTTAATAAATGAATGTGTACCCAGTATCTGATGATAACTGCATAAGTGCATAACTGCATAACTGTATAATATTTTCACATATTTAACTGCCAAATTTTAGTTGTAAGGTACAGATGCATGGCGAATTTCAAAATATAAGAAAATTACTTTAAACGTCTTATCTTGTAGGGCCATAATTCATAGTTAATACGGTCCTGGATTCACATGCTAACAGGTAAACCGCGTCCTTTAAATGAGCAGTCAGATAATTGGAGATGCAATAAAACCATTACAGACGTTAAAAGTTATTTTCTTGTATCTTGAAATGCACTATAGGTCATTGCCGAACCGTAGTTTCTTGAGGTCGCGTCAACGGGAATTTTTAATAATATTTTATTCCGCGTGCAGCGGTATTTGCAACGAAGCGATGGGGATTTACAATAATCAGCCGCGGGTTTTTCTTTCGAACTAGGATGGTTTAAATAGGCATTACAGAAAATCGCGAGATATAAAAAAATCGTGTTTCTTCGTTTATAAACGATATAAAATATAAAAGTAATGAAATAGTTTAGAAAATAAATGTTTTAGTTTGTAATTGCAGTTATATAGGAGTTTTCACCGGCAACGATATAAATTGTGACTTGTTAAAGTATTCTTGTCTCATAATTTTCATGTTTTACATTCTATTTTAAGTTCTAGTTCTCAACTATTTAATTTAATTAAATTAAATTAATTAATTCTTCGAAATGTAAAACCTTGAAATTATTTCCTTTTTTAAAAGAACGACTGAATTTTAATAAATCAGAAGAAAATTATAAAAGAAAAACCTGAACTTGAGGATTGCAAACAAGAACAAAGACTATATCCGTTCCTTCAATGTAATATTAAAAGAGCTATCAATTTTCGAAGATATTTTGCGTCACCAACGCAAGTTTTTTCACAAGTAGTTTTCGTAAGTAGGGGAAGGTGGGGCAAGATGGGAACATTAAGCTTTAGAACACTGCATCAGGGATTGCAAATTGATATTAGAAATCTAAGTACGCTGTTTTAATCTTTAAACATTTATCTGCTGATGGATGAATTTGCAATTTTCATGGGTACTCTTGATGATGTAGAAAATTATGGAAAAGAAATGAAATACGGTTTCAGATGATAAGAAGGTCATACGTCTTAAAATATTCTTAAAAACATGCAGGAACAAAGCTTATACCCTTTAAAGCAGAACTACTTAAAATAAAATAAAAAAAAGATAAGAATATTAAACTTAATCTTCACCATTGAGACAATAGAAGACGAACTCATCCACGTTATTCGCACAGCCTCCATGAACCCAACCTCGTCATCGATAACATTGTATCAATACTTCTTCTTGTTATTTTTTCTCCTTATAACTCTCCCTCAGCACTTCTAGTTGCCTTAGAGATTCTCCAGACTTTTATTTTCTTGTAAGTCAGATTTTATACGTAGTGTATAAGAATTGTTTGTTTTCCTTGTTTGCGATTTTAATTGGAACCTGTACTTTATTCTACGAGGATGAAATCAATGTCTTCCGAGAATCAAATGGCATATCAGCCATAACGGAGCAGGCTGAGAGTGATTAATGAGTCCCCATGTTGCCCCATACCACACCCCATCTGCCTCTTTGCGACCTTTTCTGGTTATTATATAATATATTAAATAGATTGAATAAACAAATACACACTATAGAAAATACATGCAATACATGTCAATTAATAAGCACCAAAATTGTTGTATTAATTAATTTATTATGCTTCATACTGGCGTTAACTCACCATCAAAATAATTAACGAAATTCTGGAAAGCAAATTCACGCACAAACAGAATTAACTTTGTTTACGAGTGAGTAAAGTGTCCTACATTACAAACCAAAACATAAAACAGCACTTGTCAAATATATAGGACTGCTATTATTTGACAGATGCTTACTGCGTTTGTTTAAGATAAACATGTCCCCATCATGCCTCTGGCCCCATCTTTGCCCCACCCTACCCTTATTAACTTTTATATTCTACAAAGAAAAAAATAGAATTGTAGGAAATTTGAAGCCAATATACCTAAAAAGATTTTCCAAAGTTTAGCAAAATTATATGGCTCTTGCAATCATAAAAAAAGCATTCGCAAATGGGTAAAATTAAACCCAAAATTAATATAAATTCATAAAAGCGCACGTAGGCAATACCACTGATAAATTGTAACTAAAAGGAACATATTTCATGTAAAAGTGCAGCAAATAATAATGAGTAATAAAAATTTACAATATAAAAAATGAATAATAATTAACAAACCATCCACATAACGAGTAACAGTCGCTCAATAAGCGCAGTGCTCTAGAAAGACGAGAAATTTAAACCATACTCAATTATTTAAAATCAGCTATATATGCCAATATATTTACATTTTTAGCTAGATATGTCATAAAATACTTGCTATATTGCGGTTTTAAAATGTTATGAAGCAGATATTGATAGTTCGTAACCACAAATATTGTAAATAATGGAAAGTATAGTTTTCGGTATTCGAACTTTGTAAAGTAATAATATTATTGACCAATTACATATGTAACGGTTAAATGAGGGGACCAACATTAGTTAATCAGTGTGCTTTCCTGCGCTATTGACTAAATTACTAAGTAATTATTGTCGGGAGCATGTAAATTCCGACATCAGTTGAATACATAATTGTTATATGTAGTTAAAGAGCAAAACATTAAAACAAGATTAACACTTTCATAACGTCTGTGTATATTTAATTCAGATCCCTACCCTTACAGCAGAATTTTCAATTATTTACATGCAAATCTCCTGTAAGTCGCAAGGGTCTGTAAGACCTATTTAATACAAAACACTCCATTATACTCTAGCAGGGTATGATACACTCTATACGTAAATTATGAATGCACTTACTAATAATAACTATATTGTAGAAACGCTAAAAATGTCTAGAAAGGAACAATGTGAACAAAATTTCATGGAAGTTCGTCATAAAACAAAAAAAAAATGTTATTCGTGTAGGAAAGTACGTTATTTTCTATTTTATAATGCAGAAGCTGACATTATAGAAAGGAAGTTTGGTGGAGCAGTCGGGTATTATTTTAACTTAATACGGGATTTTTTTGAGAGCACAGCCAGTATTATATTATTAAAAGTGATGTATAACCTATCATCAACGTTTTTCGTAGTGCATGTATCCCCTATAAAAATCAACGTTTTCTAACTGCTCATTACACAAAAAAAATGAACTACAATTTTATGTCTGTTAAAGCGAGAAGTATGTATGTACGTGTAAGTATGTATTTTGAAAGGGGTATATTATACCCAGAAGTACTATAGCGGACAAAAATTAAAAGGTTTAAAACCTTCATTTCACAGTTACTGCGATATTCGATTATTTTGAGTTTAAATAATATCTTAATCTAAACGTGGGTTGCTAATTTCCAACAACTAAACTATAAATATAAACAGCTGTTAGATCAAATGGAAAATGGTAACTAAAAGGCTAAAAGTAGCAGTGTGTATTACGGATATACAATAATTTTTGTTGTGTTTTAGCAGAATTAGGTAAGTTACCTTTATAAATATACATTTTGATATCCTTTTACACCTAATTAGTATATTAAATGTTGGTCTCTCAACATCTCACATAGTTTTTTTTTTTTGAAAAGTTTCTTAGCTTATAATGAAACAAGTGCAAATATTAACCATAATGGTTTCGTAAATATACTGCTGTGTACTGAATGAAATAATGAAAATGCAAAATGAATATTAAAAATGAAAAATTAAATAAGCTAACTCAACGGATAAAATTTTAAAGGGCGCAAAAGAACAATTAACCTCAGAGTTACCCTCGCGAATTAAAACTTGACTCTAACCACGAAAAGTAAATTGTGAGTGAAAGAAGTCTGACTTTCTTAATTACCCCAAAAATTGAAAAGGTTTAATTAAAAATAAAAGAGCAGAATTTTTAACCCAGTGACACTAATTAACAATCAACCTTATTCAAAAAAAAAGAAAAAAAAATTAATTACAATTTGCAGAAAAAAAAAACCGTGAACTGAGGGTTCTGGCTTAAATTTAAAAACTGCACGTGATTCTAAATTACAATAGGACAATGCTATTACCTATATCAAAGCAAAAGATTAATCTGTTCAGGAAGATAATCCAATATCTTTCAAATCAATCCACGTGGTTTCAAATTAACACAAACTAAATTAAACGAGGACAAATTCAAGTAAATTTAAAAAAATTAAAACTAAATGCAAGAACAATGCTTTTACTCACCCAAACGAGGCGATTGATAATTAAAAACGAAACAGCAAAATAGAAAAACGGAGAAATTAAACTCTTTAAACTAAATTGAAAAAAAAACTAAACGACCAAAAATAAAAAATGATCTTATATCTATAATGTGCACACATCAATATAATAACAATTATTATAAAGCGAATTCCTTGATGGACAGAATAAAAGACAAATCTCAAAATCAATTGAATTAACCAAAATGGCAGCAAAGATTTACAAATACATGTACTCACACTAAAGTCAACCAAGGAACTGCCTCACAAAATTCTACAGCTGCGTACAACGCAAACGTACAAAATCTAATAGAATAAACATTAAGCAGAACTAGCAAGTGCTAGACATCTTAATTAAAGGAATTAATTTAAAAAAATTTAACACTTAATTAAATAAATAATAAATTAACTCATAAACTAAAATTTATACAAAAATAAACATTATTATGAAAATTTCTCGGTACAATGATTCAGCAAAACGGAAAAACATGATAAATTAAGCAACTTAAAATACACCCAGCGGTAATGTGGGTTGCCACAGCAATACGTAAATCATATTATATTCCATAAATAATTAATTATGTTTATAATTGAAGGGGTAAAGATGGGACAATTTTGAAGAATGCAGAATGTATCGCAATTTTTGGAAATCAACATTTGTCAAATATCAAATCATGTCAAAATTATAGAGTAAACGATTCATCTTTGTGGCTGTTTGGCGTAAATTTAAGAAAAAATCCATCTCATCTTCGTACTTTTTTGAAATGCGATATGGAAACCCCATTTTGAAATTATTTAAGCGGAAACCATGTCTTTCAATCAGCAATGGGGTCACTGAAGAGCCGATGCGTGATTATCAATGTAATTTTTATTTAAATTAAAAACGTTAAAATTCTGCGAAAATTTAACTTTTTCTAACTCTATCTATTCTTTATAACTTTAGCCAAAAACCAATTTTTTATAGCTTGCATAGGTTGCAAAAAATAAGTCACACGTTTTTAAATGTTTAGTATGAATTGAAAAGGCTTGAAAGGCCTTTGCGCATGGGATAATTTAGCATAAGCAAGGATATAGGCTGCTATTTAAAAAAATCAAATTGCCTTGAGCTAAAGTTAAGCGAATGTTCAGGACTATAGCGCACAGCTGTACATGATTATATCGATTCTAGTTTCACTGTTGTATCAAGTATGTATGTACAATATTTAAAATATGAATATCTAAAACAAATGCATATACAAACTACGCCGCCTTTCAGCAGGGCCTTTTTTTTACAAAAGCGTAAGCAAAAAAATAAGGCACACGTTTTTAAATGTTTAGTATGAACTGAAAAGGCTTGAAAGGTCTTTGCGCAAGGGATAATTTAGCATAAGCAAGGATATAGGCTGCTATTTAAAAAAATCAAATTGCCTTGAGCTAAAGTTAAGCGAATATTCTGGACTATAGCGTACAGCTGTACATGATTATATCGATTCTAGTTTCACTGTTGTATAAGTATATATGTACGATATTTAAAATATGAATATCTAAAACAAATGCATATACAAACTACGCCGCCTTTCAGCAGGGCCTTTTTTTACAAAAGCGTAAATAACACCGTTATTATTGCAGATACACATACAGTAGTTTATATAAAATGGTATTATTTTTCATCGTAGAATTTAAAAATGGAATAATATGTAGAGTATTCCATTTAAAATAACGAAGTAAGCATGCGTTTTCGTACTTTTGGAACACCCTATATAGTCAAACATATTTTTAGGTTATGCAGCATTAAATTCTGTAAAACTTTTGTATGAAACACTTTTTCCTAAAATCAGAAATATAGCTGTAATCAAAGACCCAGTCTTGAATTGGACAGCCTGTACACTGAAATACAAAATTCATGTCTTCCTAAAATTTCTTTGTGAGCGAATAATACATTTAATTTAAATGTAAACATATCTGAGAGAGGACTCTATGAAAACTTGAGCTCTTAATGAAACAAAGGTCACATTTTAAGCAAACACAGAGATACATTATATTTATAAAATACAAAGAAATAATACTTTGGAGAGACATGAGTTTTGAATTTGACTGCACCTTATAAGCGGAATACCTACACTGCATATACATCAGACACAACCCAAGAAATAGTTATTCTATAATAATATTCTGTGTCGCTTTCAGCCATCAATTTAATTTTTCCCCAAAAAGGGTTCGTCAATTTTCCATGAATCAATTAACGGTCGTCGGAATACACTCCGCGCCTTCCCCAAGAACTTTCGCGGCAAGGAAATTCGATCCTGCTCCGTAAACAATGAAGTTTGAACACGTGTTCCACTCCGTCGAAATACATCCGAATCCGATGCATGCGCCAGAGGGAAATGAAACGATAAACTTCGTGGAATCGGCGATGCAGCCTAATTGTTCCTGTGCGTCTGCACTGTGACTATTAATTTTAGTGAAGAATACTGCGGCGATGTTTCTGATTAGGACGGTGCGATCTCATTTTACCCGGAATCCATTCCTTCAATTAATTTCCAGGCGTCACGTTTCTGTCCTCCTTGTGTAAGATGAGCCTAGCTCGCTTCAGTAGCTAGTTGACAGATGATACTGAACAAGAAAACAAAATAATATTTTATAATTCTTATTTTGAGCAAAATCAATTTATAGGTATGCTCTTCTTGCTTGTTTTGGTGGTTACTAATAATAATTAAAGAACTAGGTATAACAAGTTTCGGTTTCTTTTACCAAAAATTCTTTGGTTACATATTATATAGGGGGAGGAGAACCCCACAGCTAGTAGCTACATAAAGAAGCCGCTCTCAAAGATGATAGGCCTAATCAAGAGGGCAAAATTAGAGAGCGTCCTCTAGGAAAAAGGGGATCACAATAGATCTGAAAAGGTCGCGGTGAAACAGGTCGATAGGCCACCCCAATCCTAATCTAATCTAATCTACATATTATATAAAATTAGAAAAACATATGACATGACTGAAGTATTTCCATGCGTCTAATTAAGTTGTCGTCATATGGAAAACGTTGTTTATAAGTTTTACGAAAAAAAGTTATTGTTTATAAAAATCTTCGTTTCCGAAAACAATAATATTAAGCTATCCACATTTGACATCGGATGTACACACACGGATGTTTCAAATGACTACGTAAGGTGTACACAAATTCTAAAAGTTCAATAGGATTTTTTTTTAGCACTTCAATTTTGAATTAAATTTTGCAAATCCTACTTGTAAAACACGTTATATTGTATTTTAATTAAACAGTCATTATACTTCAAATGTTTAATTACTGATTTGTTACCCTTTACTGACGCATTCTAATGAATAATATGTAATGAGATAATTATTATTATTATAATTAAGAAAGAACATCTATTTTCCACACATACACAAATAAGGTAAAGTCAGGTAAGTGTGTAACCGGGGCAAGTGTGTAGTTTGGCTACATTTATTTTTAAAATTAAAATACGGATGTCCTCTGTTATATTACTAAAGTACTAAACTTCATACTAGTTTTACAAATAAAAATTCACATCTCCTAACGTGTAATATCTTGTAAATTTATCATACTTTCTTAAAAAGGCATCAGTATAGTATTACACTCTTGGCCGAACTAAAAGATAATGCTATTAATATATAAAATGCGGAACTATTACACACTTGCCCCATTTTACTGGGTAAGTGTGTAGTATCGACAGGGTTTAAAATTTCTTTTTTATCTAGTAAACCGTTGGCAATTATAAAAGGCGTATCTGTTAAAGGCTTACAACTGGGCATATATTATGTACTTCTATGTCTAAAATTTATCAAAATGTCTTATTATGTAAACAGTATTACATTTTCTTCACACAGCAATTTTTATTATACACTTACCTAATTTTACCTTACTATTGTCGTCGCAAGTAGTGACCGTTAGCTTACTAGTTCGCTACTGCCTGAACGAATCTATCTTGGTGCTGAATACATGTAATTGTTCTTTTTACAAAATTCTCATAAGTCTCATAACACACTCCTACATGCCTCGGCAGTGATTTCTTAAACCGTTTTAAATCGTCTACACATCTAAACGGCCCTTGCTAATGTATCTTCTCTGTTAAATAATCCCACAAGAAAAAAATCTAGTGAAGTTAAGTCAAAAGATTCGGCCCGCCAAAAAATCGCAGAATACCTGCGTATGACTCGTCCATTAAAAATATTGTCAAGGTATTCCCTAACATCACACAGTGGGATATAGGTGGAAAAAAGTCTATTTTTCGAATATGTGCTATAACTGTTATTTTAGGTTAATTCTGAAGCAGAAGGATTAGAAATGATTATTTAGTACGAATAGTTACATAAATAAGTGCTGACATTCAGTAGCACTTTGAAGTTGAATGATGGTATTTATCGAATTTTTACTTGAAATATTACTGAAAAGTAAGAATGCATCTAAGCGAAACAAATTAAGTTTTGAAACAAATAGTATCAGAAATGTTAAAGTGGAGGTTTATGCTTACTATATAGTAACAATCATTAAGATCTAACGATACTACACAGGGTTATTATGCTACTTACGAAAAAAGTGCGATATAATTGACACGAAAATATTCGTCTAGACTTTTCAATGTTAGCGCCAACGACCGCCAAGCTGATTCTTTCTTCTACGTGTTCTCTATAGCCCAAGAAACAAGAGCGAACAAAATTTGGCTGCCACTTTTTGCCTCTAGCTGAAAAATAGCTAAAAATCTAGTAGCGCGCAAAGTATACAATATTATCACTGCACTAGGAAGGATTTTCAGTTAGGCTATCCTTACACAGTTTTGTAATTTTGACAGAGACAATTTATTTGTAATTGCATTAGTCATAATTTACCCATTATACTAAAGTATTATACAGGCTGATCCGCAACTGATGTGTCATCACTATTAGTAAAAAAATAAAAAAAATATTAATTTTACTCATGCATACTCTATAGTATTATTAATGTTAATTTATTGATGTGTGCTGATATTATATGCCGGTCACAGTCCACAAAGTACTTTTACATGGAGAACACATAATATCTACTGCTGTGTTACTAGTTGATTGTCTCTCTCAGAAGAAGCACAAGAAGCTCGAAATAAAGACTATAAACGCTATCGATTGTCTCATTCCAGAAAGTGTAATCGTTTAGCACCAAACGAAGATATTGTGCACAGACTACTTGTCAGTTCCGACCCTTACATATTAAATTTACGAACAACGAATTAATGATTACTCAATAAAACCGGGAATATGTATAGTTGCAACATAACTTGTATAAGTATTAAACGCAAAAAAATGAAACAATTTAATATTATTTTTTGTTATGTTATTGTCTATTTGTATACCTGTATATTTAAATAATTTATCAAATATGTATCGCTTTTTTTTAATGTTTGGAATTGTTATTAATTTCTAGTGTTTTCTTAGTTAAGTTTTTTGTTTCGTACATATGTATATATGTATACTGCAGTAACAATGTTACCTACAGTTACCTATGCGCTACATTAAAAACATGGTGAAATATTAACCGACATTAAATGTGGAAATTCCTTAAAGTTTTATATCCTCTATCGATAATTACCATCTAATAGGTATGCTAATTCATGTATTCTTGCTAATGTCATAAATAGCTAATTATATATACAATCACTGTACGAAATTTCACTCCGGAACGGAGTGTAGTTCACAAGTTATTTAATTTTTTCCGCAAAACCACCTAAATTGACCACTGTGCATCATGCCTACTATGACATGGTGCTTCGTTCTGCTGAAACCATATCTATTGTCGTTCATCTAAGGGTACCACATCTAAAATATCAGCCAATTTATTTTGTAAAAGTCCAAATAACGATCTACGTTCAGAGTGTTTCGAAAAAAAAAGGTCCAATTATTTTATCTTTATAAATATCACACCACACATTGGTTTTGAATGAATACTGATCGCCAGTTTTTATCGTAAAATGAGGGTTCTGATCACTCCACCACCTATAGTTTTGGTAACTAATTGTACCGTTGGAATTAAACGTTGCTTCGTCCGAGAACAAAATACGTCTTGCCATGAAGCGGTCATCTTCTAGCATTCCTTGCATATTGCAGCAGAATTCATAACGTCTATCGTAATCTCTTGGTTGTAATGTATGAATAAGTTGTGACTTATATGGACGAAATATATTCTCTTTTAAAATTTTGGCAACAGTATCTTTGCTAACAGGATTAGGTAGCAGAGATGCTCTTTTTCGTAATAAATATTTAAGAATGTTCAGTACAAAAAGCATTACTTGTAACTTAATGACTACGTTAACAGGAGCACTTAACATTAGCTTTACATAAAAAATTTTCCTTAAAGCATAGTAAAACATCGTATTTACTATTGAATAAATGTCTTTATTTATTTATTTGTTTTGATTATGTAAAACTCATATTATTTCAAAAATTTACTATAGTTAATAAATTTAAAGTAAAGTATGTAAGTAAAGTAAACCCTGACATATTTTTATTATTTCTGGTAAACATAAACAACTAGATACTATTTACTATAAGTTGTTCATTGATTGAATTTTGGATTCAGCGTCAAAAAAACAAAAAAATTCTTTTGGTAACAAGCTTCTATGCAATAAAGATTATTAGGCATTAGGCGGCATGTTTCACCGCAAATAGGTACGCGTTTCTAAACTACCTACTACGCGATGTTGACGTTACCGACAACCGAAGTGAATGAACACGACCTCTTCTCGGTACCCCCAAATCGAATTATAAATAACGAGGAAATGACGACAGCGCGTTAGTTCGTATCTATTTGATTCGAAAACGCAAAAACAACCGACAGACGACAACGCAAATATTTCACGTCCTCCCATGAACGAGAAACTACGCGCCCATCCATTCATGTTTTCCTCGTAATTCTGAACTAGCCGTGTTTTCTTTGCGTTTCTGAACGGACAGCGCATCCGTTATCGGGTTAATCTTAATTGCCACAACAACATACCCAAACTGTCCTTTCTCATTCATCTAAACGAGGAAGTTAAAATATATACGTGTGTCAAAACTTGGAGCCAACATCAATGAATTGTATATCTACCATCTCCAAAAAAAATATGTTTAAACCGACTTAGAATTATTTTCTCGCATCGCTGCAACTAAGAAGTTCCAATTATATCGCCAAAGAAATAATTTTATAGTTTTTAAGTAGACGCAAATATTTAATTAATAAAAATCGTACGCCATTTAGTTTTGAAAAACTACTTACATTTTTTACTATACAGGGTGCCTGTATAGTAAAATAAAAATAAAAAATGTAGTAAAATGACATAAATCCATATGTCTGCAAAGAACGAAATTTCCAAGAAAATTGACATTTTAATGTTTACGCGGCACTAAGAAATGATGAGTGGTTACATCTGCATCTATATTAATACAATTTAAGCCGTAAAGCAATCTTTTTGTCTGTAGAACTATAAGCTGATTAAATTTCCTTGTAGCTGCAAGGATTTGAATATTTTAGTAACTCTATACTATTACAAAACTTGCCTTTGGTGGAATATAATAATTTTTTTTATCAACATAATGGAGCTCCGCCATACTACGGATACTTAATTAATAATTTTTTTTGCAAGAAACATTTGAAGATTAATGGAGTGCTAATAACGGACCGTTAGCTATAATATTATTTAAGTTAGTAAATTCCTTTTATTGCTACATATGTATAACGTTTCATATTGTCCCTTTTAGTAATTTTTTTCATTTATTTATTTGAATAATAAATAAATGAAAAACAACTGGTTTGTTATTCCTTTTTCACCCTTTTTATTTTTTAATTATCTGTTAGATTACATGTTTCGACATATTTATACCATCTTCAGGTCTAAAAACAAAATAAAAACAAATCATAGTCAATGTCTTCTATTTTGATAAATGATTATTAATTATTAAGAGTATACTATTTAGAAATAAGAAAATTAACAAGAACAACCCAAGTCGAAAACAGTTATTCGATGTTATCAATTGTTAGAAAATAATTCTTGGAAAGAAATTAGGGTGGATTGGTAAATGGATATCCAATTGCCTTCTATCACTAACAAATGAAATGAAAACAATAAGATTAATAGCACGATAGCAACATAATTGATAATGAAGGTAATTAGGTTTGCAAAATTATGAATTTATTTGTGACAACGACGTTTTGCTCGCAGAAGCTCAAGAAATTGTAAATTATTTTGAATTGGTCGACCAGCTCAAAGGCGCAGGCGAAGAGTTCCCACATTTCCACATAATATGATAATATGTGGAACTGTGTTGGAGCTGTTACTACAGGTTTAGCAAAAACAATGTGGTAGAAGGTTATTTCGCAGGAGTCTCACGGCCTTCACCCACAAAAATAAGATTCTGCTGAATAAATATTGTAGGGTATTTAAAAGAAATAACACATAATATGAGTTAATAGAGAACAATGTGTATACGTATGCAGTATGTCAATCTACAGTACCAACAGTATCAAACCTGTTCCGAACGTTTTTCAAAAACTTTCCTATCGGTTGGCGTCAGCCCTGGATAACGCATTTGATAAAATTCGTGCGACAAGTAGGCAATTTCTTTGAGCTTCTCTTAGAATATATACCATATCAATTAATTCTTCTTTGGAAAAATCCATTTTCAATAATAAATAAACCAACAATTAAAAAATAAACAAATTAAACTAAGTAACAGATATAACAAAACCAAATAATTTGACAGAAATAGCGAAAGAGATCGAACAATATAAGAATAATTACAAGAAGCACATTTACTATTTTTTTGACATTTAAGCAAATTGTTTTCTTTTTTCACAGGTACTATGATTATATGATCTAGCTGCCAAAAAGAAACAATTTGTGTAATTTTATGTTATTTTTCATAAAACATTAATTATCTCGTAAAGTATAAGTGATGGGTATAGCATATGCTTAATAAAACTTTTAAATCTCATTTGACGGTGTAAGATTCCACAAAAAAATACAGGGTGTTCCATTTAAAATAAACAAGTTTCAGCAATTAAAATTTTCCCAGTGCAACCTTGGTTTACCATCACACAGTATAAAAATCATAAATTCTAATGTAGTTTTAAGATGCAAAGAACTTTTTGCCGTAACACAACAGAAGCTGATTCCTCAACCTTATACCGTTTGGAAAGAGATCAGACAAACCTGTAAATGCGATTCCACCATTTTTCAAAGAGAATTGAGAATAATTGGAAAACTAAGCCGTTTTCGAAAAAATATTTATAACAAAAGATATTCAGGATTTAATATGGAGCACAATAAGCTACTTATATGTAGGTTGTTCAATTTAAAAAAAAAATTATCTTATTACTCCTTACAAGCTTACGGTGAACTTAAAAATACATTCAAATTATGAATCTGTTACAACAATATACATTCCAATTATCAAAATTTTAATTCAGCTAACCGTTATTTAACAAATGAACTTTGCCATATAAAAAACTCACCCTGTATATACATTGTAATTGCTAAAGATTATTATTAATTATTGTAAATAAAAATTATAAACCATTTTGTCTCACTTTTTGTTATTGCTGTATATGCTGTTGTGATTAATTTTCTATTTGCCGATAAACGTATCAATTATGAACGCATGTCACAATGTTTGTTCTTCGGATGGTTTCGAATAATTGTTGTCGACCAAATCATAGTTCCGAATCATCGTTTTCGAAGAATTGCATTCGAACAATTATTTTCGAACAACTGTTTTCAAACGATTACTGGCACCAGTTTTAGAAATATTTGGCGCTACTTTTTCAATAATTTCTGACAAGGTATCTACCAGTCATTAAAGTGAACAATCGAGCATAGATATACAAATAGAGTAATAAAGAAACTATGGAAAATGCAGATCTACAGCAATTACAAAAAAAAATTCAATAATCGCCTTTAGTGGTAACTTCTTCCGCATTTCGTTGTCCAAATTACTGTACGACGTTATGATATCCATATTGTCAGCTTCTTCATAAAGTATCATGAAGAAGCTGCCAGATCTACGAACTGTTTATTAAATTAAAAAGGCTTACCCTATCCTAAATAAAAAATATTGTTAAATTGATTTCGTATTCCATGTAACTCTTAATATCAAGTGTTTTAGAATTAAAAATTTATTAAATTTAGCTTTAAAACAGTCTGATAGTAATGTAAGAAATAAGGGAATGTTATCAAATATAATCTTTTTTTAGCAAAAAAGGTTATATTTGATTTAAATACATTTTGTTTTTGTCCCATATTTAAATATAAAATATATTTGATCTCAACGTATTGCTGTGGAATGGCACCCCGGGTTTCGGAAATTTAAATGTGTATTTTTATTTATTTCAAATCAGCCTTGTCAAAACAATGATAGAGTTTCCACAATTCTATTAATTGTTTGTATCATTTTATTTGTTCAGTTTGTGTATAGTTAATTTCATTTATTTGTACATTTTGCGTGTACCAGTATTGTATAGTTTATTTGCTAGTTTTTTCTTTGCGTTGCGTTGCGGTCATCGCACGCAGATTGTAAATTTCATATATATGCGAATGTTACCCTAGAGGCACAGGGAGTTACTAGACGGACGAGCGGGAGTCTGTTTTGTTTTGTTCTCTCGGTTACCGTATATGCTAATTCCTTTTAATTTTAAGATGTAGTTCGTTGTTTGCAATATTTTTTAAATCGTCCATCTAGTAATTCTTTTGTTAAATAGTGTTGGGTAGTTGTGCACAAATACATGTAAGGCTTTTTAATAATATTCGTTTTAGAAGTAATCGCGTTTAGAGTTTAAATTTTCCGTTTTTTTTTTTGTTAGTTATCAAGTTAATTTTATTTTATCACCTCGGGGTAGGTGAAGTGAAGCTGTGAGCTTGTTTTAAATTTCATTTTTGATTTTGCTTGTTTCTCCACGTTGATTGAATTAAATTTTAGTTTGCTTTGAATTTTTGAAACCACGTGAATTTTTTGTGGTATAAGAAAGTCCTTCTAGAACGAATTCACCATTTTGTTTGCTAAAGGATTTGCATTGTCCTTTTTAAATTGTAGAATCTTATGCAGGTTTGTTTTTTGCCAGAATCTTATATTTATGGTTTTCATTTTTCCTGTAATTGTATCAAATGTTTTTTTTTTCTTTTTTTTTTTAAAAAATAAATCAAATGATTGTAAATATCATCTTAATTAGTTCTTTTATTTTTGAATCTGCCATTTCAATTTTTGGGGATTTTAAATTTCAATTTTGTAAACGCCCACTATTAATTTTTTAAAAATTTACTCTGAGATTTAAGAATCTCTGGCGCCCTTTTAAATTCATTTTTGCTGAGCTAGCTAAATTAATTTTGTCATTTTTAATTTCTTTAAAAATATATGCTTGGACAATCAGTTCACAGCAGTATTTATATTTAATTTCACCAACATTTTTCTTAGTGCACTTAGTATATGTAATTAACGCTCGCAATATGATTTTTTTGTTGTAAGTAATCAAACTTTGTTTAGTTGAGTATGTTATCTAATTTCCACAAAAAAAAACCATCAGCTTATTAAAAGGTCACATGTTTCAATAATAATTAGTATAGCGACAAGAATTCTACGCTACAGTGATACGGTTTGTTATCGCTGTCACAGATCCCTCGCCTCGCACTGTACTCGGAAATGTGTCCCGGGGAATAATTTGTGTTTTAAGATTACAGTGCGAGTTTCTCGAACATAGGCCGTACCAGGAAACGCGGAAGGCTTCAAGCCGTTGCGTTGTTTTAGATTAATATTTTACGCTAAGGCCTCGTTAATTGGTTCCGTGAATTCAGTAATTTCCTCCATGCCGTCCGAACAATGAAGAAACGCTAACCGTTGCAAACGGATGGAGCGTTACCAATTGACGTCTGTGTATGTATGCGCTCATTGTTACCGTTTCTGTGAACGAATCTGCATTTAACGATGGGAATTGTCGCGCGCTAGTTGGAGGTGGTCGGGTTTTCCTAATGCAAAAATACAGGGAGGAATGTCCGCTGCAATTTTCGCTAGAATCTAAGGATCGTGAAACCGTTTACGCGCATAAGTGGAATTGAAATTCTAAAGGCGCCAGAGTAAATACCTCTAACGTTTACTTTATGGCGTAATTTAAAAACGAACATAAAGATAAGACTTGATAATAATTCGTATAGATTCTTATGGAAAGATCCTCGTTTACTCGGCTGTTACCCATATTTTCACTGCACCTTTGCTATTGCAGTCCCCTTCATTCCCTTCTGCGCCCTAATTCTGCCTTAGTTGGGCCTATCATCCTTAACGGCGCAGAATGGATTGAAATAGCGAAATGAGGACTTAGAGAAAACTAATCAATGTATCGTATTCTACTAAAAATATGCTGATAACCAACAAATTATTGTTATTATCCTTCTGAGTTTGGAAGAGGCGCCTACGCATTCTTTCAGTTCCGATAGCTATGCTATCTTCAGGTAACTCCTTTGTTCTTTGCACACCATGAAGCTGTCTCTTCCAGCAAGGTGATTGTCTCTGTTTTCACAGGTCACTGTAAACTCAGAAAGCACTTCCACAGGATGCCGATTGTGTTTAGAAGACGAGAAGACACTTGAGCATATTTTTCGCCACTGCCCTGCTGCTGCAAGAATCAGGTATATAATCTTCGGAAAGGCTGATCATTCCCTGGCAGACCTGAAAACAATCTCATTCGGCAAGATACTGAGCTACCTTAAGAGCCTGTACTTGTTGCATGGACTCTAAGATAACATTCGCTTTCAATAGACCCTACACTGTTGAAAATTTTAACACTTTTCTGACTAATTTAATAGTCAGGATAGGTCCACACTCTTTTCGTGGTATTTTGTCGAGAACTATACGAGTTTAAATTTGCCGAGCAAAGATAGCCAAGTATTGTCTATTGCTAAGGGGTTATTTTGTCCAACTGACACGTGGAATTATAAAATACTTCTAGTCACATTTTATTCGATCTAGACCAGACAAATTTACTAGTTAACACTGCGTAGGCTTTCACGGTCGGTGTAACTATAACTAACAGCTTCTTGCGGGTTTCGCCGTGTGTCAACTTTTGCTCGACGTTTCGCTGTTTATACTGACAGCTTCTTCAGGATAACTGAACAGTTCTGTTACTAAAAATTTGCTAGCTACTACTAAAATTTACTAGCTGTTCTTTCAGACGTTTTCTCAATTATAAATATGCAGAACCACTCATTTAAAAGTTTTGGTATCAACTAAACCTGCCAATTTTAAAATGACTTTTTGAGAACCAATGTAAAATTAAGTGAAGGTTTTTGCTATTTGACTCAAATCTGAACTAATTACGTAAATAGATGTTCCCAATACATCTTTAAGATGTTGAATTTTTTATACACACTAAAATTAACGTTTAATAACATGAGGTTACACTTTGCAGACCAGTAAACGTTTGGCGGTTTGTTTGGATATGTTAATACGAGAAAACAAACTCGAAAGCAGTTACACGTGCAATGCACGTGGTACGTATAATGCAATACCGTATTAGATTAGGTGGGGTTTCTATATTTCTATCCGAGGGAAAAAAATTGATTAGTTGACGCTTCTGAATGTCTAGAAATATAGTAAATCCTCATATCTGACCAAAGAATTCACACGAAATTCTAGTCATTTCTGTTCTATTAAACCCACATAGTCAACTCTTCTGGCAAAATTAGTAAAAATCAACACTAAAGTATTTGCTGGTCAAATACTTTAGTGTTGGGACGTTTAAACTTTTAAACAAAACCATGCGGATTAGTGTTGTGATGAACGTGGTTTTATTCGCCTCTATAGCTATGAGTAAATATTGCAGCGCGAAGCCACATAACGAATGAAACAAAGGCTCAAGGTTGTTTTAACGATATGAATGAATATATTTCGTGAAATACAGGAGCAAGCAGGCTTTTATAATAGGTTACAATGTAGTTTTTGGGAAAATACCTTATTGATAAAATAAATAGTAAATTGTTTACTACATATGCTTACTCTCGTGAAAGCAATGTGAAAGATTTACTTCATGCGCAAGCCCTTCATTCACGCAATGAGTGAAATAGACTGCTTGAAGTCGCATTATGAAGCGGACGATCTACCGTGAATGATGATGAAAGTTTCGTTCCCAAGACTAATGGGGATGCTATCTTCTACTAAACTAACTAACTAACTCTTCCAGTAGCGGAAGGATGGACCAGCGTAATGAACTGAATGCAAAACAACAGCAGTATCTATTATAATGTTCAAAAATAACTTAATTCTAATTATTCTAACTAGTAGTAATTAAATTAAAGGTTTATATTTTAAATATTAATTTTACGAGCCTAAAGTTACTATCAAATAACTATAATATAGTTGAGCTAAGCTAGCATGAAATATTCGTCCATAAACATATATTATGCTACTATCTAAATACTATGCCATATCCTATCTAATCTTCAGCAGCATTACTAAGAAATTCCCACCATTTTTGACAGACTCGTCATCCCTAATATCTATTTCGCGTCGTAGCTAATTTAACCCTTTAACTAATGCCCTAACTTCCGTACTCGACGTCACTTAGTAGTAACTGGACATTCAAATAAAACATGTCCTGTTGTATCTATTCCACCACATTCCCAAACCGAATCATTAACCCTCCCAATTGTACAATAATATGATTTAAAATTACCCGTTATTAACCCTACCGTTTCATACGAAAAATTAAGCTTCATTTTCCCAAAACGTGCAACGTTACCCATAAATTCCAAGTTCACCTCCCTTTTAAGGTGGTAGCCCGCCTACTCTGCCTATCATTATCGATTTTATCCCTAAACGCCTTTTCATTTACGCTAGCCGAAATTAACTCCTACCTAATTATCGCGCCATCCCCTCTAGACATTGCCTTTTTTGCTAATTGATCCGCTTTCTCATTACCGATTGCACGCACCTAAGCCCGAATCTAAGAATAACAAATTCTTGGGTGGTTTCTTTATTTAGCCAAATGTAAAGAGTGAAATTTGCCTAGTGGAGTTTTTATTTAGAATTTCTGGAAGCTTACAATTAATAATTTATTTCAGAGAGTACTAAACGTTTCGATAGACTCAGATAGCTTTTTTGTAATAGTGAAAACATTTTAAATTATACTTGTCAAAGAAACTAGCTATCAAGAAAAATTAAATTTTAACGTAAGTTGTTTAGTTGGAAAGCTTATAACAAACAAACATTTCAAAATTCATATATAGTAGTAAAAAGCGAACGAACAAGTGGAGCGTAATAAAATGACATATTTTAAAATAACAATTTTTTTTTTTTGATATCGGGGCATGTGAAACAAATACGATGTTATTTGCAACAGTAAATACATTTCTAAAACGTTGCGGTTATAATATTTACTATTGTTAAATGTTTTGTTTTTATAATTGTTACTATATAATTTATATAATCGTTGTTTTATGATTTTATTTATAAAATATATAGGATAATTATTATTTGTGAGTGTGGATTTATTTTTTTTTTAATATAGTAGGTCGGTTTTGAGGACTGGTTAATTTGAGTCCTCAATCTATAAATGCAATCACATTTTTTTAGAGTTTACAGGTAGTTAAGATATCTGCCAGAAGATATTAATTTGGTGTACCATCAAGTAGTTATAATATGGTTATTTGTATTGATTGTAATGCCAAGATAATTTAAAGTATTATTATTTTCTGTTTATAAAATGAATTGTATTTTGGAATGGTAGTTGTTAAATTGAGATAAGGCATAATTTATTTTATGTAAGGATAAAATGAGTAAACAATTATCAACATATCGATTATAAAAATTCAGTTTAAAATTTAAATTGGAAATAAAATTTTCTTCTAGATCTTCTAGTACCAGTTGTGCGATAACTGAATATCGGAATATGTCGAATTTTTTAAATTAAATATTTTGTTCCCATTCCTACAAAATATAAGTTCCCTCCAACGTAAATTTACTGCTAATATACCCGAAATAATGTACGTCGCGTTGGCCGAAATAGATGAATACCCGTTACGCGGCGATTTTGTAATTACAACATTAAAATAAATAATAATAAACATATAATGAAGGAATGGATTATGGTTTTGTTTTAAAAAAAATTACATGTACGGCAGGATTCGCTCCAGAGTACTATCCCACAAGTCAGTATCTACAGAGCACACGCCATGTAATAGTATGTGTAAGAACAGATTGGATGCTTGACGCTTTGCAATAAAAAAAATAATATTGCCTGCAAATTGATATTAAGTATAAAATAAACAATAAATAATTAATACACACACTAATCATGCACACCTAATAAGTGCAGCTGCTAGTGGCAGGTCCTCCGATATAGAAACCTTAACTTTGGGTACATGCTATTTGGAGAAGGTAATACGACAAACTCTAAGGGTGCAATACATTTCAACACACTTCTGCAACACATCCATCACCTATACATTTTGAAAATACCATAAATATAAAAATAATACATATATATCTTTTGCTTCAATTCCTTGACACATATCACAACAGGTAGCCTTATAAAACTAATTCGATTCATTTCACTAGCAATGTCAACACATCAAAATGCTGCAGCAAATATATTTATCAGATTCATCATATTATTGGCGCTAGGTGTTCCCTTATTGGATTGGGGTCAGAAAGTTATTTATTGTTTAATACTGTGCGTTATTTCTGCATTATTTTTCGACACCATGCGATTGTTTTTACAACATTTCCAATTGACAAATCGGTCGGAAATCCTTGGTAATAGCGAATGTTACCGCCAAGGGCAGGACTTCAAATCGAAATTTTCCTTTTTTTGTATTTTCAATAGTACGGGTTTCTTTAGGTCGTGTTTTACATTTAATTTTTATAGAAGTGTTTAAAAAATTTCTGAAAATTTGACTGAAGAATCTTGTTTTCATTTTAAAAATATGTTTTCAGAAAAAAAACAAAATAAAATTCGCAAAGGTTACTTTACCGATAAACTACAATTCATTTCAAAGGGGCCCATTAAAAAAAGGATTTTTCAATTTTCTGTGTAACTTCAAAAATTGGATTTGCAAAAAGTAAGCAACCGGCGATTGCTACGTACTATGTGCAAAAATTTCACATTCTTTTTTCATATTCCCAGATTTCGGAAGAATATATTCAGTGCTTATGTAAAATATCGACATTTTTGAACTGTCATTTAGAAAGCTACAGTGTCCCTTCAAAAATGAAGTAAAAATGCTACGTTGCCATTTGCAAGGTAGTCAATATTGTCGGATCTTTTTCAAGGTTGATGCAGAAACGATTCTTCGCAGGGAAAAAGCATTTTTAGAGAATCCCTTTTCTCTACGTCGTGTTGTTAAAGGATAGCTTAACTGGCGTTGACGCATTAACTATTTTCCTTAAAATCTAATAGTTGGATTATAATTTGAGTGTTCCCAGGGTTCTCAGACGCATTGTATAATCCAGACCTGGAAATGTCCACAACATTATTACCACGTTATTGACACAGCATAGCGACCTACGATGTGAATTAACGGAAATAAATAGAAAGTATATACATACGGTGACCATGCTCTCACATATGTAGGTAAAATAATGAAACAAAAGAGGACAAACGTTCATAAATATTTAAACATCAGGAGGACTACCGAGAATCTGTGGTTGTCGTCCTTCCTAGAAGTTGTATTTAATTTTCGTTTTACTGATCGTTGCCTCCGTTTCTGGTCCGAATTCGGAGAGAATTTATAGGGACGTCAACGGTTTACCGTTCTGCATACGGAAATATTTCCACCTGACTTGTTTGCTCTCACAGTGTCTTATTTAGTAAAATATAGCTTGAACATCAGGAATTTTATTAAAGCAAATTTCTCCTCGGCCAAAGGGCTAAATTTAAATTTCCCGTAATTATTTTTAGAAATGTCAACGTTGAAATATAAAATTACCTACATAGCTATTTTAATACCTTTACGTAGAATTCGCTACAAGTAATTTAAATTTGGTTACTAGGGCACGTAATAATATTTCTGCAATCACTTGATGAAGAAAGCTTTTCTGCTTGTCATTGTTAACGAAAAGTTGATGTTTACTGAAGATCGTTACTTTATCCCTCTAGCGTGAAAAAGTCTAAAAATACGCGCTGTCGAAAGCAATCAGTATGTGACATTTAAGTTAACAGATTGAAAAGCACAATAATTAATAGCACGTAACTTGCGCATTAACTTAAATATATTTGAATAAAAAAAATATGGAAAATAGTGACAGTGATACCTCCTGAGATCAGAAATGCTGTAAAAGCTCTATTAAGTAGTGGGGCTAATCTCGGACCAACCCCTTCCCCTCCCAATTTGATTAATTTTGAATCAGTTTAGCTCAACTTGCAGTAACTTATTACCTCGCTTACTGCTAAATTAATTAATACCGACACAAAGAAATTAATGTAGACAAATTTAGAAACAATTTTGAAATTAAAAATATATTAAGTTCTTATCGGGAATACTTATCTACCCAAATATAAATACTAATGTATTTCCTTCGGAATTGCATATATGTATTTAGTTTTTAACTGCAGGGGCCACTTTTTTACAATCCCCTACCTAACTAACGCAAAATTATTCAGGTGTAACTAACAGCTTCTTGCGCGTTTTGCCGTGTGTCAAAACTTTCGCTCGACGTTTCGCTGTTCATACTGACAGCTTCTTCAGGATAACTGAACTGATCTCCATGATCTGACATTCTTCTTATATACGCCCCTGGTGCATTCAATCGTGTAGTTTCCGCTCCATTGACCGTGACGGTTCGTAGTAGGCTCTTCCACGTGTTGCTAAGGTGGTACCCTTCTTTTCTATTTCTATGGCTTCCCTGATGAGTCTTTTCCCGTAGTTCTTGGTGGTAGTTATTACTTTTACATTCTTGAAATCCATTTTGTGTCCGGTGTCGTGCATGTGTTCTGCCACCGCTGATTGCTCGGTCCTTCTTAATCTTGCGTCCCTCTCGTGTTCTTTTATTCTTATGTCGATGGCTCTTCCTGTATGTCCGACGTAGCACTGTCCGCATTGGCATGTTATCTTGTAGATACCTTCTGTGCGCCCCTTGGGTATCTTATCCTTTGCGGTCGGTAGATACTGCTGGATCGACGTTGCAGTCCCGAAGCGTACTTGTACGTTACGTTTCTTCAAAATTCGGCCTACTTTTTCGGTGACTCCTGCTATGTAAGGTAAACACGCCATCCCTCTTCGTGGCTCTGTAGTTTTCTCCAGTGTCGTCTTCTCCTTAGTGGCTCTCCTTATGTCGATGTCAGTGTAACCATTCTTCTTTAGTGCTTCCTCTAAATGTATCTTTTTACTGGTAAGATGTTGTTCGTCACTGATGGTTTCGGCTCTGGATAGCAAAGTTTGTATTAATGTCTTCTTCTGCATCGGATGATGGTGAGATTTTGCATGCAGATATCTATCGGTGTGCGTCTTCTTTCTAAATACTGCGTGCTGTAGCATTCCGTCTTTTGTTTTCTTGACCATAACATCCAGGAAAGGGAGATTTCCATTTTGTTCTTTCTCCATGGTAAACTTGATGGCCGGGTGCTGTGAGTTTATGTGTTCCAAGAACTGTTGTAGTTTTTCTTCTCCGTGTTGCCATATTACAAAAGTATCGTCGACATATCGCAGCCAACACTTGGGTTTCATATCGCTGGAACTTAGGGCTTCTTCTTCAAATGCTTCCATAAACAAGATGGCTATTACTGGTGATAAAGGGCTTCCCATTGCTGTTCCCCTTCTTCTGCTCGTAGTATTTTCCTTCTTACAAATAGTATATCGTGGATAAGCACAGTTTCACTAATTCAATGATGTCTTCTTGTAGTCCAAGTTCTGGAAGTAAGGCCAGTGCGTCCTCGGTGGGTATGTTAGTGAATAGCGATATAATGTCGAAACTTACTAAAATGCGTGTAGGTTCAGTCTTTAGCGTAGACAGAATATCCACGAAATGTTTCGAATTTTTCACATACGTTGCAGTTTGTCCGGTATATGGCTTTAGTAAGTTAGCTAAATATTTCGACAAATCGTAGGTCGGTGATCCAATGTTGCTAACAATCGGTCTTAATGGCACTCCTTCTTTATGTATTTTTGGTATTCCATACTATGACAGTTGTATACAGTTTTGTTTTGTTGCTATCACAATTATTCTATTTTTCTAATACCAAATATAAACAGGTTCTGTAAACTAAGCATACAATCGGTCTTAATGGCACTCCTTCTTTATGTATTTTTGGTATATCTCTACGCACCAAGAAGAGCAAGTTATTGTCAACTTTGGCATTTCTACGTCGATGCCGAGACAAGAAGATTACACCTAACTTCGTAAAGTTAAAAACATCACATAACAACGGATGCCGCAAAGGAAATCTTAAGAAGAACGGAGGAAGCCTTACTACGAGAACGAGTGCATCAAGTGTATACGGAGCTACATCTGATTTCCAAGATGATCATGGAGCTACATTTGACATTAGCCAATAAAATGTCAAAAGAAGATTGGGACCTTATCGACCGCATAACCTGGGCGCACAGAAGGTGTCTACAAGATAACGTGCCAATGCGGACAGTGCTACGTCGGACAAACAGGAAGAGCCATCGGCATAAGAATAAAAGAACATGAGAGGGACGCAAGATTAAGAAGGACCGAGCAATCAGCGGTGGCAGCACACATGCACGATACCGGAAAAAAAAGGATTTCAAGAATGTAAAAGTAATAACTACCACCAATAACTACGGAAAAAGACTCATCAGGGAAGCCATAGAGAAGAATAAAACCCGTTAACAGAGAAGAAGGGTATCACCTTAGCAACACGTGGAAGAGCCTACTACGAACCGTCACAGTCAATGGAGAGGAAACTACACGGTTGGATGCACCAGGGGCGTATATAAGAAGAATGTCGGACCATGGAGACTCAGTTCAGTTATCCTGAAGAAGGTGTCAGTATGAACAGCGAAACGTCGAACGAAAGTTTTGACACCCGGCGAAACCCGCAAGAAGCTGTTAGTTATAGTTACACCGGCCGTGAAAGCCTACGCAGTGTTATTATTCAGATGTTTTTGTGATTTTATATCGACGAAAACAAAACGACACAGAGAACATAAATTATTTAAGCGTAGATCGTCGAATAAAACATAATAGATATTCTAAGCGTAAACAGATGTATTTCTTACGAAGAATTGGAAACTCAATTTTTATTTTCCTTGTTTGTTTACTTAAGCAAATGGGTTGTTACTACTTAAAACACTATCATGATGATTTTTTTTCAGGAATAACTCCTTTATTATATTTATTACTTCATTTTCATAATTTTTATCGTCGGAAAGATATGAATGGTAATTCGTTTTGAAATACTGTAGTTATTCATTTGCGCGCGGTGTCATCCTAAAATAATATTTACCCTTGATTACTATAATTAACACAATTTCTATTGCGGGGAAGTGTTTAAATCGAAGTCCATGCGCGACAATTTCAATACAATCACAAAATAATATATCAATTTTGTTACATTAAATTACTTCAGCCGATTCCATCCAACCTAATCCAATTCTTATGCGAAACTGTTTGCGAGAACTGACGCCCCATTTAAGTTAGCCAATGCGCGTTCCGTAATCGTAGGTTCAAGGAATCATCGCCGTCAAATTATAGACCGTCGGTTTCTCCATTCGTTTCTCTTATTCGGCTAGCTGGCTTTTCCTAGAATTACAAACGTAACGAACTAACTCAACGCAATTTCGGTTGTAGCACTCGTCTGTATTCCGACCATATTATTACTATTATTAAGGACAGTGGCGTAACTGGAGGTTAGCTGGCTCTATATTATAACCTGCTAAGTACTAGGACACACCTCACCGGAGTATTATCAAATAAACATATATGTACATAAAAGTAAAAACTTTTTTTTTAATTTATAAGAAACCCAGATATTGTAAGTAAGAGCTCCTAATGTTAACAAGCTTTCAGCTGATGATTACTGCATATGTTCCATGTACAGGTTTAGGCAAACGTATGGATCCATGCGAATATCTTTAATGTTTTAATTTTAATAACACATTTAATTTAATACTGCTTCAGGAGTGCAGTATTAAAGTTCAACCTCTCCCCACTCCCCTCCCCACCTCCCTCATTTATTTATGACTAAGATGTTTAATTATTGTTTTTTTCTAAATTCATGTTTATGTTATTCATGGAATTAAAATTTAGTACTTGACCTAAACTGTCAAAATTAATTTTATAAATGTCCGAATATTAATAATGCTTCAATTAACTGAATTGAAATTCTTCTAATGATTATTGGGTTTAGTGATCCCGTTTGAACGCATGAAGAAGTAAGCGATTTATTTAATAATTTACATCAAGATCGGCATCCACTAACATGATCTGTTGTTGGTAAAACTTTGAGAAGGTTTAACTTAAGCAAAAATGTTAGAAATTTACCGAAAAGCGGATGAGCAAAGGTCGCGACTAATGAAGTTATTGCTCAAGATATTGATATAGTATTAGAGGAATTTCCACAAACTTCTACTACATCCTCCGCACCGAACGATGATATAAGTTGTCGATCAGTAACCAGAATATTGAAGTGCGAAAATATCATCCATGTAAACTACAATTAGTAGAGAAATTCTGACCTTAGAATAGAATTTTTCGAAAGAGTGAGTGAGATTTACAGTAATGACCAATATTTTACATACAATTTGTCGTTTTGCGGTTAGGCTACGTTTTCCTTAAATGGTATCGTTAATTGCCATTATTGTCGATATTGGTCAATAGATGGATGATGGAAATGCATACATGCATATAATGCATTTTTTTCATTTACGATACACTAACTAGACAGAAATATTTAGATCTTTTACGTGATCAGGTTATTCCTAATATTGAGGAAGATGAGGAATTACCTGTAAATGTTTGGTTCCAACAAGAAAGAGCACCCCCTCATTATGCCCTTAATTTTAGTAGTTTTTTCAACAAAACATCCCCAAATAGGTGGATTGGTGGCAGAGGATTAATTGAGTGACCCCCACAATCTCCAGATTTACATCCCCTAGATTTTTTTTTCTTTGAAGTATTTTAAAATCTGTAGTTTATACTAGACCACCATAATCTGGACAAGTTACGGCAGAAAATAATTGAAGTAGTGCAATTAATTCGCGAGGAGACTTTGGCAAATGCCATTCAAGACTTTGCTCATAGACTTTTGCATATTGTCAAGAAGTAAATGCTGATCACTTCGAAAACCTTTTCTTAACTGAAATTGATTTTGTTTATACATTTTTTTCTGTTCTCAATAAAATTTGCATTATTGGTTTTAATTAAATATCTTTGTCGTGGGGATGCTAAGCCTTAATACTGTACTTCTAAAGCTGGGTTATAGGTAAAAATATAGAAGGTGTTTCATTTAAAATAAAAAAGTTAACATCATTTCCAGTTAAACCGGAAGTCTGAATCGGATATAAATATATCATCGATCCCGATTTGCATTTAGTTAATGTGAAATGTCTTATTAAACTCAAAGTAGTTTGATTTTTTATGGTTACCCATATTAAAGGTATTTGAATGGATCCATACATTTTCCCAACCCTACATAGATTTAAAAATTTACAGCTCGTACCACATTAATACAGTGAGCGTATTTTAAAAGTTACATTACTCTAAAAACACTGTAAAATAATCCAGTTATTCTATTGTAATATCATAATATATATTTTTTTACTGAGTAATTTTGAAATTATCCTTTTCCAAAATCTAGCCCTCACTTTGCTAAGCAGCTACTCTGATCTAAGCAGTATTACAGCAAACTTTTCTATCCATATAGTAACAAATACGTTCATACATCACCACCAAACTTAGTAACAAGAGCGAGTGGGATCATAACACCCTCTTGAAATTGAATAGGAATGTCATCAAATGGCACACTCATGGCTCCAAAACGGCAGAGGGAACTGGAATAGGTGTTGAAAGTACTTCGAAAGCTTGGGGAAATACCTAAGTATCTTCCAGGCGGAAATACACGCTATTGAAATATGCGTCCAGTTCAATATTGACAGGAATTACCGAAAGCAAGAGATTATCATTATGTCTGATAGTCGAGCAGCCATCAAGGCGACAACATGGTGTGGGAATGCCTAGGAAAATTGAACGGAATAAAGTAACCCTCTTGTGGGTTCCGGGTCACAAAGGAGTAGAAGGAAACGAGATAATGGATAATCTTGCAAACAAAGGATTAGAACATCATTCTCAGGACGTACAATCCTGAAGAAATTGAAAAGAGAAATGGAGCAGAAAAGATCTAATTATTGAGAAAATCTCCAGGGAATAAGGCAAAGCAAAACCCTTCTGTATACTTATAACCGGAAGAGGTTTACAGAATGCACCAACCATAGTAAGAAAAATATTTGCATATTAACAGAAATACTTTCAGGCCACTTTAAACTGAAAAGACATCTGAGTAAGCTTGGATTTGCAAAGAAATCTGAATGTGGATTTTGTGGGGAACAGGATGGAACATCCATTCATCTCCTCACAAATTGCGCAGCACTGTGCAGCTAAAGGGCGTTGCACCTGAGAGCATGCGATCGAAGAGGGAGACTTACCTAACTTGGAGTCTTCTCATATTCTACACTTTCTGGATGCAATATGATTGGAAAGCCAGCTGTAAAACAGTAAATATAGGGCACACGATAGATATCTTAGATCGCAGTGTACTATCAGTCTCCATTCATACATGCATCCACTGAAGAAAAAACTACCTCGGAAAAGAAAACAGCCAAAGATGAAACAACGTTTTCAATAATTGCGACTGGTTTGCATACATCTACTCCTTTGCTAATAAAAAAGTTAAAAAGCCTCTAAATTTTAAGAATTCTTTATTTTTGTACATTATAAACACTAAAGTATGCATTGATGGCAGCAGGTATGTTTAAGGAATTGTTTGTTTCTGAAAGGAATAGGATTGGAAGGCCAACTGTAGAACAGCAAGAATAGGGAACACAATAGATTTCTGAGATCGCAGTGTACAACATCACCCTGCCTACAATACACAACAAATACGCTAAATATATGTAGGTATTACAAAAATTGTCGTAAAGATGGTACTATCTACTATTTTACTCTAATAATAATGCACGGCAGACACAGTCTGAGTTATCAAATATTAATCTGAGGAAGATTTTTAGGAGTCGTGATCATTAAAACAGCGACTCCCCTTCACCATGGCGTTGAATTATTATTTGTATTAATATTTGAGGTAATAAAATATAAATATACATTTTCCTATATTATTATGTTCTCTATTTAGAGCTTGAATGCTGTCGGGCACATTGACTCATGAGCATGTGTATCATTGATAGGGCAGATATAGCGGTAGCTACGCCCCTGATTAAGGAGAAAACCGAATACTTTGAATTCTACACTTTACCACGATGTCGAATTAATGAGATATAATTCATTCTGCGAAGGAACGAAGAAGATTTGATGTAATTTTAACATTGCGGTAGATTTTCGTTTTAGTGGAGTGCGAATTATCTCCACATCCTGGAAGCAGAAAATTGCATCAAACACATAAAGGTATACATAAATAAACCTCAAAGGAATAATATCATTTTAAGTATTACGGTTTACGATCGCTTCACTTAAAACGATTTGATTAAATAAAATGGTGATTCCAAAAAGTTCTCGAAAATCAACAAATCATTCATCAAAGTCTACATTTAATAGCGTTAACTGTAATAATATTTTTAATTACTCGTATATGTGTAGGAATTTTCACATGAATTTGAATTATAAACCAAACAGACAGTGCGGTGTGGATCTGAGAATCGGGTAATTGCATTAAACATCTGTCGAATGAATCACTTCGTCGGTAATATTGATATAACGCGTTACGTCGAACATGTAATTATCAAATTTCGGGAAAATCAGGTATGAATTCTATGTTTAGAATAGTTCCCCGTTTTTCCTGGACATGTTGGAATACTGTTGAAGTTTATATTTGCTTACGATAATCTTCTTGTGATCAGTCAAATAAGTGATGTGCTATTTTTAGACATTGCAATCAAAATTAGTTTTAATACTATCAAAAAACATGTACTAATATTTGCTAAGATAACTGTGATACAAGTTATATTGCAATACCTTTATTTCTAATCAAATAAACGTTAATAGTTAATTGTAATTCACTTCTGTAGTGGTGCTACACAAATCGTTAGTTATTCAGTAATATTTCTTTATTGTATATTGTTCAGTGAACCATAAAAAATATGAACACATTTTTAGCATTAAATTTAATTTTTCAAAAGAATATAAATGATTAAAATATCGTTTTTTAATACACAATTGCAATTACTGCTTGAATGACAATAATAATAAAAACTATCAAGATTGTTGGCCCTAAAAAACCATAGACTTCTGGTCAGTCGTCAACTACGTAACACTCAATTTCGAAGAACTGGGTCAGCAGTAGTGATTGTAAATTTACCGATTTTTTCATTTACCGGTAATTCGGTAAATGAAAATGGAAATACCGGTTTACCGGCAAATTACCGGTAATTTTTTTTTCATGTGTGACATTAATGGGGATTCTCCAAGAAAATAGGGTTAGAAATAGGCTAGAATAATGCATATTTTGCGCAATCTTAAGACATAATATTAGAATTTTCTAATAAATATTTGTATTTAATAATTTTAAACAGTTGTTAGAAGTAGAAAAAATATTTAAGGTTCAAATTTTAATGTTATTTTACAATAATGTTGCATTAATGTCCTCTCATAATGTGGTGTATTCAAAATTGCTATTAATTTAAATACGTGAAATGTTGTACTTATATATTATTATTTTTAAATATTAAAAAATGAGAGATTTACTTACTCTTTAAGAAAAACGATTTTAAACTTTTAAAAATCTTAGAAAATTCCCGAGCACAAATCAACTATGCTAACTCAATTTTTTTCTAGAGATAAATAAAATAGGCAGATAGGAAAAGTGGGGTGTTTTGCTTCCTACCGTCCTAGCAACAAATGAACATTAATCTCGCTTTTCTTTGCGTTGCTTTTCGTTATCCATCTCATTTGAGACTTATTTTCTTTTAATTTCTACACGACTTTTTTCAATTTTTTGCTTTTTTTATTGAGAATTTTTTGATTCCTTCTCTTTCTGACTAACTCAGTGGAATGGAGGTTATAGGTTTCTAATCAAAAAAATTTCTCAGTTTCTTTTCTATATTCTCTATTATAAAGCAGTACAGCGACTCTCAATCTCAAGAAAGTTTAAATTAAAATTAAACAAAAAACATCTCCCATAAAATTAATAATTGGGTATATTTTACTTAGACTTACCTGCTTTTTTAATATTTTCAATGTCCCTTGAGGCCTTTAAATATCTATAAACATAATGGGCGGTATTATTTTCCTTTATTTTAAATATTTGTTTAACTAAATAACTGTTCGGGCTTAATAAATGTCTTAATGAACATTTCAAATAATGGTTTATTATTTTCTTTATTTAAAACATTTTTAACAAAATAATCACTTAGAAAAACTAAACGCGACAACATAGCAAATAACGATGACTTTTCTATACGTCTATTAGTTCTGCTGTCAATTATTTACGTCAAATGATCGGTATGGCCGATATTGACGGATCTGGGATTTAATTAGTGCTTTTGTTTTGTGTGTTTGTATGGAATTTTAGTTAGATTTAAATTCGAAATTTACATTAATTATGTAGTAAGTAATAATTAACACTTAAATATTAAGATGAATAATATAAAATAAAACCATTTCTAGAAAAAGTAAAAGGGGAAAGAGCAAAGAACTTTTCTGAAGATGAAAAAGCATTACTTGTGGAGTTTTTTTTCGTGAAAATAAATTAATACTGGAATCTAAAAAGGAGTAGCGTTAATAGGAGATAAAGAGAACTGTGATCACAGATTGCCAGTCAATTAATTATTATCAATTAACTCAATTTCACCCAACATGTCTTGAATATCTCTCATATTAACTGTCAGTAATTTATTATTGAGCCAATTGGCAAATTAAATAATATTTTAAAGAACGCTTTCTGTTGTTTAAAATATTATCTTTATTAGATTTTAACAACATTCTCTACCTCGTTAGATAAGGGAAAATAATAACAAAAAATTAATAAAATTCGTCAAAATTTTAAACACAGTCTTTAAGGCTTAATAAAGGGCAAATAATACGGCCCAATATTTCGTACATAAAAATTTCTGGTATGTATTTTTCATTTACAGAATTACCGGTAATTTTTTGTAATTTACCGGTAAATTTACCGAACGTTTTTTGGTCAATTTACAAATATACAATCCTTAGTCAGCAGCTTATTGAAATTACCAGAAGAAATTGTGTAATTACACCAGAGAAGAGACAAGACAAGAAAGGTGACCTTTCGTTTTCAGCCTGCATGCACGACTTTGGCGTTTTGACAGCACTTTCAATTTACAAAGAGGGCGCACTGCAGTCATTGTTCCGACGTTGATTTTAAGAGTCATTGAGCATAACAGAACATATAATAATGTCATATAATAAAAAAAAAATAATTGTCAGTAGATATGCTATGAGAGTTTTAAACGAGAAAAAAAAACTCAAAAATTGTACTTATCTTGTTTTGGTGGTAAGCCGACGAAATGCAATAATATACAGAGTGATTCACGGAACTCGTCCCTAAAAGTTTTTGACTTTGCAATGATATCTCGATTTTGAAACTTTGGAGTTAAGCCTAGTTGGCTATGATCTCTTTAGGAAAAAACATAATTCATCTATGTAACTCAACTTTGATATTTTAAATAGAAACCTATACTTTTTAGTGCAGTTTTAGGTTCTACTAGGAATTTTAAGGCCAATTTTATAAAACATCTACTTACCTATCTGTTACCGTTTTCAAGTTATTTTGGTTTTTGTGAAAAAAAAGCTCAAAAAAAAATATGATGCTGTAAATGCGTATAACAGCTATACCGTAAAAGATAGAGAGTTTTTATGTTGACTGCGGAGGGTATGAGTCTTCTACTACTTAACCAGGGAATTAAAAGTAAACAAAATTATACAGGCTGTCCCATAATCTATGGTTGATTTGGGGTAACTTCTTAGTAATAAAAGTATTTTTTTGTCAAATGGAACGCCCTGTATATTTGTACACCATGTCATGTAGAATTGGATCCTCTATCGAAAAGTAGTTAAAATAAGTGTTCTTATACCTATCTCTAACGCTTCTTTTAGAGAATTAGCGATTTCCAGAAAATGTAGTTTTTAAATAGTATTTAATTTATAGTAGGCACTGAAAAACAATTTTAACTTCAAGAGCATTTAAGAAAGGCAAAATATAATATTGTTGGATTATAAAATAGTTATTTGTATCGCTAGGCCAGAAACTACAGTATTCGTTACCCTAAATCAACCCTAGACTATGGGACACCTGTATAATTTTGTTTATTTTTTATCCCCTGGTTAAATAGTAGAGAACCCATACTCTCCGCAGTCAACATAAAAACTCTCTATCTTTTACGGTATAGCTGTTATACGCATTTACAGTATCATTTTTTTTTTGAGCTCTTTTCACAAAAACCAAAATAACTTGGATACGGTAACCGATAGGTAAGTAGATGTTTTATAAAATTGGCTTTAAAATTCCTAGTAGAATCTAAAAATGCACTAAAAAATATAGATTTCTATTTAAAATATCAAAGTTGGCCATGACTTTCCATGTAGCCCAAAGTGCGACATAGATGAAATTATTTTTTCTAAAGAGATCATAGCTAACTATGCTTAACCCCAAAGTTTTAAAATCGAGATATCATTGCGAAGTCAAAAACCTTTAATGGACGGGTTCCGTGAAGCAGGGTGTTTAATAATAACGGAGCCAGCATGCGTTTTCCTACCTTTCGAACATCTTGTATAATCAAAAATATTTTTTTTAAATTATTTTAAAACTGTTATACAAAAGACATTTTTCGTAAAATCAAAAATAGAACTGTAATCAAATATCCAATCTTCGGTGAGACCTCCACAATCGGCTATCAAAAGATTTCTTAAATACAGTTTTATAAGATTAGTTTAACAAGTTTTATAGGAAAGTATTGGTATTGGGAAGTATTTCTATATAGCTTTGGTAAAAATTATTTTGTTTTTATATTTTTTTTAATATTTATATTCTGTTAAAGGTTTCAGATAAGAACAAAACCTAAAATCCTCCTTTTCAATTTCTATTTCTAAAACCTGACAAATATTTTATGTAATTTAATTCACTATGAAATCTACATTGAAAAACGGCTGGTGATGTTGCGAAAGATTAGTGTTATAAATAGAGACCGGATTATATGCAAAGTGGATATATTTTATTTTTTGCATATCTTTAATTATAGTCTATATGTAGACGTATTACACTAATTGAAGTTAATTAGCGCTAATTAGTGATTCCATATATTGCATATTTAGGCATTTCTATGCATATTTTTACAAAAGTTGCATATATTGCATATTTAAGCTTTTTCTTATCCTTTCTATTAGTAAAAAATCCTGGTAATTCCTAATGTAGATCGACAAGCAATTTTCAGAACGATAAATCTTTTACAATGGTTCCTCTAATACTTTTTTCCAAGAACTGCACGTGTTTAATTTCGCCTAGCAGAAGTAAATACGTTTTATTATTATTAATTTCCAAATAAACTATTCATTCATTGAATATCTTTGAGCGAAACAGCATTTAATTGTGTTACGCTTTTGATATTATTATTATTATTATTATTATTATTATTATTATTATTAAATACTGTGCGTACATACAATGAGTATAGCGAACAAAATTTCTTTATGGATTAAGCCATATCCTGGCTGGTAAAGGATGGCGACAAAATATTTTGTCGAGTCTGCAGTAAACTGGTAAGTTTAATTTTACTAAAAGCTTTACAATTGTTTTTAAATTCTATAACTTTTGATATAAAATGACAATTGTTGTTGTATTCTGAGAGAAAATACCTGATTGATCAACACGCTAAAACTCCATCACATATTGGAAAATGTGAAAAACTAAAGCGATCCGCATGTGTGCAGCAATCTATACGTCAATGTGTAGCATCAACTTCACGAAACTCAGAACAAGAAGAATATAATACGGATCTGTGTAACGCATTAATTTCGTCTAACATACCATTAACAAGATTAAACAATGTTAATTTGTAATCATTTCTGCAAAAGTATTGCAAACATAATATACCTGACGAAAGTACCTTACGAAAAAATTATGACACATCTTGTTACCAGCAAACAATAGCAGAAATTCAACAATTGATAGGAAATAATTTTATTTATATCATGGTAGATGAAAGTACGGATAAGTGTGGCTGTTATATTGCCCATTTGTTAATAGGCATTCTTCATGAAGATATTGTAGGTAACTCATATTTAATTTATTGTAAAGAACTTCAAAAAACGAATAATGTGACAATTGCCCAATTCGTTCAAGAAGGTTTATCAAATTTCTTTTTACCTGGAAGTATACCTTGTGAAAAAAATTTACTAATGTTGTCCGACGCTGCACCATACACGATAAAAGTCGCGCAAAATTTAAACATTTTTATAGTAACATTCGGTTCAATCGTGTAGCCGAAGACATTAGGAATCAATTCCTTTGATTAATGATTTAATTAGCAATGACAAAAAAGTATTTTTAAAAGCACCTTTACGAATCAAATTTTATAAGGAGCGATTTCCCGGTGTTAAGTTGCCTTCTGAACCGATTATTACATGGTTAGAGGCTGCAATTTCTTTCGCCGATAATTTTGAAGAAATAAAAAATTGAATTCTTGAAATCACTGCCGACTGCATTGCTCTAGAAAACTGTAAAAAGATAGTAACATTAACAGAATTGCTACAAAACCTTTTGTATATTAAGTCAAATTATAACTTTGTTTCAAGTTCCATTCGTAAACTAGAAACGCAAGGGATGTCGTTCTCGGAATCAGTCGAAATAGTAGACGAATTTGATATGCTATGTAAGAAGGTTAAGGGTACAATAGGTAATTCTATATACGATGAATTTAAAAAAGTGATAAATAAAAATGCGGGGTATTTGAAATTGAAGAAAGTTAAGAAAATTTTGGAAGGTGAAACAGTAAACGATTTCGACTTTAATTTTAGTTTAGAATGTATTGCAAAGTTAAAAAATGCATCAATTACATCTGTGGATGTAGAAAGAAGCTTTTCTACTTCGAAACATATTGCTGTGGACGAACACCTTGTATTCGCGAAAGTTCATTTTGAGATGCACAGATGTGCATATTTTTATCCGATTTGCCTTTATCGATGCTTCGTGGGAGTTCCCACAGATTCAATTATTTTATTTTGTATAAGAGTTAGTTATTGAGTTAATTGTTTAAATTATTTATTTTAATGTTCAGTTGCTTTAAATTAATTTCACTCTTTAATATATTTTTACTTGCTCATGTTAGCTCATGTCCTTTCGTGTAGTTGTTTTCTATGATCTTTGTGCGTTAGGTGCAGCGCACGCAGTTGTTGTATTTTATATATATGCGATTGTTTTACCCTGAGGAGGCCAGTTCTTTGAAAGGTGCCGTGTAAGTACATGTAATTTTATTTTCATTGCTGCCATTTTGGTATTTCATTTTTATTTAAAGATTTGGTTCGTTAATTTTGAAATTATCTCATCCATCAAAGAACTCATTACATAATAATTGGTATTATATTCTTGTGTACACAAATTAGATATAGGATCATTTATTATTTTACGTGCAGGAAGATATATTTAGTTAAAAGAGTTTAATTTTTCGGTTTTTTTTTTTGTATTTTGCTGATCTGTAATTATTTTTAATCACCTCGGGTTGTGTGAAAAACTACAAGCAAGCATTGTGCTTGCTTGTAGTTTTCATTTATTAATTTACTTGAATTCTCCACCATTAATTTAGTTTTGTTAATTTTTGAAACCACGTGGATTTTTGTGAAAAAAGAATTATCTTCTTGAACAAATTTCTCTTTTGTTTGTTAAAGGATTTTGCATTGTCCTTTTTAAATGTAGATTCATGCAGTTTTTTTATTTCGGCCAGAGTCTTAAGCTCATGGTTTAATTTTCTGCAATTTGTAACCAAATGTTTTTTTTTTTTTAATATAATAAAATTTTTGATTGTAAAAATATAATAAAATTTTTGATTGTAAATTAACGTCATTCTAAATATTGTTCTTTTATTTGAGATTAAACCTTTTCAATTTTTGGAGTAATTAGAGAAAGTCAGATTTCTTTCACCCACAATTTACTTTTCATGATTAAATTCAAGTTTTAATTGCAAGAGTAACCCTGAGTTTAATTGTTCTTTTGCGCCCTTTAAGTTTTTTTATCCGCTGAGCTAGTTAATTAAATTTTTCATTTTACTTTTCATTTTGAATTTTCTTTGGTACATTCAGTACACAGCAATATGTATTCTGATAGAAGACAAAACTTTCTTTTACACAATTTTGAAAAACATTTAATTATAAATTGTTTTAGAAATATGTTGTGAAAAAAAATTTGTGCAATAAAGTTAGTGTTTAAATTTCTGCTCTTATTTATTTTATGTAAAAATTTTGCATATTGTCGCAATTTTTTTGCATATATGCCCCAGGTTTATGCATATTTTCTCAAAAATCGATGCATATATATGCGCATATATTCCAGTTTTTCTTTGCATATAATCCGGTCTCTAGCCATCACTAACAGCGCAGCGGTAGAACGGCCAAGCATCATCGTCGTCCCCTCATGTCATCGCGTGGGCCAATACAATATACAAATCCTCCTGCACGGAATACGGGGAAATTTCTGGCCGGTTGTGCTTCTAAAAACTGCAGCTGCTTAGTTACGAAGATTTCGCGGAATAGTAGGCCTCAAGGCGTTAACACTCCAGTTTTAGAGAGCGAAGGGGCGACTGGCGGTCCTTCCTAGAACTGCCACATGTCCCTCCTCGGCGACGCGCTCACCGTTCCACATGTGCCCGTCGCAATGCCCTCCCCAATGTGTGCGTGCGTGATGCGTGCTCAAATAACGACAGCCGGTGCCCGTCCGTCGTGTGGGTGACCGGGTGCTTTTGTAAAATCGTGCGATCCGATCCGTGTATCAACCCCGGAAGATTACGAGGAATACGCCGGTCGAGCGAGCTTCTAAGAGCTGGGCGTTCGCTTATCCCACGATTATTATTCACGGAACGCGAGCGTACCCAAGCTGGTTATTCAAACACCGTACAGACAAACACAATTACGCCTTTCGATAAGGGTGAGAGGGAAAATAAATCCCCTTATTTCAGTTCGTGGAATCCGAAGTTTTATCAGGAGGTTCGGAGGATATTAGAGATTCTCGGAAAAATATACTAAAATATTTCATTTTACTGGCACTCTTGGTTTAATATAGCGAAATTGATTTTTCAATGAGGAATATAACAAGATTAATTTTATGCAGTAATTTTCTTATTTTGTCGTAACAGGATATGGTCATATTAACCGGAACACCTAAAAAATTTGATGTCTTGGATTCTTTTTATACATTAAATTTGAAGTCTGCCTAAAATTAGAAGACCCGTATTTTTTCCTAAAGCTCTACAGTATCTATTTGCAAAGATATTTGCGAACAAAGTTTGTAAAATCAATAAAATAATCGAAGAATTGTTTTGTTTATGCATAAATTAAGAGACTAAAACAAAATACGTATAAATCACAGTTTATTCTAAAGTTCAAATTATACATTTTCATTCAATAATGCCTAAATTAGATTGTAATTCATTATGACCCCTTTTTTCGCCTGTTAAATAAAATAATATCTTTTTTCTTTATGTTTACCGCGAAATTAAATTTTTGAAAAAATATCATAATATTCTTTAAACTATGTTCTACAAGAATAGAGGTATTTGAAAATGGAGAACCTACACTACTCTACGGTACATTATAGTATACAGGGTGTATCAGATAGAGAGGTAAATATAATAATATGTAGCAGCTGTAATCATATACAATCAAAAAGTCTTAATGCACAGGGGGTCTATCTGTAAGCATTAACGAGAAAAAAAAAAATTTATAAATGCCGTGGGCTAGAGCCGCATCTGTGCCCAACCTAAATGCTGTCCCGAGTATCCCCCCACATACCACTATCATTCAGCCATTACCGCCGTTAGTTTTGTGTGGATCGCTGCTTGGAGTGCAAGCCACTTCGAACATTTTATTTAAATTCTTCCCGTTTCGAAAAAACGATCCTTTTCAAGACCATCATGATTTCATGTAAAAAAATCGAAGCTTGATGCATCGGCAAAAGCGCGGGAATGTATAGATTCATTTTCGCGCGATGTCATAGGAAAAAGGCGTGTTTGCAAATTTTCTGTATTTACATTTATTTCTGTGTAATTCGATTCAATTTATTTTGCGTTATATGATTAAATAAATCCAAAAGAAATAACTCAGATTCATGTGGTACCGTTTATTAACAACTAACTCTCGATTCGAGAAAGCGAAAGAAAAATATTTACGTTTTTTTGTAACTACTTAAGTCGCAAATCCGGTGAAACTCGAACGTCTTATCAGGATATTAAAAATAATACTTTGTAGACTTACGTAGAATGCTCTTAACAAAAAAGGAATGTTTATTTTGTAAAAAGAAGAAATTTAAAATAGTTAAGTTTTGCTATTTTTACAAGGGCACACTGACCGATTGGCATTTATTTATTCAGAATGACGTTAAAGGAACTTACGGCATACCATTAAGAATAATACTGAATGAGTGCAATGCATTTATACATAATACCACGTTTAGCGGGTACTTAACGTGATGTTTCCTTGCATCAGGTCCGGACTAAAGAATTTTTGGCTCTAATTTTTTTTTTTTTATTTTTTTAATGATGAAATCCGGTTTCGGCGGGTTTGTGCTTTATATGTCGTGTAGTTAACACCCAAGCAAAATTTACTTTTTTATTTGATACACCCTGTATAGTAATGTAACATATAGTAATGTATGAATATATTTTTTTTATAGAATACCCGTAGGTTCTCCATTTTCAAGTACTTCTATTCTTGTAGAACATAGTTTAAAGGATATTATGATATTTTTTCAAAAATTTAATTTCTCAGTAAACATAAAGTAAAAAGACATTATTTTATTTAACAGGAGAAAAAGGGGGTCATAATAAATTACAGCGGTGGCTGGTACTAAAGGGCACAAGGGCACGTACCCACCCAACCACCAAGATAAACACAGAAAGAAATTCACATGTAATTCAGCGCATTATTTTATTTTATCATTTTCACGTATTTTTATAACGATGGTATCGAAGTTTCCTTCCGCATCGCAGACGCTAGCGTATATGCGAACGCTATGCGAAGCGAACTATGTTCCGGGGCACTCTTTCCGATGTACCTATTTGGAGTATGAATCGGACGGCTTCGTTTATCTTCGCTATATACGCTTACACGGTCGCTTCGGGGCACGCAATGCCGTGTCCCCAGTTAACGTCTTGCATTCGTTGCGATTGCATCGTTTTCAACGCGTATCGCACATGTGTGATTTCAAAGGCTTGAAGTGACGTTTATTATTAATGATGGAAGTTAATTGAGTGCAAACTCTTTTAAAAAAAAACCCGCTCTCATTTGAGAAAAACCTTTAAATTAAAGAGAAAGGAAGGCCTATTCCTAATCTTCAAATAAACTACACTTCCACAAGTAAAACTCGAACTTACAATAGAGTATTTAATAAAAATATGAGTGGATGTGCGGATGTTCACTAACAAATAAACTATTTTGTTTTATCTGCTTAATTTTTAAGAAAGAGGTCAGTGCGTGGAATAAACAAGGGTTAAATGATTTAAAGCATATCGCAAAGAGAGCAAAGAAACACGAAAATTCCGTTTCTCACATGAATGCATGCATGCGTTTAATGTTCTAGGCAAAGTGGACATACGTGCATAGTTAGACAGTGCATATTTGCGACATAAAATTAAGTACAACGAAGATGTGGAAAAAAATCGTCATATTTTGCGTCGGTTAATTATGTGTACAAAAAAAAATGTGAAATCTTATCCTATGTTGGACAGCGTAAAATTGAAAAGTGAACTTTCAGTAATTTATGAGCGCGAGGACATGTGTGACGTAGATGTAGGTGGTGTTTTACCGCTTTTAGTGTTCATAACACACAACAACTTGAAAAAAGTTTTGACGGAAACATATAAATAAACTGTTAGATATTATTTGTACAACCCCCATGTCGACAGTAGTATGTGAACGATGTTTTTCCACCCTCAAACGCATTAAAAATTTTCTGAGAAGCACAATGTCAGAAGATCGACTGAGCGCATTTTTACAACAAAGTCATAGATGTCTTTTCCAGCATGAAAAATAGGAGAATGGAGTTTATGTACAAAGAATAGGCAAGTTCTTATATTGTGCCCACCCTCTTTCATAACTTACGAGCCGCCACTGCACTCCACAATCGAAAATCAAATTTATGAAAATCCATCACTGGGTTAAATAACTGATCCCAATAAAACAAAGCACATATATAATAAACATAATATATAATGAAAAAATTATTGATAACAAGTTTAACCATAACCTCAAATTAGCACATTAACCACTGACTTATCGGTCCAAAGAAGCCATATAGAAAAAATGCTCCGTCATAATCATTATTATTATAAACTTTTATAATTACTGAAATCCACTGGGTTAAATAACTGATCCCAATAAAACAAAGCACATATATGTATATATAAATTATCACTGCTTCATTCCATTTTTTTCTTTAATGAGTGGGCGTAATAGTGATGTAGTACAAGTACAAAAGCTAAAAACGACAACAGCCAATATTAAAAGTTGGATTGGGAAGAAATACCAGAATTTAAACGTTGGCTAATCCCTAATAGCCAAATTTAAATTTCCCGCCACTATTTTTAGTGACTTCAACGTAAACCCATTAAAATAACTATTAATATAGTACAAAATTGTAAGTAATTTTATGTTTCAAAGTTGAAGTTACTAAGAATAATTGCGGGCAATTTAAATTTGGCTATGTGAGCAGTAGTGAAAAAGGTCACCAGTTTGCGAAATGTAAATGTTGCGATAAAGACGTAAATATTAGAATTGGTAAGAATTCATTAATGAAACATAGAAATTCGAAATTGCACGAAATCAAAAATGATTCAATCAATGACTCAAAAGTAATCGTTAATTACCACTTTTACAGTTGACTCTTCTGCAAACAAAAGAAAGAAAGATAATATTAAAGAAGGAAAGTACAATAAATATTAAATGCTATCCAATGTATGCCATTCCCTAGTAGCAAAACTTAAATTTGTCACAATTATTCTTAGTAACCTCAGCAGAAGGTACTTTTCAACAGCAGCACTTTGTTACTAGGCATGAAATTACTTTTTAATGTATTATTAATATATTTTTATATAAAATGACTTTAGTTATTAAAAAAAATGTTGTGTAGTCTAAATATATAGGTATAGGTATTATTAACACATGAATACTACTAGTGAAAAAAATAATAAAATAGTGCTTATTTTTATGTATTTCCATATCCAGAGATATCTACCGAATTTTATACATGCCGTTTACCGTTTTGCCGATCACTATTATCGCAGCGTGACAGTACTCCTCAATACGCTAATACGTTGTTGTTAAATATCAAAGTACTTTTATTTACAACTTTTACGGTCTCTCTTAGCAACGTACCTCACAGAGGGCACCACGTACCGGACCATTATAACGTTTACTGAAATAACTTGTTTTCTCGCTATTTTCTTTTCAATTTTATATTTCATTGTTGCAAAACAGTGTAAATTTCTTTTCTACACGTTGATATGACACTCAATTACATTGTTACTCTTTATGATATTTTATAATTGTGTTTTAAAGCTTAATCCATAATCCAAGCCCGATTATATATTATTTAAGATATTTTGTGCAAAACTCGATTATTAAATATTTCCTGTTATTATATAAATCCGATTTTCTGAACTATTGACATTTATTATTACTTAAAACGTCTATGAAACTGAAGAAGTCTAAGAGAATTTTAACAAAAACAAAATATTTCAAGCGCTATATTGTCAGCATACGATTAGATTATTTTAAAAATATATTTAAGGTTCTAATATAGAAATAAATTCAGTAATTTTAGGCAACTACATATACACTTTAGATGTTAAGGTTGCATACCCGCTAGGAAATATACCATGCACAAGCCTATAATAAATTGTCTTAAATTACCTATATGTACCTAAAACTGACAGCTTCCAATTAAATTTTTTTTTATTATTTACAGATTTACTCAAACGTGTTAAATACAGCTGACGGATTCAAATAAGCAACTACTGTAACTATACGAAATATACCAGAAGCAGTATTGAATACGGTGTTCGAAAATATGATCTTTCTGATACAGTTTTTCTAAATTAATTTAATTTAGATTTCATAATAAAATTAGGAAATTCTAATAAAATATAAGCAATTTTATTTAATTTAAAGAGTTATTTATTCTCTCATAATATACTCACCTGTGAACCAATAATTAAAATCATATAATTACAACCTTCATTTATAAATAAATGCAATAAATACCTTTCATTTACAACAAAGGAAGAAAATCTTCATACTTCGTTTACGAGCGTTTGGACAAAATTGAACTCCTGTGGCATATGCAACTACTATCACAAATCCAGCATTTAGGTTGCCTACCTTCTTATTTTAAAATGTATGATCAAAAATTATAAATCAAACTTTTTTCTTAGTTTTATCAATATCTATTTAAGTGTTAAGTAAATTTGATATGACTTCTAAGAAAATAATAATAAAAAAACGATTTGGTTGCATCTCTTTGTAGACGTGTAAAAAGGTAAATACTCTGACTTCAACCTCACAGGAGTCAAAAATCTTAATTTTGGAGGAATTTTGGGAATCGCAATTGGACAAAACATTTTAATAAAGTAATATTTACATTTTACAGTCTTTATTTTCATTTACAATTTATACTAGATATACATATATGGAAATTTTTATGCTTTACTAGTAGGGAAAGTTTTATTGTGTGTTTGCATCTTCGCCGCCAATGGTTGAAAAATTCCCTTTGGTAGCTGGTAGAGTTCTTTGATAAATTTTATTGCTGAATACAAAGACTTGTAGCATCGATTGTACGAAATACCGAAATCAACTTACAGCATACATTCTTTGAAGGACGATATTTTGATTTAGCAAGAAATTTCCGAAATTCGTTTGGAAATTATTATTATTTATGGTACATTTTTAATCCCAGGTTGCTATGAATTCTACCTCTGCTGTTTGTTTATTAACAACAAATAATGGAGAAATATAAAATCACCCCTAATTATATCAATTTCAAATGAACTAAGAATATTGTTGCAAGAATTACAATTACTTAAATTATATTTATATAATTTACATTTTTGAAAACTAAAAATTCAACAAAATCAGCTGCGTTTTGCCTACTTCTTAAAATATTGCAAAAAAAATATATTAACGCTTAACAATTACAATACAGCGATATACTTGGAGGATTTTTACACAATCATGTTTAATTATTGTTGCAATTTGAAACGGATACACATTAAATTGAATAAAATATATTTTATGATTTCAACAATGGTCGATTTGTAAATGTGTAATTAGGAGATTAATATTACAGATTTAGCAAACTTCTTATGGTACGAATCTGACGGTAATTTTAAATATACGTATGAACGAAAAGAAAATAATTAATGATAATTGAAATACTTCATATTTGCGAAAATATTCGGCAGAGTATAACCGTGCGTGACGCTGTTTGTACAGGGTGAGTCAACGGTAGAGCAAAGTTCATTATCTCGTTTGTTTCCGGAATTACGGAAAATCGTTAGATGCAAAAGTTTTAGATAAGGTTAAGGTAGACGGTTTAAAATTATTTTTAAGTATACAGGTTTGTTCAAAAAATTGTGGCGAATATAACATTATATTTTTGTAATGCAACTCCGTATTTTTTAATTTATTTCTAGATTCTATGGGAAATTTTTTGTTAATGATGTTATATAGTATACCTAAACCTAGTATTTTTCTAATAATTTAATTTTTTAAAAAAAATATTTGTTTTTACACTTATAGAAAATTGTCAGTTTCGCCATATTTGTGAATATATAGTACTCATATTTGGTACAAACGTTTCTACAGAGACGGCAAAAAGGATACATGTAAAGAAATTTGAATGAAATGCTACAGGGCGTTCAGAATAAATTTATACAACTACACTATTTTAAATTGAAAAATAGCATGTTCTTTAAATGGTACACCCTGTATATTATTATTTTGTATATAATTTTAAATTTTAAAAAACTTTTTGGGAAGCGGCATTTATTTATTATTTTATATTATTTGTACAAAAACGTTTCCATGCTTAATTACCACATCTTTTTCAATTTGTCTCCATCTTGGTAAATTTTAATTGTATATGTTCATAATAGTAACATCCTTTTTACTTTAACTTTAAGTTTTGAAATTTTCAATTTTATCGTCTATGTGTTTCATGTTGTGTATATCGTTTAAAGTGTTAAATTTTTTTTTGATAGATATTACAGAAACATCTTAAGTCTCATTAAGTATATAAAACTAAAGTTCAGTGATTGATTAAAAGTTAAACATTGAAATTTTCTTTGCACGCTTAAAATAAACCCTAACTAACATATTGCAATTGCTACGTAACAATACTTATATAATTGCACAAAAAAAAAACTTTCAGTCACATTTATATAAACACGAATATTCTTGTCGGGTCATTTTTCAAATAATATTTTTTTAAATATTTTTAAAGTTTTTTTTTTCGAGCTTTAGAAAATTTAAAAAAATCTGCAAGTATGGCGTATAATATGAAAATGGCCAATCAGCTCCTGTTCTGAAGAGATGTCTAAGCTCTATTTTTTTGTTGTACAAACTAGGACAAAAAAAATATGAAAACGCTATTCTCAAACGTGAAGTTGGTTAAAAGCTTATAAAAATATACTATAATTCTCTTTCCGGCAAAATACAAAAGGTTTGTTTTTTGTGCACTTACCTTTCGACGAGTAAATCTTGAAGTGTTGAATAAAACAATTTAAACTATTTATTAATTAAAGTGCCTTTTTCATTACAACAAAGGGATCGAATTATTTGCTAAACTATATAATGCATTTTTAATTGTAAAAATACAGGGCATATAATTAGAAATGAATTTACGTGACTTCTTTACTTATGTAACTTATTTAACAGTAGGTATGGAAATATTCAAAAAGAAAATTCCTATACAGATTTTCTTCAAATGTTGATAAATAAATTTTTGAGGAAAATTATTTTATTTGACGAAGATGCAGATATAACAACATAGAGAAAATAATTAACAGCATAATGACACCAAGTGTATTAAAGTCAACTGAGAGGACTTTGTGGCTTTGTAGTTAGAAATGTTTAAGAAATATTTAATGTGTTGCAAACCTATTGTTTATGGCTTGTTACGTCGAATATCATTAAGGGTTTCATTTCTAAGTATATGCCCTGTACATAAATTTTTCGGTTATCTATTACCATAATAAAAAAATGTATTTATTACAAGTATTAAAATATAAGGTTTTCTGTTTGAAAAAGAAGCAAAAGATGAAAATACAGATTTGTAACAATAATGGTCAACAAATATCAAGAAAATACGTATCACATAAGCTAAAACAACATGGTAAGATGGAGAAAAAGTTTCCTATCATTGTTAATATCTATATATGTCATTTTAAATTAATTGCATTTCATGAAAATTTAACAACATCTAATACATTAAAAGCTTGATAATCACTTTCGTAACCAATTATTTTAGCCTGATGCTATACATGAAACTTTTAACTATATATTGCTAACTATTAATACCTATTAATTAAGAGACTACGTGAGAAAAAGTCGTTAATTTTTTTATTTGACGATTTTAATTTAAATGCATGTCAAAAGTTTTGTTATTAATATTAAGGAATTTAGTCTTACACAGATGATGAAAACTAGTACTCATGTCCAGTATATTACAATGTTTGTGCAATATAAATAATTAAAGAATTGATATGCAACGACCTTAATATGATACATACTTAATACTAATTCATCTTCCAATAAAATTTATGCCTTGATTGCTTTCAACAACATTTGCAAAATCTCTGCACGCACTCACTCCAAGAAGGAACCGCTTTGCCCAGACATACTTATTTTATAAAGCAGTTAACGCTTCTCCTAACATAAGCAAACTACAAATATGTGATTGCAGTTGTTCCTATCATTATTACCATCAATACCAATTAATTAGATATACAAGTAAAACTGAATTAAAGTAAATTAGATGCAAATCAGAAATTATGGTACGAACATCAGCGAGTTCATTGTACCAAGCTCATCATTTTTGCACCTAATTAAAAATATTTAAAACGGGCAGTACGAACATTAGCAAGTCCACCTCCAATATCATGTCATTGTCGTGTCAACAGAAGACGAGATCAGAAGGAGTTACCCAATCACTAACAAGAAGCGTCCGGTGGGAACAGGAAGACGCGGAAATGAGCGGCGAAGGGACAATAGCAGGCGCACATGCCACCTTTGCACAGTGGAGACTTAGGTAAACCCTGTCGCCTCCACCTCCCCTTCGTAAAGAGGTCGCATCACATCAGCCATATAAACCACCGGCGAAAGGGGCGAGGAGGAATCAGCTGCGAGATCTACCCCACCCAGGATAACAGGCGCCCTAACGTCTGTCACCCCGGGAGTTGTCTATCCCCGTCGTTCGTGCCACTCTAAAAGGTTGATGAGCATAATCAGTCGGCACATTATTACGAAAGTCTTAAGCAGAAAACGCAATAACACGTTGAAGATACCTCCAAACGCAAAAATGCTAGCAGTTTACGCGCAACCCTCCAGTCACCCGTCATTCGAACATGTCCCGTCAAAGTAATAAGTCATGTCAGTCATGTCATGTTCATTGTACTGCTCGATAAAACACCTATATATGAGAGAAAATGCAATCAATAACTTAGATCAACGTTATTACTGAGACTCCATATGGGACCGACTTATGTCACAATTCATATAGATAAACGCAAGTACATACTAACATAAAAACGATTTACTGAATGTGAAGTGTCATCTATATGCGATCTCTATGTGGTTATTACTGTATTGAAAAAAAAATACCAAAGCATGCTATCATTAGAATGAGTTCTATAGATAAATACGGATGATATATGAAATAGCAAAGGAATAAAATAGATACGCATAGAAAATTAAAAAAAAAATACTTAGTTGCTTTTTCTTTTTGCACTTAACTGTCTTTTCTTCCCTGCTTCCATCTGATAAGAATGTATTAACTGCATTCTCAATTAGTAGTTTCCTGATGAAATTTAGCATCCTTCTTTAAGACAATTAGTCTGTAACAATAGAAACAAATATGTTATAGTTTCAAGAGATTTTTGATTTGAGTGAATCTCATTTACGAACATATATGGTAATTAAAAAGTATTTGCTATTAAAAAGTCTCTCGGTTGAGATCTTCAGTAATATATTTTCATGAAACAACTCTACAAACTGCTCAAAAATGTTCAAATAGGGCCGACATTTTACTTTCATTGCTTTATTTTTCAACAATTTACAAAAGAGTTGAAAATAGGTATTATGGTTAAGGTAAAAAATCCACATATCAAACATATAATAGTAATTAAGTATAGCTGCCAATTTTATTAATCGCAAACATAATTTACTAATACATAATGGGGAAACTTAATATAAACTTCTTGAAACTTCTTTAACTACCCACGTGAGTGTTTGCTTTGAAACGTAAAGAACTGCCAACTTGAACCAAAAGACCTTTAAGTAACCGCAGAATAGCACTGAAAATTCGATATATAGGTAGTGTCGATTATAAAAATAAAAAAAATTTGAATGATTAGAGGTGCGGCCATACAAAATCCTGTGATATACACTATAGAAGTAGTCCGCATTCAATTGCTATAAAAGACACATTCTTGTGGGCGTGTGGAGGTGAGTTTTTGAATACCGTACTATTTATTGAATTAATTCAGTAAAATATAATGCACGCACCTCCAAACAATTCGAACTACGTCCTTGTATTGGCATGGATTTACTAAAATATCTAAAGTCTATATTCTAGAATATATTTCATTCGAAGGAGCAGAAATATTACCCAAAAAATATCAAAACCAGTTGAGCTTAGGGATAGGGAAAGCTAAGTACTTGCTAATACAAACTGGTCACACATGATGTGGTAAATTTACTAGATCGTACAAAATTGCGCCATTAATTTAAAATAAGTATATCAGGTCCAATACCATTCATTTTCAATGTAATGAGTTGAAAAGGGCTAGACAATCGTTGGACAACGTAGTGCGTGTGCAAAATTTGGACAAATGTAAACCCAATGCCTGACTGTTTCCAGAGATTTAAATTGTTTTAACAAATAATAATATAGATCTAAATTGACCATAACTACTCATATTTCTACTAGAAGTTCGAAAAATTCAAATGAATCAATTCGAAAATCTTTTCTGACTAAATAAAATCACAAAAAAAGAATAAGTACCATGGCCGGCATAAATATTGTAACATATGGGTTTTTTTTTATTATTAAAATATACTAAACTTTTTTGGCGATAGGTTAATGCAGTCTAGGAACCCAAAAATCTATTACCACATCACGGGACCACTAGTATGGCGTAAATTTAAAAATATCATGAATCTGCAAAAAAAAGGTTAGATACATGATCTAAAAAACCTAGTTGAAAAGGTTGCTTAGATTTAATTCTTAGCTGCATGCAACCTGTTGTAAACATATTTAAAAAAAATCACGGAGTCTGTTAAACAAGATATTGCAGCATGTTATACCGTGCTGCCAAATTTCCATTTTAGTAGGTAGTAGATACCAAGAATTAGTAATGCGCATTTCGTTCAATAATGTGTCAAGTGAGCTAGCGTTCGATTGCCACGCTGTAGAGGTTGTACATGTAAAGATTTTCTACTATAAAACTAATCCAATAAGCATCGACAAGGAGTGAGGTTATTACAGTACATCATGAATTAACATTTTTAATAACTATATTTTAATTAAAAAATTCGTATGTACCTCTTAAAATCAATCTGATCTCTGGATTCAGAAAGCAATCGTGTAAATCATTTCCGGCGCGAAGTTTTGACCTCGTTCTTCAAAATGACATGCACAACAAAATAAATATACATTACTTCTTTCATTTAATACAACATAAAATATATGTGATTAAAATCTCAAGAAAATTCGATGAGTCATTCGCAACATTTCAACATACAATAATGTACTTCTAAGGCCGGAGCTACATTTTAGAATGAATATTTCAATCTGTATTTATATAGTACATAATATAGATAAGCCTATTGGCACGATGGGCTTCTAACTATATCTTTATGCGTACTTTCTGCGCGATATATTGTGCCTTTTCTTGGTCCGGATTTTAGTTTGTCTGTGTACACCTATCATAATAGCTTTGTTCTTTTGTTAATGGTGGGTGTTTTCATGCATCTGCGCCGTAATGACACGAAAAATATGAACGGACACCCTACTATATTATAATATACTAATAGTATTATACAGTTGGCCATGGATGGAATTTAGATAGGTATAATAAAAAAAAAAAAAATTGATGGAATTTAATATTTAAAAATAACCCTAGTATGCGCTATTCAGTCTGAAACTATTGTGTTTGCTTTTTTTTAAAATTTTAAAATAATAGTATCCCTAGTGAAAAATTTCCCGAATTTTCTTAGAGCTCAACAGAAAGACATCAGTAACTAGAAACCTCAAAATCTTGGTATTTCGTTTTTAAGTTGAAGTAATTAAAAAAATCGGAATTTAAATTTACTACTAGGGAAGTTCAACCATGAAAAAAGTTTTCATTTCAGATAAAGTACTTTTCCGTCCAGTATTAAAATACTAAAAATGTTGTTCGAATGAAGATTATGGGTATGCAAATTTCGTCATCGCCTACTTTGATAAAATCCATTATTTGACAATCTCGTGTAGTAAAGTTTGCGTTCCACATCGGCAATATATTACTAAGAAAAAACACTTAAAGCAAAAAATTACATAGAGTTTCCAAATTTTAATACTGATTTTTGTGCATGAATTTTTGTGATTATCTTAGATTTTGCGACTTTGGCCCAAATCAGCGAATTACTCAAGTACAGTATAAGTAAGTATAAAAATTAGAAACTTTTCATCAATAAATTCAATTCAGTTTTTTTTTTTATAAATAGCTTTAATTATGAAACACAAAAAAGGAGATACCAATATACCAAACCGAAAATAAAACAATAGTTTCAGAAATATTTCAAAATGACGTTAAGAAAAAATTACAAAGGCTAATATATACTGTATTAAAATACGGTTGGCGTTTCTTAATTGTAATATATACGAATAATAGAGGCTTATGTACCATGTTATACACATAAAATAGCAAAAGAAAAGAGTGTTAAAGACAATGGAATTTATACTCACCGTTAATCGAATGTTTCGCATCAAACAAGCTAGCTAGCCTTAATCAAACTCTCTTACAGTAATCAACTACAAGCATCAGCATACCACATATTTCTGTAAATTTCGTCACTGTAGTTTAATTAATTTACCTTTAACTAACCAAAAATTGTGGAGAAAGGAAAGCGACGCGGTCCGATTTTAAAATGCACGCTTACTATGTTGAAAATCTACGATTATGATTGGATGTTCTTATAGTCGCACAATGCAGCGGATTACTTTTTTGTTAACAGGTATAGGTATGTTTTTCTACTACTTCGAGTCACTTTAATTCGTTACATTTTGTAGGTAATGTGAGTCACGATAGATGTTCAAATAAATATTTTAAAAAATACAAGTAAACTTGGAGTAATTTTATAGTCAGCGGCATATAACTTGGGATATAAATATGTAGATATTTATATCTACAAATAATTTTACTCATGCATCCGATAAAACAAAAAAAATATTATAAAATGATGAGACTTAAACGAAAACAATAAAGGTGGCTCAATGTGGCCTAATTGATTATGTTATGTATAGTTTTTTGTCGATATTTATATGGTCAAGAATTTTTAAATTTGCTGTTTACAATATATCTTTATATTTTGAAATACCGCTGCTGCTTGTAGGTTTTTTTAAATTGGTGGCGGAATATTTTAAGTTTATTTCGAAAATGTATGAACAAAAAATAAAAGTTTACTAATTCCTGCCTGAACGACTACGAAAAGATATAAAAATAAAAGAACATGGATAAAACTATGAATAATTTAGATGTACGGAAAAAATATAAAATTTAGCTATAATCAAAATGAAAATATTACACGATTACACGAAAATATTATAACGATTAATACAAACAGAAAAATTAATGATCAAAAGTTGGCACCGTTGACACTACTCTTCTGTTGGGAATTACTACTACTACTCACATAGAGATGTCGCAGCCGATATCAAAGTGCTACATTTTTTCAAATTATTGATAAATGTTTATGCAAAAGTAAAATAATTTTTATATCGATTGATATGAATCATAAATGTAGTATTTTTATCTGATATCTAAAAATGAACAGTACTTTAGTTTTTTTACAGAAATTTAATTTGATGTTCGCATGGATTAACGGTTATGTAAATGCAAGAAATAACTATGACGTGTGAAACTTCACACTGAAAATATACGTTAGAAGTAGTGCAATAAGGATGTCAACACAAGCCATTTATTAAAATATATCTGACGTCATTATTTGTAACGATGTTGGGACATTTGTATTTATGTGTAGTTTTGAAGATTGTATAGAAAAATTGTAATTTTTGGCATTTGTAGTAGTTATTGAAGATAAGGTTGTTCTACCGGAGCCGGAGTATTTTCCGTGCTGTATCAGTTACAGGAGGAATTGATTTTTAACCGAGTCGGACCAATTGAATTTTAGACGATTTATTTCGGCTGCAGTCGCGGGTTGGGTTTTAACAACTCGTCTTTTTAACCTCCAAAATATAGCGCGTATAAATATAGAACCCTCGAACGTTTCGTTGTGGTTTCGTGTCTGGAAGTTAAAATAGTTCAATGCTGGAGGGTTACTTATTTTTAAATATAAACATATGTAGTGGTGCGCTTTGGTGAACTAACAAGCTTTGTGTTGTGCGTGGCGCGAAGTATTTTTGGAGTCGTTTTTCGCAATTTCCAGTCAAATGAATATGGAATTGAGATCAGCAAGATCTAGGTCTAACACACCTTTTTTGAGTCCCGTCACTGGAGAAAAGGATGTAATCGTTACTGGTAACCATGTCGAGAAGGTTACTAAAACCAAGAGTACCACAATCACGTATGTATACATGTACCTTATATCAATCTTTGCTTTAAGTGGATCGTTTCAGAACATATGATAGTGGTTGGTCTTCCGATTCGAAACATATGAAGTCAAAGTCGAAGAAATCCCAGAGGGGATGGTGATCACTTCCGATTATTCGTCAGAAGATGGGGAGCATGATTCTTCTTCGCCTAGTCGACATATCTCTGATAATTTGAAGAATCAGTTAAAGGAGGAGACACTTTATTCCAGCAGTAGTAAACCAGATTTGACTGCCCTAAAAATTTATAAAGAAGCTGGAGAATATTGGAAGTAAGTATTTCTATTACTGTGTTTACAATATTTATTTATCCTTTTCTATCCCATCTGTGCTGTTTCCATTTAAGGGTGCAGTATATTTGTTTCCTTCTTGCGGATCTCTGCTGTTGTTTACTTAGTATATGGCTTCCTTATTTTTTACTTGCTGAGGATTCTTCAATTAATATTTTTATTTTTCCTCTGTGATAGTATATGTTGGACATGCTCATATATGTTACTTCAATTCTCCATAATTTTCAAATGTTTTATGTTTTGTTGCATATATGATTATTGTCTAATTGTTTGTCCAATTGTATTGTCCAATTTTGCCAGGATATGTTAAGTGTCATTTTTTGAACCATTCTACATTATTATGTTACTAATTTTGTTTGTTTCTATGAGGGATGTAAAACTCACAATATTGATTTTATTTAATATTCTTTCTTCTTAAATTCTGTTCTTAATTTATTGTAGTAAAGTGTTATTTGCTAATTTTCTAATTCCATTTTGTTCATTTTAAATATTGGATGTTTTATTTCTTTTGCTTTGCTATGTTGTTAGTTATAAGCTATAATTTAAATATCATTCTTCTATCTCCCCATTATGTGCTTTACCTGATGACTACATTGTTTTAATCTTTTCTACATACATACATACATAACTAATATAAACAATTTTTTCTTAGTCAATTTTTACTGTCTATAACCCATAAGCGGACTCCGTCGAGTATGTTTATAGCTTCATTGTAACATCAAATTAGAAAATGCACATTTACTGGTACTCAATTATTTAGAAGGAAATATTCTCCTTTCAATTACTCCATTTCCACACCATTCATGAAAAAACGTACTATTTTATAAAACTTTTCTGTTACTTACAATTAGTAGAGATAATTTGAATTTCCCGCCAAAAGGAAACTCAAGGTCATCGGTTAGGAGTTTCAAAACTCTGTCTAATGTTTTAACCAACGTCATTGATGTATCATACGAGTAAAGACAATCTACTGATTTGACTGTTTTTCTCAAATATTGCTATTGAAAATAGAAGCAAAGTTTCCGCTTATCTCGCAGAGAAAGATACCAGACAAGTATTGATCTCACACGTATTTTATGAATGTGACAGGTAGAGATAGCTTTATTACTGCTTGGTTCAAGTACAATACTGGAATAGTGCACCGTTTCCTGTTTCCATTACAGCACTTGTCAGTTATACTTCATTTACCACAACAGACGAGGTACGTCATTACTTGCAAATTCGGGCCATGCAATACCATATTATCAAAATAACCAACTAACATATAACTTATTCATGTTCAACTAAAGGTACTATGTTGGTGCCTACTGCTTTTTAAATTTCATGTTTGTCAGATCTTCCCAATGTATTCCCACCAATTTAGTTATAGCTGTCAACTGTCAAAGGGTTATATTCTGCATTTGCAGTAAAGTGTGGGAATTTGCGTTTATACTTGGTATATATTTATTTAAAATAAGTGACGAACGGAAAATTTGCAACACGGTCGTGACGTCATAGCAAACTGACTCACGTAGTACTTCGTCTGTTATAATAAATGAACTATATCAAATCTAACCTATAGCATTGTTAGTTTGTATATTTGGTTTATTATTAGTTATTTCTCGCCCGTATTTCGCTTTCTTCCTATATTTTTCTAGAAAAAATTGTTCCTTTTAGAACACAGAGGCCTCTGCAAAGGTTTCAGCAGGTTTGAACGCAAAATTTGAACTTAAACTCAAAATCGTATTTAAACTAATACTGAAAAACCTCGCATAAGGTATCCTGTTTATAATGTTTTTTTTTCTCAGAATTATCGATTTGATTTATATGGACAAAAATCGATAACGTAGGTTAAAACATAAAATAGATAAAGTGAAAGTGACGTTACTAGAACTACATATACTATGCTCATATACCTGCTCATACTAACAGATTTTTTTATACCAATGTTGCCACAGAAAATTTGAATATACATTAATTTACAAATTTGGGTACATCATTTTGTTTAATCTTATTAAACAAAATATCGGTTTCAAAGTTGTATTGTTTAAGTTGGATGATAATTGATCAACATCTAGGCAGAAATAGTTATTTCTCATATTAACCAGACGATTGCTTAAATATAATTACTTAAATAATGATTTATTTTAGTTAGAATTACGTTAAAATGGTTTCGTTTTTAGTAGAAATAATGTAAATTTTGTCCATTTTTACTTATATTATAGTATTGATTGAGAATGAAAGCAAATTTGACATTTCTAAAAAAAAAATGCCTAATGAATTGTTTTTATTTTTATTTGGCTAAGAAACATCCTGGATCCTTTACAGGTACTTACATACGATGCTTGAAACTACTAAAAAAGCAAAATGTATGTGTTTAATTTATTTACTAATTAATTATAGTATTTATATTATTACACATAGTTATATTTCAAAAATTTATTCTTGTTCAATTATTACTGTTTTTCCTTTTTTTTTTCTGAAAACCAAACTCATTATTTATCTTACATCTAAAAGATCAGGATGTTTATTTGCCCAAACTGACGTTAGATAAATATTACTTAATTTCTCTTCGTAGACATGTGACCTCATTTTTCAAGTTTTTCTTACTTTCCATTTAAAGTGTGAATTCTCAATAGTGGAATAACATGCGTTCCGAAATTGTTTTTCCACCGCGATAGAGCACACAATGACACAATTTTGTTCCTATCTCTTTTCTTTCTAATCTTACGTGAAAAACGCCACTGTTTTTTGGCGCCTACTTTTTAAATTCTTTTTTTCCTACATCAACCGTATCTTATCTTTAACCTAATCTGTTGGCGTTACCGACGGCAAAGAGGTGTGTGATGTTGTAATATATATGCAAATATATTTGCGCCTCATACCGTAGTAAAATACATCGCGTAGGTGTTTATCGTTTGGAATCGACCATTATTGCTTCGGTGAGTCCTTGTTTTCAGTAGTAACCGGTTTTCAGTATGCGTTTTGCGTAATTCCCAAAGTTTGTTTACGTTAACGTGGGGAATCGCAGGATTACGGAAGTTTATCGTAACGCTTTTGTATATATATATAAGGTATGCAGCTTGTGTTCTTTTGCTGGTGGTGAAAAAAACTATAGCGTGTAACAAAATAATGTTTCATAGGTACACGTTCCAAACATTAAAATTAGATAACCTTGATATCTTTTTGGACTGAATAATGATTCATTTGTCTTGTATAATGGCTTCGCTGTATTTCGTGTCTTATTATTAAGGTAAGGCACGTAGTTTCAGGTTGATATGACAGTCGAATCCGTTGAAGGATAAAAGTATTTTTAGTGGTTTATTTTTCTTTTCGGTGAGCTGTCTTTTACATATACAGAGCCAGAGTTGGCTGCTTTTTCTACTTCACAGGTGTATGTCGTTATGCAGTGACCCTGATGTTTAATTTAAAAGTAAACTTGAAAATAATACCTAAATATTTTGCGATTTTATTATACCATAAAAAATGTGCAAAGTGTTTTTTTTTTATGTTATCGCAACGTTGTGAAAGAGCTAAGTACTTCAAATGATAATTTTATCAATTTGTAACAGAAACAGGTGAATTACCTAATCAAATAGATATTCATCCTAAAAGCACTAAGTGCAGCAACTTATATCATAAAAACAAATTTTAAGATTTCGAAGGTTGTGATAATGCATAAAATATAACGAAGATTTAGATCCTGCGTTGTTTTTTTTTTTTACATTAAACTAAGTGATATTATTATATCATTTATATCTACTGAGCCTTCGTTTTGTCTTTGAGTGAAGAGATTATAAAGGGACGCAACTAAATGGGAGAAATCGTACTATGCATCCTTTTCTATTCTCTCTTTTTGACAAGAATATTTCTTACAGATAGTGCAGCCCTCTATCGGAGAATTTCAAAAGTAACCTTGAGTAATCGTTCAGCTATATTACTGCTTATGAAGCATATCAATTTTGCAATCTCTGTATATATTGATAATCTATACAATTAGCTGGCTAAGAAATTGTGTATTTTTACAGCTCATTTGTTGAGATTAGTGGTCAGGCAATTTATTGCATTTAAAATAGATATATAGAAGATTTTTTTTAAAAAAAAATGGTATCATCCGTGATATGTATGTATATGTGTAGAATAAAACACACTCAAAATAACTACAACAAAGAAAAAAAAATATAAATACATTGCACTACCATATACAAATGGATTATCGCATAACCTAGATAAAGCTTTATTAAAATATGATATAAAAAAAAGCCCACAGAAATACAAATAATCTCTCTTACCTACATTCAAAATTAAAAAGCAAAACCCCACATAAAAAGCAGTCAAATGTCATTTATAAAATAAACTGCCAAGACTGCAACAACGCTTACTTTGGACAAACGTCACAATATCTAGAAGAAAGACTAAAAGATCATAAATATTGAAAAAATATCACAGCTCTAAAAAAACACGCATAGTCTAAATGTCATAATTTTGATTTTGAAAACACAGAAATTTTGGATAAAGAGAAACATAAAACAACAAGAGAAATAACATATATTAAAAACATCAAAAATGCATGTAATGATAAAACATATATATTAAACTTACCAAGTTTGTATTATACCATTATTGAAAATTATCAAAAATAACCATTACATTTAAATAGTACACCTATATATAGCCAAATAAGTGGAATGTATAAACACAAATAACCGTACTACAAAAAAAAAAAATATCGCAAAACATACACAAACATATGACATTGAAGCATTTAAATCTTTACTAAAAGCAACGGCTTAAACGATATATACAACACATATACGATGAAAATTTAAAAATCTTAAAATATAATATAAGATGTAAATTTTAAAATTTTAAAATTTTTGACTTTATGTTACTATCATGAACATACAATTGGATTTTACCAAGTATGTTTTTCTCCCAAGGTATCCTGTTATCGAGTTTTTCTGTTTTTATTTCATTTGTGATTTGTATAGTTTGTCCATTAATTGTTTTATTATTGTTTATTGTGTACGTTCTTTACATATTTACATGTAAAATTGCCTGTCGCAGCACGGAGGCAAATTGAAAAAGATGCAACTAAGCGTCGAAACGTTTTTGTAAAAGAAAAATAAAATAGTAAATAAATGCTGCTACCCAAGAAGTTCTTTTTTAAATAAAAAAGATTATATACAAATCAACCACGGCAAAGAAAAACAAACCAATATCACATAACGAATAAAACAAATGTACATAAGATGCTAGATTAGCTGTTTGATAACAGTCTATTATTTAACAAGGAAATGACAAGTCCAAATTCTAAACAATGCAAAAACAAAGAAAATTAAGCTGAAAATTCAGAATCTTGTTAAGAGAGAAAAATTGAATTATGAAAATAAAAAATAATAAAGCCACAACTTCAGGTATTGTCATAGTGGAATCTTGATTATACGAAGCATTTCGAAGTTGATTTGGAAATACCCTGTAATTTTTTTAAATAGAATTTAAATTTGAAGTAACTTTTTTGCTGTACCATGGTAAAATCACATCATTATATTTGATGATTTTAAAATATCGCCCATTTTTGAAGGAGTTGCAAATGTTATAATTTTTACAAAACCGTAAATATCCTAAAAGCAAAGATATAAACAACCAATTGCCTTTAAATAATATATACGATCCATTAAAATAAGACAAACAAATAATTTTGATTAAATTAAAGAAGTTATAGTTATTGGAACTAAATATTTAAAGAACTATCGAAATAGGATGTGTATGTGAAATTAGGTTAATAAGGTTTATGATTCGTACTTGCTCATGCAATTTTACTAAAATATTTTATGCATTGAAGATGGAACCGAAGATAAAATGACCGGAACAGACCGGTACAAAAACATAAATATACCTTCGATTTTTTTAGGTTGGGAGAAATCTATCGAATAGTTATCACAGTTCATAAATTTGTAACTGTTTGATGCACCTGCCTAAATAACCAAATTTAATTACATTATTAATAAAAGCAAAACAAAATAAAAAATAACCAAATGAACATAGAAAAGGAGAACATTTCAGTTATTTTGGATAAAACAACATTCATATAGTACGTCAAACACTTTCATTGTACAAAGTTTGCTTCAACATATCTTCTAGGAATTGCGGTTTATCTAGGAGTTTATTTTTATTATTTGTTATAATATCTTTTGACATAACATGTTTCTCACAAAACTAATTTATTTTTCAAAGCATCATGCAGTGTCCATCAAGGTCGCTTATTTGTGCGCTCAAAAAATAATTTTGTCATTACAAACAATTTAATTCACACTCTCCAGTCATTGTTGTAAAAAAAGCTAATTTAATCAGTAAAAAAAAAAACACCTCCCTCTCTTTTGCAGTAGATTACATTGTCCAAAAGATGACATGACCTGTCTTCCTAAGAAGCTAATAATTTTTTTAATAATTTCTCATTCTTAAGTGTATAACAAATTCAGAAAAATAATAATAATAATAATTAAATAATAATAGTAAGTATTCAGCATCAAATAATAATAAAAAAATCAGAAACATTTACTAAAATTACATATTTTTTTTTAAATAAAATGTCATTCATTCTTCTACTACTATATCGTCAAAAAGGTGCGTATAAAGATTGATATTTTGATTTATTAATTTATTTAACGTGCAGTGTATACAATTTACAGTTGACACTCTGTGGCTTTTCGCATGTACGATGAATGACGTCAGATTACGTATTTATAGAGTAATATATTTAAAAATAACATTTATTTGAGATTTATTAGATCTGTAATTAAACATGAACCTTCAGAAAATCACGTAGACGTTTGAATATATGTATAAGACAATCATTTCAAATAATGTGTCATGTCTCATGCTGAGTACAATTGTAGTTTGGTACAATGCCAGTAATTAATATAACTAAGGTGATGAACATGTTGCTTGTGACAGAATACAGTTACATTAAACGTTTTAAAAAATTAGTTACTAAAACTACTGTATATCAACTGTGTGAAATGTTATTCATTTTTTAATACTATTTTCTTAAGGAGGTATACTGTTTTTTAGTCATTTATTTATTTTTTTATGGTATTTAATTCAGTATAAATATATTTGTAACAATTATAACATTTCGATGAGCAATAGAACAGAATTGGAAAAGCGTTATAATCCTTATAAATGCAATTTTATTGATGTATATTACAATAGGAATGAGTATTACTATACATACAGTAAACATTAAACTATGTAGTTATTACAACAACAGGAGTTGAGTAAAAAAGTGCTCAAAACACAGATTTTGCTTGCACTACGAACAGTGTAGAATTGCGGAACTATTACAATTACTAGACAAGGGCGTAGACTCTACAATTTTGGCAAAACAAACTCTATGGGATTTTTAAAGGACCCAGGCATCTGAAATGCATCTGATAGTTATCATATCATTCGATGTTGAATGTTTGTTATTATTTTTTAATTATTAGCATAGTTGTCTAGCTATTCCCTAGTAATAAAGAATGCTCCTTGACCCTGCCCGTTAATGTCAATTTTTTTTTTATTATCACTAATAAATGATACGAAATGTGCTATTGTATTTGTATATTACATAATGTTGTCTACAGGATTAACCATAATCGCTCAGTTATTTTATCTTATCAATCTTAAAATCGTCGGCACCTGAGTCAAACGCCTTCGAGTTATTTAAAAGTTATGTAACTGCGATAAAAATGATAAGTAATTAAATAGAATATTATGTATATTCCAGATGTGGTAAATTCATTTCGATGTGTAATTAATAACATTTCAAATTTTATTAATTTATTCAGATATCATTTCTCTATTCAATTCTATTGCAGCAAATATCCAAAAACCGACTACACGTACTCCAAACACTCAAAAGATCGCATAGAACTGGCCCCCGGTGTAGTGGCTATGCCAAACATGTCTCGCCGTTCACTCCACTCTTTCTCCTCAAAACCCTGGAGGGTATACCTTGAACAAACAAACCAATACCGACTCGTACATGGAGAGACATTCATTGGACTATAGCTCTAGCGCGACCAACGGTTCTAACGTAAAACAGCGTCTATTTGCTTCATCGAATAACAATCAAGATTATGATGAAGAAGAAGAGGAATACGTTGTCATCAGAAGAAGCGTCACAAGACGGACGGTGGTACAGAGTTTCATTCAAACATTCCTCAGTATTGTTACCACCATTTTCTACCCGGTATATTTCATTTACCGCAAACAGCACTCTATGCTACTGGGAACAGCGAAATTGCTGCATAAACTTGCCGCACGATTGATGCTCTTTGATACCTGGTTACTGCAAGGATCTGATAAGAAACTATCTGCGATTCTTGGATTATGCCTTTTTCCACTACTGTTATTTGGAGGTAAGACCTATAATTCTTGTGTTTTCAGCCATATTTCATTAGCTAAAAAAAAACGCTTTATTTAATCTGTTTTTTGTTTTTTTTTAATTCATCATTTAATAGAAGTTAAATAACTAGGGTGATGTTGAATTTACAGGGATGCACATTCTGCTAGCCAACGATCTGACCCTTGCCTTTCCCTGCCACCCTCACTGTGGAAGCGTTGCCTCCTCTTACTATAACTCTTTCATAGATTCTACCGTTAAAGCATTGAAATTGTTGAGAAAAGAAAGTTATTAATTGAGATACGAATAACTCTCATTTTTTTTTTCATCGATCTCATTTAGAATCATATCAGACCATACACTTTGGTAAACATGTGAATCCCGTGGTGCTTGATTATTTTATTTTACTTATTAACCTAAAGCTTTCGTTTTGGTTTTTTTTTTTTTTTTGTTGTTTTGATACTATTTATTATAATACTTTATATATAATAATTTAAAATATATTTATCCTAAATACTAATATATTTCTTCTAATATGATATTTTGAATCTAAATTATAAAAGTACAAAAAATGCGGATTTAAGATACAGGTAGTATTTTTAACTTTTTTAAACAATTAGATTTTTTTTTTTGTATTTTATGTTGGAGATTTAACTGATATTCTTATTTTTGATTTTTTTTTTATTAAATTATTAATTATACCAAAATTGTTATTAATTAAATTACTATTAGTTAAGTTCCGTAGCATTGAATGTATTAATATAAAGACAAATATTTAGAAAATATAATCCTAAATTCAAAGAAAAAAAATAGATGATAATGTTCAAATGTTTCATAAAAAAATAGTACTACTTATGCTCAATTAAAATATATTCCAGGTAAGAATTAATCTAGCTAATATTAGCTATATAAACAATACAAAACCTCTGCAAAATTCTCGCTTTAATTCTCCAATAAATAATTAGTAAATCTTACACATGACATCTAATTGTCATACTTGATCATACTCATATAGGTAAATCTAAAAATGCATGGTTATAGAATAATACACCAGTCTTTCATTATGCCTTAAATCTAAAAATTACTGAGAAATTTTTACTTATTTGTCAGTTCATCAAGAAATTTGTTATCTCCAAGTTAAATGCCTTAACTGTAAGATAAAGTGAGAAGTAATTTGAGTACTAGTTTCAGCTACCAGATAAATGTTTTTTTTTGTTGTTTTGGGGGGTGGTTAGAGTTGGGTGTACGTATATAGAAGTTTAGGTTATAAAATATGAATTTTAGATACACTTAACGGCTACTTTTGCCTGATTGTAAAGTAAAAATAGTTTTGTAAAGTATAATTTGTGGTCTAGTATTATATTAATAGTTTCGAAGTAACTTAGGGTCGGTACAGCTAACTAGAACATACACAACAATTATAATATATGTTTATTGCCGCTATTCTCTCGTAATAGTGAGGAAGTGATGAAAAAAGTTTAAAATTAAAAGGTGCACTTTTGCACATACGTTTTTAGTTGTACAATTATTTTTGCTTTTCATACGAAAACCATTCAAGAATTTATTATTAATAATTGTTTCAATGTGAATGCATTGCGTTGTCATTAGTAAAGAAAGGCAAAATATTATAAAAGATGATGTCATCTTTAGAGCGTATGATCTACAGGTAATAATTTCTAGATCGATCAAAGTAAGGTGTGGTAGGCAGTTCATACGCATCGAGCTCTCTCATTTTTTTTTTCTGCGTATTTTTCTATTTATTTACAATCTTTATATTTTTATAGTTTTTTTTTAATTAGTAGTTATTCTATGTGTCGTTTGAAGATTACTATTATCATGTTCTATTTCATACAAGAGTTAATATTTAGTTTCAATATGCAATATATTTTTTTACTCGTCTAGTCTGCCTGGAAATTTTAATGTAATTTATTACTATTGTTATGCACAACATATTTTACCCGGGAGCAGTGAGGGGTTGGTGATAATTGTACGTGGGGGCCTCTTAGTTTTTAACGTAACTAATCGAAAATATAATTAAAAACCATGGCCAAACAAATATAAGACTCCTTACGTTGCTTGATATTTAAATTTAAGAGCAACGATATATTTTGTCAGGTTTAATACTGGATGTAGGCGAGGTTAAAAAAAACTACGAAACAATACGACATGCACGAGCCAAAACTGTCAATAATAAATGCAAAAAATCGAATAAAAAGTGAATTGAAATATCTGTTATTTCATCGTTTAAATTGTCAAAAAGTGACTGTCATTAATCTAGTCTTTAAGTTCTTTACGGCATACAGCTAACACACTCCTCAGAATATCAATTTTCGATTTTAGACGTGTGCCTTTAAAAACTAAGGCGATGTTTAAATGTTTGGCTGCAGTTTCGTAAGTAAACTTTCCTAGAATCGTTTATATGAAATGTGAATTTATTTTCATTCGATACACCAAGCAGTTGGATTATAAGAAACGGATAATAAGAAATATGAACATTAATAATTCTTACAATTGCACTGTTGAAAATAAACAAATACTTTTAAACAAACAAATTTCAGAATATTCTATGGAACGGCTGTATAAATATTAATTTAATTTATTAACATTGAATCACATTAAGTTAACAAATGAATTAATGTATTTGTATTAATGTGTTTGCTTACTTTCTGTAACTTTCCCTTCCACATCTCCACTACCACATGTTAGATCCGTCAAAAACGCTTCGCACGTAATCTAGAAATAGGAATTTTTGGAGACAGTTTTGAGTAATTTCTTTCCATCTGTTCAAAAGAGGAATAGGCATTTTAGACTCAGAGAAACATGCTCTTTTTGTTAATGTCCATATAAATCGCCAAATCAGTGATCCTCATTCGGAACTCTTACCAATTGCTTGTCGACTCTAATAAAGCAAACTTTTTATAACAGCGAATATGATGTTCTGAAATTTGGTTTTTCCTTGCTCGAACGTTTAAATGTTTTAGATCCACTAAACCCTATATTGTTACTCATGTTTTACTCATTTCGTCAGTAAAAAAAAAAGAACAAAATGCAAAATAGGGAATTTAATACATCACAAGCTGCAATCCACTTTTATAAATCTTCAAAATGTCTTGCTGTATAAGGTTTAAGATCGGAATAGGCCTTCCAAGATTTTTCATTTTGAAGTTTTCGGCTAGTGGAGAATTCTAAATTCTCAAAATACTATTTATACTGTTACAATTATCAGCCACTATCATGATGAAACAAAAACAAAACAAACCATCTTAATTAATGTAACGTTAATAAAACGCGTTGCTACAGCTAATCCATCAGATTGTGGCACATTTCTTATGCTTTTCTCATAAAGCACTCGGCAATAATCGGCGCGTATCGTGCTTTGCCGGAGATTTTTACCGCGTGGGTCGCAATCGAATAGCCCGACGTTATGATTGTTTTAACGATAAAGCGTTAGATGGCGCTAATGTGACGTTGAATAGGAAACAAATGCTAATCCGTTTAATAGTTAATATGGAAGATATTTTCGTATATATACAGCTAAAACCGAATCAACCCCAAACACTAGATACATCGTGAATTACCGGCATCGTAAAAATCGGGAGTGGGTACGTAATATCTATCGCTCCAGTAGGTGAATAAGCACAACGATTAACTATAATAAAGATAGGAAGTTGACAAACTATACTATCTAGATTGCATCATCTATTGCCGCCGCATAAAACTAGCATTACCTAATCACTTATGGCGGGAAATTCGATTATAGAACAAGAAGTGTTAGCTGGTGTTAGTCATTTTGAAATTCTTTTTTAAATAAATACACAGAAATAAACTAAAAGCTAACACTATATACATAATAATAAACAAAACATATAAACGATATTTAATTAAACAAAAACCAAATAGCACAAAAGTGTCCAATACAGTAAAACTATGTACACAAAACTTATATAAAATGAAAAACGGAATGAAATTGTTCAGAAAACGCTTACATAAAACCAAACACACGTTAAATAGGGTAAATACACCATAAACAATGTTCGGGAATTCAAAGGAAAACAGAATAAGCCGCTTGCAACAATCGTCAACAACTACGTCACAACTCGTCATGTCAAGCGTTCACGGATCCACACTAAGATAAGATATAGATTTTTACTATGACATACTGATTATTTCTAATGCGGCAGCAATAGAGGACGCGCAATGTCAAGTTTCTATCCCCTGAATAAGCAGTAGTCAAATAGGAGCTGCATAGTGGGTTGCCGTTTACTGAAAATATCAGGGGCAATTACTAACGAGTAGGTATTCAAATATTACTTGAAAAAACAAAAGACAAATAATTTTTGACGAAACAAAATTTAAGTATAAACATTTTTGTTCAAAGCTATTGCCTACCAATAGCTATGATATATAAAAAAAATATAAATCTGGCAATATTTTATTTTGTATTGAATTGCTACTAGAATAATAATTTTTAACAAATAACGAAAGTAATTTTTCAATTGCATTTGTTTCTGTGTTGTCATAAGATATGTGGCAATTATACAACGAAAGAAGTATATGAATTTAAATTTTTGAATCTATAATTGTAGACATCTATGTCTTATTGATAAGCTTTAGCTTTACACAGGACTTTCTAATGGCGTTTAACTCTTGGAAAATAAATTATTAAGAAAATTAATAATTAAACCGAGAAATTTGCAGTAGGAACTCTTAAAAAGACAAAAAACTAACACGACTTCTATTTCCTATTGCGATAATGTGTTTATTCATCGTAATAAACATGTCAGTATGCATTTATTTAAGAAAATTTTATCAAATGCGAAATTGATTTAATTAATGCAGTGACAAATGTCTGCTTGGGTGTGTATGATCCAAGGAAAACTATTCATGCACAAATGTGCGAGGTTAAATCATAGCCTTAATAGCCAAATTTAAATTTCCATGCATAATTTTTAGTGAAATCAAGGTAAAAGCATTAAAAATAACTATTAATGTAGTACAAAATGGTGGGTAATTTATGTTTATATATAATTGCGGGAATTTTAAATTTGGCTGTTAGGGAGGTGACCAGTCATGTCATTATCCCTAGGAGGCTTAAACTACAAACCCTTTATTTTATCCCAGAAATCACGTAGTCAGTTGGTTAAAAGCTTGTATTATATTTTTGGATTCCGCAAAACATTGTGTTTTCGTTAATGGACATATAAATCTCTAAAAACAGAATCACTGAGCTAATAAATCACACTGTATACAGCGCTCAATATATGTTCCTAAATAATAATTTATAGCGTCACAAACATAAATTACACAGTGTAAATTATACTTGCCATTTTAACAAAGCACTTAACCGCATAATAGAGAAATTTGTTTTTTTACCAACTGCAATTACCAAATTCATATTAACTCATTAATTTTTGAACGCCCTCTATCTTGCATTGCTTAATTAATTATCCATAATTTTTAGAAATAAGTAATTTAATTGATTAAACCATTCTTAAAGAAAACATTCGGTGACGGTAAAGACTTTAAAAAGTGCATTTAACCCCGTAATATTCCATTTACTAATATTGCATTTATCTCGTATATTTAATTTTTTTTTATCACAATACAAGAAAAGGTGGTAAGGTGAGGCAAGGGTTTTTCTTCAATACTTAAAGACGCCACCCCTTATGAAAATAAAGAGTCTTTAAGTATCTATACAGTGAGGTTGGTTTTACAGGGTGGTGTTTGGTATGTGGATTGGGTCAGCTTGTCCAGAATACCTTCTCGAATGGCACGCTGTTTTCGATCGAGATGCCATCGATTGTGTCGCATTTGCATTCTTCCTTAACCGATTTAGAGCACGAGCCGATGCACAAACGGGAGGTGGTGGATGAGAGCGGCGCTATAGATGAATTGCGAGCGAAGATCGACATGATACAAGGGCAATTGACGCAGCCCGAAAGCAATAAGCAAAGTAATTTGTTGAACATCATCAATACCATAGACGAATTGAAGGCGAAGATTGATTTAATCCAAAAAGAGATGGCACAGACGGAGCAAAGTAGAAAGAATGATTTAGCGAAGCTCTTAGCTGAACTCGAACTTGGGCGTGGTAAAGATAAGGCAGAAATTATATCCAAAGTGAGAGAGGAAAATCGAAACTCGTTTATCGACGTGGAACAGTACGTTTTTAAGTTCCTAAAGGAGATTTTCGGAACCCCAGATTACGTAGTCGATAAAGAAGATTTTACCAGGTGGATCCAGTTGATTTTTGTAGCTCAACAAAATTTAGAAGCGCGTTTAAGCAACTTAACGCGAAATATTAGAAATGAATACATCACCATCCTGGCAGATAACGAAAAGATGCTCATGGATAAAGTAACGGCGAAAATCTTAGAATTAAACGTTGAATTGAGGAAACCCAATAAAGACGGGGAAGTCACCTCACTCAAATTCACCGACGAACACATTAAAAAATTAGTGGGGGAAGCGTTGGCCGTTTACGATGCTGATAAAACCGGCTTAGTGGATTTTGCTTTGGAATCGGCAGGCGGTCATGTGATTTCCACCAGATGCACGGAAAGTTACCAAGCGAAAACCGCTGTTCTATCGATTTTCGGAATACCACTACATTACCCAACCAATTCGCCCAGAACAGCCATAACTCCGGGGACGAGTCCAGGAGAATGTTGGGCTTTTCAAAATTTCCCAGGGTTTTTAGTCGTCAAACTATCAGCCAGGATATCGGTCGAAGCCTTCACTTTAGAACACATCAGTAAACGCCTATCTGCGACGGGAAAAATCGATTCAGCTCTGAAACAATTCGAAGTCTACGGCCTATTAAACGAGAATGATCCAGACCCAGTCCTCTTAGGATCATACGAATATAAGGAGAATGGAAAACTCTGCAGTATTTCGCAGTTGAAAAGCGAGGGCAGATCTTCGACATGGTCGAATTGAGGATACTTTCTAATCATGGAAATCCCAATTACACATGCCTGTATCGATTCAGAGTGCATGGAACGATAACCCAAGAGCCTACGTGAGATTTTCGTACAAATCCCGTAATAATGTAATTTATTTTTATTTTGGGTATCTTATTTATTGTAGAGTCTGCTAGTTTTTAAATATTCGTCCGTTGTTTATATGTATGTATATGTGATCATTTTTAATATACGATTTACTTTAAAGTACTTTACTAACACCTTTTTTTGTTGTTATATATGTTTAAATATAGTTTTTAAACTTATTAAAATCTATTTTATAGAGGTTATATTTAATTCCATCTATTGTCTAAACATCACAACTCATTTTTTAGTTGATTTGAAGTCCATAATTAGATTTTCTGTATAATAATAATAAATGAAGCTATAATTATTCTCCCTAATTTAATGAATATTTGCTACAATAAGTCACATCTACACAACCGGTTTCGGCATTAACTACAGTCTTCTTCAGGAGTATTATAAAAAATATATGATGTTAATTAAAATGTGGGAATTGTTAGGCACATTAGTAAATATTAAATAAATTAGGAAGATCAATTCCTCATTTTATCATTATTTAAAATCATTTTATTTGACATTTTTTAGGAAAATATGTGGCAAACTTTAATACTTTTTTCTGCCAAATATATTTTTTTTTAATGATTTTATTTTGAATATGTATTTAAACGAAACCATTTTTTTTTTACATAATACATTTCATTTTATAGTAAAATAATAATAATATATACTGAGAGTGCCATTAGAGGTAGATTAAAAGTTATGAAATCTCTCTTATTTCTAGGATAAATTGTGTCGGTACTAAATATTAATTTATTGAACGCAATATTTTATATATGTATATGGCAATAATTTGATTTTTATTTAAATACATTTAATAAAACGATAAAATTTGTATAACCCTGGAATACGAATATCTTCAGCTTACTTAGATAAAGGGTACAGATAAAACTATATTTTCAAAAATAAAATTATTGAAAACCCCTTTAAATAATAATTAAACCCTTTGAAATTTGTTTTAATATTTACAAATTTATTTGTAGCCTTTTTATGTTGTTTGTATTTAATAACAACTACTAACGATGACTCTAATAACGTTAGAAATTTAATATTTCCCACAATCAACGTTTGTAGTATAACAGAATAAGGAAAATGATACAGCACAGTACATAATAAAGCTACCAATTTTCGTCCAAAGATAGACTAGAGTTATAATTATTTAGGATTAACATTTAATTTTTTTAATGGTATATTAAAAATGAATGCAGTAAAGTAATTCGTTCCTTAAATGATTTTTTTTTGTTTAAATAAATAAGTACCTGATGTTTTTTATGAACAAATTAGTTGTATTACTGCTATGGACTTTCTACGCTTTTACCTGCTTTAGAAGCAGGCAGCTTCCTTCAATATAACTTTGATGAAATTATTTTGCTTAAATTATCGTTTGCAATCTTGTAGCTGCTAAATTCTCTTATTTATTCTATCAGGTAGTCTTCACTTATTTTCGTATATCTATTTATTTAAAACATTTTACGGTATCATTTGTAAATTAATTCATAAATTATGTCTCTCTTAATCTTCCAACCAAATTTTTTTTTTATGTTATATAAAAAAATTATTTAAATATATCTGCTTTGTATGTGTTCATGTTTCATTATAGTTACTTAAAAGTAAACTTTATCATAGAATACTTAAGATATCCAAGATTTTTTAAAAGAAATCCCGTTTCCGTTCATAAATTCAAACAATATCGATTTCGTACTTAACATACAAATGCAATAATATACTAAAAGAAGCATAAACGAAACATCGTCCTCTAGATTTATATACCACATTATCTGTGATTTCGCGTCGAAAAAGGGAAACATTAAGAATGACTTGAGTACAAAATCTCACTAGGTTTATGTAGAAAAGACGGAGTACGCTGCCTTGCCTTAAATGAAATAAATTAAACAAATACTATTTATCGCCTTTTTATTGTATGTATATATAAGTCATTAGTGTGTAATACTTCATAAATATAATTATATGTAATCTGTTATATTATCCACAAGCCTTGCAATATATTTTTAACAATTTTAGATGAAAATACACATTTATAATAACGCAATTGATAAGTCGTTATTTTTTTACTTGCATGTGAAAAACTTTGGTTGAATAGGATAGGATCATATTTCATATATCTGACGGTTGTTACCATATTTAATGTGAGAAAATTTGTTGAAAAACGTCTGTTCGAATATGTATATTGTTTGACATTTCAAGAATATGAATTTTAAATACACGCATTATAAATTTGTATTTGAATATTGATATAATAAACACTTTTGTTAATAAATTGCATTTTCTTTTATAATTTATACAGTGTAACCTCGCTTAAGTGGACATCTCCATTTAGTGAACACTTACGAATTTATGGAATGCTAGATCAACTTTATGTTAATGTGTACTTCTAATTAGTATACATATATAATAAATGCTGGATATACGAACAGTATGGTAATAGTATATTGAATAACTAGTTTCATAAGAGCAATTTTACGGTAAGAGTGCTTTATAAACCTATATTTGTCGATCTTCAAGCTTATTTATGATACTAAACATATTTTCAATTTCATACTTATAAGAATTCCACTAATATTGCAAAAGAACTTTTTTTTTGTTGTGTATACGTATATCACCGTATATTCGTTATAAATGCCATCTTTTTATTAAGCTGAACTAGAAATTGAACTGACTGAACTATTCATTGTTTTTTATTATTGTTTATGTTTTATGTAAATACAACTATTATTTATCAAAAAAAATATCCGGAAAATTTTATGACTTACAAAAAAATACTTCGTTGCTTCATATTATTTTTTCTAACACAAATTTAAATTTGATTAAAGTCATTTTTGCGTAAAAAAGAATTTTGGCCGACAGAATTCATTCCAGAAAGTGATCATAAGAAATTTTTCTTCATTTCAATGGGTACTGTAATCACGTGGTAAATTAGTTCATTGTGCTGAAATGATAACGTTATATACAATTAGAAAACTACACTGTCGACGTAACGTTGATTTGTAAATTAACTTGTAAAGCCTCATCTACCTGTGCATAAGCACATGCGTTCAGCCAAAGCAACAAGTTTTAAAGTTGTGGAGGCGTTTCAATATATCACAAGTAAATTTTAAGTATTTGACGTCCTCATTTTATTCAGATGTGGGCAACCTTAATGTACTGCTTGATGACTGAGTAGGCTGTTCATGCCGTTCATGTTGTTTTGTGTTGAAGATGGTGGCAATTATTATGATTATAATATTTGTGGTTCGATTATTTCAGTTTATATTAGTAGTTTCGTTAGGCGTTTCTGGATGGCGCTGGCGTAGCGGAACAAGGAACTACGTACGAGGTTCGAAAGAGGAATGACAGAGGGCAGTACCGGGTCGAAGATTCGTGATTATTCTCAATGTCGAAGCACGCACTAGGTTTTTCCGGAAGAGTCTAGTCGGCCAGCGGGAAATATAAATAACGCGTGGTTATTGGCCGGAGTCAGTCAGTCGATACCAGTTGAATCGTGCGAATAAGCGATTAGCGAGTGGAGATAAATACGAGGGAATTAGTACGTGAAAAATAAATATCGGTGCAAAATATCGTTTACATAAATTAAGACATTAGTAATGAAGTGATATAATTAATAAGCGTTTTTAATAGTAATTAGTGAGTGATTTAATTCGTAGTATTTATTTGATCTTATTTAATAGATTTTAAGTAGTTCTTAAGTGTGTAGATAAATCAAGTTAATTTAAATATATCGCCAGTTTATTTCTTTTAAACACCCACAACGTTTTTTTTATAATAGAAAAACGTTACAATATCCTCATTTTATAATTATACTCATAACTAATAGTATAGTTATTAAAAACTACTTTCGCAGTTATGAAATATTTAGTATATGCTTAAATGAAAATCTTGAAATTAGAAGTATATATGTATATAAAACAATCCATTTGAATGTGCCGTCAGATCAGTTGTAGTTCGGTGTGCTGAAGTTGGTGATGCGCAACCTTATCAACAAAATAGGGCATTAAGTTTCCATTTCCAGATCCACGTATAGCGCGTTCGGATATCTTCTCCGAGCTACTCTCTGACGTTAATTTGACGTTAACATGTAGTGCACCCGCCCAATCACAAGTCGTATGCGTCAAACTGACGTCAGAGAGTAGCTCGGAGAAGATATTCGAACGAAGTGGAAGCGTTCAAACCATCCCTAATAGCCAAATTTAAATTTCCCGTCACCATTTTTGGTAAATTCAACGTACAGACATCAAAATAACTATTAATGTAGTACAAAATGGTGGGTAACTTTACGTTTTAACGTTGATGTTACTAAGAATAATTGCGGGTAATTTAAATTTGGCTATTATAGGGTAGGCACCTATTAGTAGACCTGTTCTGTGGTTCAGACTGACGCAGCAGTCCAGAGACCATTGTGTAATAAATATCTAAAGTAGTTATTAACAAATTGCAATTCTCGCATCTAAAGTAGTTTTCAGTGAACAGCAATGTAGGTTTTATTATTAAATTATACAAAAATTAAAAAAGTAGGTATATATTGCATTTAATTCTAGTTATATTTATACTAATAATTAATATTTATTATTGAAACGTCTAAAAGAAAGGGAAGATATAATTCTTGCAACCAGTTAGTAATAAAATAGCTGATATCTATAATTATTTTAAAAGAGAAAAGGGCGTATTAAGAAATATTTCTCAAAAATTATTTGAAGTTTTATTTCTAGAAAAAGAATTATGACAAGCTTGACTTAATTCACAATAACTGCTATTAATTTGAGTAAATAATAGCAGTTATTTTACAAATTTAACTAACAACACACCATACCATGAACAAAGAAATTGCTGTCAGGGTTAATTTAGTTTTCAACAATCGAAAATTTTCTTCGTACCAAGCAGAACTCAATCTATAATCTTAAAATTAGAAATAAAAAAATAGTCCACGCATTTCTGATAACATATCAATTCTGAGACATGTTGTAGAAGTTGAAAATATAGAAATGAGCAAACCAATGGCAATTGTATTGAATAAAATCGAAAGACGTCTAAAATGTGAAGCTTGTGTTAATCTTGTTTAGAAATGAGGTATATGCGAACATGTAACCAGGTAAGTAGGATCTCGTGGGGTAATTATGAGACATTTTTAAAACTTTTATGATTAAACTGATAAAATAAAGTAATTAAACAGTTCAAAAATGAATTCCTTTTTCAACCATAAATAGTCCACTTACACTTAAATACATGTAACCAGGTGGGTAATTGTGGTCTGTTAGGCATTTCCATATTTAAATCTCGTGATGTATTTTTTTATTTTTACTTAAAAAATAGGGCGGTTGAGAAAGTTCATAATTCATAAAAATCTTTTATTTGGAATACAAAAAGTAAATAAGAATTTGTTCTATAATTTAAAAAGAAAAAGGTTGTTTGGCTTCCATTACCCCATGTACTTGGGGTGACTGTGGCAGTGGCCACCATTAGCCGATGTGACGTTAACATTATATGCAGTGATCACATATAAATATTTTTTTTCAGTATTAGAACAAGCCTTGTGTGCCCAAGCTCCACAAGAAGCATAACGCAACCATATACAGTTATCGATAATTTTTCCAAATTCTCCACAAACTAAATATATGTTCTCCCCCTTTATAGCTTTGCCCTGATCTTCATCGTCACTATCTACATTTGTGTCGTCACCATATTGATGACGAAGAGGTTTTACTTTTGTTGCCCCCCCTCCCCGCTCATTGTTCTGGTCACCCTTTTTTGTGGGTTCATCATTATTATCGCTGCCATTGTTCGCAAGTGCTTTACGTTTATAAGATTGCTTGCTGTGGCACTGTGGTATCTTCCTTCTATTCGCTTTTTCTTCTAAAATATGAAGAGGACATTAAAATGATGGAATGCTGTTTTTTTGTCTTTTTTTTGTTGGCTTTTATGCTGTGTTGTGGATGATCCCGGTAAAGACAGAATATCATCAAAAGAAACTCGTTGCTTTTCTGCAGTATTTTCGTTTTTTATTTCTGTTATGGGAGCAATTCCACTCGAATTTGTAGAGCTTTTCTTATTATTCACAAATGTAGCCGGCGAGAAGTCCTCTTCAGAAAAAACCTCCGGATTATACGGCCAAATAATAGCTACCTGGAATCCTTTTGTTGCCTTCTCAGAATTTGCTACCCTTATATAGGTGTTGTTAAATAACCCTACTATTTCAAAGGATGTTATTTTTTGATAAGGGTGACTTCGCAGAAAAATCATTTTCTGTCTTAGTAACGCCATAAAATAGTTTTCATAGTTTTAATATTCTCTCTACGAACACTTTTTCTTCAGTAGCTGAGAAAATAATTTTTCTGCCTAATGTGGGTCCCAAGTTAGATTTTTGTTTAATTCTTTTTTGAAGCGTGCTTCTTGGTTTGTTAAAAGCTCATCTTATTGCTTTTCCATCTTCAATTGAGGACAATGCAGATTGCAGTTGTAATGCATTGTAGTTAGCTTTTTCAGTCTTCCATTGATGCTTTCGTGGCATCTGGAAGAACAACCAATATCCTAATTCTACATTACGCAAACAATCATACAAAGATGAAAATGGGGTAATCGTGGCCTGCCAGAATTACCCAATATTTATTGGCTATCATTGCTCCGAAAAGGCCTACTACTCAAACAAATATCTGGAAGCATTGGAACAATTAATTGCTAAACAGTAATGTAATGTAATGTATGTAATAGAAGGGTGGTGTTACACTGCGACCTAAAAGATCTATTGTGTCCCCTATTCTTGCTGCTTTACAGCTGGCCTTCCAATCCTATTCCTTTTAGAAAGTGTAGGATGTCAGAGGGCCCCAGTCTAGGTAAGTCTTCCTCTTCGATTTTACATGCACATACAATACCCTCGGGTTGCACAGCGCTACGCAGTTTGAGAGGAGGTGGATGGATGTTTCATCCTGTTCCCCACAAAATGGCTAAACAGTACAGTATATAATTGTAATGTACGTATCTTGTAGTTGTGGAAACAACTGACATTTAATTTATTTTTAACAATTACGACGGTCTTCAACGTTTATAAACGTTGCAGTGGAAATTCTTGAGTGACTTTCATTCGTTTGAGGGAGTAGAATAAAAAGAATTGATAAATGAATTTGTAAAAAAAGAAAAATAAAACACTGCACTCACAATCATTAATTAATTCTGCATTTTTTTTATTCCAACACTGTCGGCATTAATGTTTGTACCAGACTAATAGATATTTCATTTGCCATAAAAAAAAAATATGAACCATTTACATTTAGTGAAATTTTAGTACGTGTAAGTACAAACAAGTATGAAGGTAAGAGCTGAAGAAGTGTAGAATATGCAGTTAAAGTAAAGCTTGTAACTATTAATGCCTTATTTGCTTCATTGCACTAAAATAAGCAAACATGAAATGTTACTCTAAAAGCAAAAAATACTCTACATCAACAGAGTCACTCATCACAAAGCAATAACGATTTTGCATTCAATTGGAAATTACATTTAAAAATGGGAATTATCTAAAATTTTGTTTCAATGCAAATTTGATTGAAGGAAATGGCGAAAAAACAGTTTTTTTGATTTTAATAGGAATGATTTAAAAAAAAATGGGAGTTAATTTTCTTTACATTGGTGATATCTATTAAATTATTGCATTGGTAGTACTGTTTGGCCCTCAAATACGTCACACCTAGATGCGCAAGAGCATACCTTATATTCTTGTATCATGTAATACCCTAATCTCGTATGGCAGCTTAGCTAGGTATGGAGAGATGGCAAGAATATTGCTAACCTACAAAAAATTTGAAGGAATCGAGAAGAGCAATGGTGCCAATTACCCAGAGGCCACATTTACCCAGCTCTCCTCTATAAGAAGAAAGAAAATAAAAAAAAACTATCTTACTTTTACCCATCGTTTGGGAAACAATGAGATACCTATGTTCAAATGTGAGACATCCATATAACTTGTTTGTTCATCGGTTGATCTTTACTAACAATTCCTTGATAATTCTGTTTGTTTCACAAATTTACTAAATAAACAGACGCATTTGTAACTATTAGCTATATACACGTATGCAAATTCAACGAGAAAGGGTTTTGTAATCTGCTTAATAAAACTACAATCACGAAGTCATTATGGAAGTACAGACGAAAGAGATTTGCATATAATCGCAAGCAGACCAATCGACGTCGTTTCCTAGGATTAAAGCGCGAACGTTTGCGCCACTTTGAATGCTGTAATCTCAGAAACTACATTCGTTGAAAATTGATTTTGGGAAATTGCTAATAGAACTATCTACCCGCTATACAAATTAAATTCAAAATTTCCGGAATTAGGTATTCTGACAATTATTAATATTAACAAATGAAGATATTAACGAAAGATTGGCATTGTATGGGGCATGTAATGGGAGATTTTTTTCGTATTTTGATGAATCTTACTTAATGATAACTTACCCTCAAGCATTCAAAGATAACTTTCAATTTTGTCAGCGAGTGGTTGTTGAAGTAAGAACTTCAAGTGAAGGCCGGCAAAAATGCAGTTGTACACTGCGAAAAGAAAATTCCACCAACCAAAATCACATTGTCGGAAAAAAAAATTGTATTACACATTTTTAATCGAATGAAAAAAAAATATATGGTTGCAATAACTGAAAAAAATATTATTAATATTTTGTTAGTTCAACAGTATACCACTTGTTAGCAGGACCACCAACAAAATATTTTGTTATTTTAGCTAAATTAAAATAGTAAAAAACTCTTTACAGCAGTGTATTTTGAAACACAGTTTTAATCACTTTAATAAAACGCATTTTATCAACAAAACTTATTACACGGTCTGATGCAATGTTTGTCGAGTGAATCAAGATTTTAGCCAATCTCACAAAAGAATAAATTTTCTTCTATATAGTAGCAAATACGTAAATATATGCATTTTAGAAATCTTGGTAAAGATGACGCTTCTTCTATTTTATACGACTAATGACGCATATTGGTGTTAAAGCACAACGGTTAGGATTATAAAACATTAATTTGTTGGATTTATTACTTAAACCTCCAATAGGAGCTGCGAACTACCCATTCATATCTTTCTTAGGACAAAAATTATGAAAATGAAATATTAAATATAACAAGGGAGTTATTCCTGAAAAAATACATCATAATAGTGTTTTAAGTAAAAAAAACAAGCCATTTGCTTAGGTAAACAAACAAAGAAAATAAAAAAATATGTTTCCCATTCATTATATGAAATATGTCCGTTTATGCTTCGAATACCCATTATATTTTACTCGACGATCTTCGCTTAAATAACTCATATGCTCTGTATTGTGTTATGCTTTCGTCGATATAAAATCTCAAAAACATATGAATAATTTTGCGTTAGTTAAGTGGGAAAATGTACACATCAACAAGTGACTCGTATATGTACACTAGCGACACTTTCTAATTGTACGACCTACAGCATAAAACAGAGCCTAAATGTGTAGCATGGGTAGTAGACGACTTATGCATTCACTGCCGTCTTCGAAATATGTAAACACAGATGTGCGGTCTCGGTGTTTTTTTGTAGTAAATCTACTTTAAATGTAAGGAAGAATGCAGTAAATAAACATAGAAAAAAACATTGATCTTATAAAATAGAGAGAATTAAATACATCAAAGGCGCATACTTATGCCTGCCGACCTACCTCGGTTAGCACAATTCGAATTTTTCATTTTACTTACCTTAAATATAATATGTATACAAACAGATGTTTTGTTTTCTTTACAAATCCCTACAGCTTTACCAAATATGTTTGTGTTTTTAATCCAATTGATTCACAATGATTGTTTTCATAACTATTTTTAATTCGCTCCGGCTCCTTTTTTCGATATTAACATAACGAATAATTAATATTTATAAACTAATCATTAATTACTAATTTAAACCTGCATTTTGTATTTATAGCTATCACTACTGTTCAATTTAGCACTAATTCAAATTTTGTATTTCTTTTGAAAAAATATTGTGAGACTTTTGAGGTAAAATCTTTGAAACTAGGGAATTTATAATCGAAATATTATTTTATCTTGCTATTATATATTAATGGAAACATACCATTACTATAACTAATAAAAAAATATTTCTGACGAGTGTAGAGCTTTTCCTTCTAATATCTGATAATCTGATATAAAAATCATGGTTTTGAATGCATCCTCGCCATATCTCCTTTATTATTTAATGTTAAAGAAGGAAGCCGGAGCGAGTTAAAAAAAATGATATGAATCATTCATGACGTAATTAGATTAAAAAATATAAGCATATTTGGGTAACGCTGCAGGGAAAACAAAACATGCATTTCTGTCAATAACGAAATTACTACAAATTTCTCTGCATTTAATAAATTAATTGGCGCAACACCCACTTCACGAAAAGTGGAAGTAGTAATAATCCTTATTACTATATTGTTTAATATCTTGCATAGGGGCTGTCGCAATCTAGTTAATGCATTAACTAGATTTAATGAAACACTTTTTTCATGTGTTCAGTAATATTGAAAAAAGTGTTTCATTCATAACGGAGGTGTGCTTTACTGATTTCAGTATAGCTAAATACTTTAAATGTCTTCATGCGATCCATTTTGATAGTTTCATTATTATTTGCATACGTATAAAATGAATAAAAGTAATAAACCCATTGATATTGCTATTTATTGTATAATTAACATGCCTTTGGTTTAGTTCCTAGTCATAGTTCAACTGTAAAATGAAAATACCTTTTAAAACCATTTAATAACACTACAGCTATTCGAAATACTTCAAACATCAAATAAATTATTCCTACGCAAAGATAACAAATACATAAGAGATGCATTCAACTTCGCACATTAATAAATCCAGTCTAAGCTTTTTTAAAATAACCGACAGAGAGACCGCACATCTGTGTTTACATATTTCGAAGCGGCCAGTTACTGCATAAATCCGTCTACTATCCACGTTAAAGATATGGGCTCTATTTTACCCTGTAGGTCGTACAATTAGAAAGTGTCGCTAGTGTACGTAGGGAGTTGGCCGGAGATTGGCTCTACTAATTAGCTCTACGAGATCGTTTTGCTGCTACGCGTCAAATACTGACCAATGGTTTGGGAGAAGAAAGTAGACCTGTTACTCTGTGCACATTAGCTGCTTTCCAGTTGCACCAAATCCTCAGTTCCTCACCTCACTTCACCTTAGCTCATTGTCAGTTATTTGCTTGTCCCATTTGCCAGCAACTGAGGAAAAATAACTGAGGCATTTACCTCCCCCCTTACCGAAGCTAAGTGAATTCATAATCACCCTCAGTAATAAGGTTTTTTACCTCAGTTCATATTTTGAGGTTAGTTTACTGTTTTTGTCATTTTTGTTTGTTTGTTGTGCTTATGGTTACGTTTTTCCCTAAAGTTTGCTAGTAGTATGCTGCACCAAATTGTCAGAAATAGGGCTGGATGGATAGTAAGTAAATATAAATAAATAAATATGTGCTAAGTAAGGTTGGATATATCATACATATATATGTCAAGTAATAAATGTAGAATTGGCTCATTTTGCTGTTCCATTTGCATTTGAAAAAGCGGAAAGTAAGGTGAGTATTGCGTACTCACCTCACTTATTTTTTCATCGCTTCTTATGCAAATGGAAAGCAGCTATTATATCGGCGTATTCGAGCCGTTGGACTTTTTCATACCGTCCACGATTAGTGCGTTCTTTGATTGCGGAGCACTGTCGTCAACTTTTGAACTGGTACAGAGAACGGCAGCATTGGGAGGCAAAATGGCGTAATATCGTCTTCAGCGATGAATCGTGATACTGTCTAGGTATGCACGATGGCTGTAGAAGGGTACCACACCGGCGTAGACAGCGACGTGATGTTTGCTGTTGAAAGACATGTACACAGGGCAGTTGGAGTAATAGTTTGGGGCCTATTGCCCATGGTAGCCGATCACCACTTCTCTTTATTCGAGGCAGTATGACAGCTGCACGTTATGTTGATGATGTCTTACAAAGCGCTTTTCTATCTTATCTAGATGGTCGACCATACGTCCTTTTTTAGCAAGAAAACGCACGTTCCTATATTGCTCGTCGAACTTTCTCCAAGAATCAGGCGTTAATCTTTTGTTGTGGCTGCCCCGTTCACCGGATTTAAACCCCACTGAACATGTGTGGAATATGATGAGGAGGAGATTGTCCACTTTGCACCATCCTCTACAGACTCCGACAGCGTTAATCCACGAAGTTCCAGTTGCTTAGAACAAGGTGCCACAAGCAGATGTCGACCTTCTCATTTTGACGATGCATAGACGTGTACAGGAGTGTAATCAGCAACGGAATCGCCAAACCCACTATTTTTTTTTTCCGTATTGTATGTATGTGAGGAAGGCGATGTTACACTGCGACTATTTTACAGCTAGCCTACCAATCCTATTCCTTTCAGAAAATGTGAGATTTCAGAAGGCATACATGGATTAATGTTTAAATTTCTGTGTATATAATAATAATATGAATAAGTCGCCCACTCCTGAAAACTGTATGTTTATTAAACGTGGTTTCCTAAAATTGGTAACTTACGGTGTTACCCAAACTAACCGAGATCATTTCTTGGTTTTTATCGGTAAAGATGAGGGTTAGGTTATGTTACATGTTTTGATGGGTTTGGAGATACAGATGGCATTTGCATTTTAGTGCCTATTTAATAATTTAATTGATTTCTGCAGTTGCAGAGTTGTTATGATGGATTGATTCAACTTGTGTATTTTCTATTATTCAGTTGTAGTGAGAAAGAAGATGAAAAGGGAATTGAAAATAAAAACGAAATCTTCTATAATTATATGCTCAAAACTGTTTTAGCAAAAAATGCCGTCCGAAAATAAGAGGCTACGTGGATAATGAAATTAGTTATTATTCGGAGTCTGTGACATTTCATGAAAATTTTAAAATGAATCGAACTACGTTCGAATAGATAACTTTCTTAATTCAACACCAAATAACATCTTCATATGGAGCCAGAGGAAAGAAGACAATTGACAGTGGACGGAAGTACACCGTACAAATATAATGGGCACCTGAAGCCAAATCAGCACTGCTACAACCATCATCATGTTTCTGCACACAGCAGCATTGAAAGAGCGTTCAAATTCATTTCTATTCAATTTCAAGATGGTGTTATTTTTTTGACATGTCATCCCGGGGCATGTCCTAGGTTTGATCAGCGTCAGGAAATTGAAGCGTATGCCCATGGTACAGATATATAAGGTACGCTGGGGCGCATCTTTTAATCATGTGATGATGACGCACGTGGTTCCACCAATCCTGGCACGCTTGACTACAAAATTACTTTAACCCCTCTAACCTTAGTTTTTAAACATGGTGTTGATAATTTACGTGTAAGCAGGCGTTAAATTCACTTTGATACTACTCTATCAATAAATAAACAAGGAAAAACATTCTACACCTCGATTTAATTTTACACATAAACATACCGCTGTGAACTGATGGTCCAAGCATAAAATTTAAAGAGAAATTAAAAATGACAAAATTAATTTAGCTAGCTCAGCAAAAATGAATTCAAAAGGGTGCCAGAGATACTTAAATCTCAAGGTAGCTTCTAAAAAAGCTAAAGTGGGCGATTGTAAAATTAGACTTTCTTTTAAATCCCCAAAAATAGAACTGGCAAAACCAAAATAAAGAAACAGTGATTTTAAAATGATATTTACAATCATTAAGTTTATTTTTTTAAAAAAAAAAAAAAAAAAAACATTTAATTACAATAATGATGATGCAGAAAATGAACCGTGAATTTATGATTCTGGACAAACAAAAACTGCAAGATTTAATATGACAAAGGACGATTTAAAATCTTTAAAAACAAAATGGAAGATTCGTTCTAGAAGGAATTTCATAAAAAAAAATCATCCACCGGTCATGAAATCTAAACTATAATTTACACGTGGAGAAATAGATACAATTACATTGAAATTAAAATTTATAGCTCAAAGCTTCACTTCACCTTCCCCGAGGTGATTAACAAAAAAACAAAACAATTAATAAGAAAACGGATAATTTAACACACTTTCGCGGAATCCTCTAGAACGTTTTTACAATAATTACTGATCTAACATCCAAAATGTGTACACAATTAAACAATACAGCAATAATTAAATAGGAGTTCCTTGAAAGCTAATCAAACAAATAACCGAGCAACAATTAAAATAAAAATGAATTTACCTCAACGGCAATAAGAAAATAAACAACATTACTTACGGGCAACTTTCAACGAACTGCTTGCCCTTTTGAGGGCCTCCCGCATATATATGAAATATACAAATCGTGCGTTGAACGCAGAACGCAACTCTAAGAAAAACTCTAACAAATATACTAAACAAAACGGGAGTACCAAAATGTACAAAATAAATGATTTTAAATATATAAAACTGGCAAAAGAAATGAAAAAAACAATTAAATCAAAATTCTTAATAAATTTAGAACAGCGAAACTCTATCATTGTTTTGACAAGGCTGATAAGGAATAAATAAAAATACACATTTGAATTTCCAAAACCCGGGGTGCCATACCATAGCAATACTTTTAATGGAAATATTGTTTTTTTTTCAGTACGTACACTGTTGAAAATATTACGGTGTTGGCGTTAATTTTGCGTAGTCAAATATTTAGTGTTGATTTTTACAAACTTTGCCAGACGAGTCGACTACGCGTATTTAATAGAACAGAAATTACTAGAATTTCGTGTGAATTCTTTGTTCAGCATATGAGGAATTGACTATTTTCTAGACATTTAGAAGCGTCAACCAATCAGAATTTTCCCCTCGGACAGAAATATAGAAACCCCACCTATTCTAATACAGTTATTGCATTATACGCACCACCTGCATTGCACGTGTATCTGTTTTCGTGTTTGATTCTCCGTATTAACATATCCAAACAAACCACCAAATGTGACTGAATTGCCAAAGTGTAACCTCCTGTTATTAAACGTTAATACCAGTGGGCATAAAAAAATTCAACATCTTAAAGATGTATTGGGAACATCTATTTACGCAATTAGTTTAGACTTGAATCAAATAGCATAAACATTCACTTAATTTTATAATGGTTCTCATAAAATCATTTTTAAAATTGGTACGTTTAGTTGAAACCAAAACTTGTGAATGAGTGGTTTTGCATATTTATAATTTGAGAAAACGTCTTAAAGAGAGAATATTATAGCACTAAGAAATAGGAGTTGCATATTAAAAAAGACGTTGTGTTTAGAAAATGGTGGTTAAAACACCCAATAGATCGCATTCATTTAGTTAAACAGCTAGTAAATTTGTCTAGTCTAGATCAAATAAAATGTGTCTAGAAGTATTTTATAATTCCACTTGTCAGTTGGACAAAATAACCCCTTAGCAATAGACAATACTTGACTATCTTTGTTCGTCAAATTTAAAACTTCTATTGTTCTCGACAAAATAACACGAAAAGAGTGTGGACCTCTCCTGACTATTAAATTAGTCAAAAAAGTGTTAAAATTTTCAACAGTGTATATCCTTTACGTAGTTAAACAAATATAAACGTATTTTAAAATGTGAATAAAATAGAAAGTAAGATACGTAAGAGAAAGTAAAAAAAGAAAGAAACAATATGTTTAGATTATAAAAATAATAAAAGTTTATATCTATTTCATAACAATAATAAAAACAAATGTACATTAAATATTTTGCCTAAAGTATTCACCTGATTTTTTTTGTAGTAGTAGATAGGTACACCATATCTGTAAAAAGTCAACAGCTAAGTGAAGCTCATTATTCATTATATCTGTTAAAAATGAATTCCTAGCTATTCAAAATTTTAGTCAATTGTATTTACAGAATATTATATTAAGAATATGTGTAATATTATCTAATATTCTTGGTGGCTGTTTTAGTCAGATATGTGATAGGAGGGGTAAATAAAGACAACATATAAATTGTTTTATTTTTATTTATTATTTTAGAAATTTTTGAATTTTCTTCTTTTTGGTTGAGTTTTGCGAACTAATTCTTTGATTTACATTCCTTATTTTATGTAATAGTTCTTATAAATTTATTGACAACTTCGATAGGTATATTTGTTTTTATTTTTGACTGAATTTATTGCCTACTATAACATTTAAATTTCTAATGCTTCAATATGCAAACCAAATTTTAGATTTCTGCAATAGAAAACACTTCCAGTTTTAAAAGTATATACATTTTTTGTTAAATCCCTGATTTGAAATTAATTCCTTTTCGATTACAAACTTCTAACCACTTATTTGTCAAGTTGTGATCCGTGGGAAATCGGAACAAATGAATTCCTGGAGAGGATGTTCCAGTCTTACAATCTTCCACCACACACTTCATTATTAACTATTACCACACTATTACTACTATTTTTTTGTTCTTATAAGTCTAATAAATCACACTACCTGTAAGGGATAATTATATATATTACCGGAATAAACAGCTGTATAGAATATTAGTTACCTATAACACAATGTGGCTATATGCACAGAAACACTAAAATCGTTTTGAATGGCGAGCCAGCTTTTTAAAAACAATAATATTGAATGATCAAAATTCAAATATAACACATAACCTTTATACGCAGATCAACATACAACCAACACAACGTCAAGGCAAATGTTTTCTGATGACGCGCTTGGTTCCTGCGCGATCTGATCTCATTTTCGTTTCTAAGTCTAAATTTCTTGCAAGTGTTATTGTATCATTTTTTAGTTCATAAAATCACATTTCAAAAAAAAAAAAAATCATACAAATTATTCCTCTTTGCTGTAAAACTTCTAATGTCACTGACAAGGGAACACCGGCGGGTGTCCCCCTCCGATTTCGATGAAACTTAACAAATCGAAAGAGTACCTAAAATAAGAGACACGTATTTTTTTTTTATCGGCGTATCTGCACGATTTTGGGTGTACAGCCCCTCCAAAGTTTGGACGATTTTTCAATTTTTGCAAATATTTCCTAATTATATAACAGATATTAAATTTTCTTCTTAAACATAATTTGCAGCATATTGCATGGCCTAAGGGTGGCGTCGTCCGTATTCGCAAAAAGTTAATAACGGGGACGGGGTACCCCTCCCCCCCATTTTTTTTAACATTTTTCTCTTTCTTATTCATCAAAAGAAGGCCGATTTTACATAGAATACGATGATGTATAACAAGTTTAGAAAATTAATAACTGTAAAAATAGAAAAAATATAATAAAGCCTTCAAAATTAATAAACTTGTCTATTGATATGAACTAAACAGAAATAAGTTTTTATCCTTAACATAATTTCCAGCATAATACATGGTCTCAAGGTAGATATCTTCATAAAAAGCTAATAACGGGGACGGGGTACCCAATACCCCGCATTTTTTTAATAATAAGTTTATTCATTATTCATCAAAAAAAGATCGCTTTTAACATAGAAAATGGTGATGTATAAGAAATTTAGAAAATGAATAATAGTAATAATAACTCAAAATAAATATATGTACGTGTCTATTGTGATGAATTTGATATGCATATATGAGTTTAATTAATTATCTGGTAAGCTCACTTCAAATCATTTCAAAACCTGGCTAACGGATGTTTTTCTCTCGAATACCGGGCCAAAGAGTGTCCTTTTGATTGATTCTTGGAGTGGGCATTGTCTTGCCGAACTTCAGCAATTAGTGCCAAAAGACAAAACTTTGAACATTTTAAATATACAAAAAAAAAAACGACAGCGATGGTACAACCTCTAGATGTATATGGTTTTTAGACTGTGGAAAAATTTTGTTAGAACTTTTTGGATATAGTGATTCTTATGAAACTACGACATAGATTTACATCAGAGAAATAATATTATTAAGTTGCAATCCCTAACCCATAATCAGTTTTCTTTCCCAAGTTTTTCGACGTATTCAAGTACTCGTGGTATAAGAGTGGATACGTTGAGGAAACCTCTGGGCCCTTTAAAAATCCTGTAGAGTTTTGTTTTAACAAAGATGCGCAGTCTACACCCTTGTGTAGTATTTGCAATAAACCAGCTATTGTGCGTTGTTCATGGTGCAAACAAAATCTGTGTTTTAAACACTTTTACACAGACTATCACTACTGTAATACTTACATAGCTTAATTACTGTATGTATATTAATCTTGTTCGCTATTGCAATACATATATACCAATAATCGCATTACAGTATGTTATGTATTTAAGCATTTATAAGCATTATAATTCTAATTCTGTTCTATTGTTGCCGAAATGTTATAATCGTTACAAACACATTAGTTATATTTATGCTCCATTGAATACTTATATTGTACACCTACATTGCACGAAAAACTTGAAATAAATTAAAAAATATATATGTATGTATTATTTAATCCTTCGTCCTGTGTAGCAAATTTGTTCATATATCCGCACTAAAGGATTATGGTATTCTAAGAATGAATAACATTTTATTAAGGAAATATATAAAACGCAGTCGCTAACTGCAGTTGATTTATATTGCTACCACCGATAAAACTTTCGTATAGTATATAGTATAAGTTAGTAGGCATAGAAAGGTTTGACCATAGCTTGTCGAGTAGATACAATTCTAAATTAGAAATATTTTAAGTAAGGAGGGCAGCGGAGAACGATAACAAATAATTGTTGTTAATGTACTATATTATTATTATTACAATTATTTTTATTATTAATCCTCTAAATTTATTACCATTTTTTTCTATGTAAAAGCGATCTTTTTTTGTTGAATAATGAATAAACTTATTATTAAAAAAATGCGGGGGTATGGGGTACCCCGTCCCCCGTTATTAGCTTTTTATGAAGATATCTACCTTGAGACCATGTATTATGCTGGAAATTATGTTAAGAATAAAACTTATTTCTGTTATAGTTCATTTGATTTTATCAATAGAGAAGTTTATTATTTTGAAGCTTTATTATTATTTTTCTATTTTTCAATTATTAATTTTTAAAACTTGTTATACATCATCGTATTCTATGTAAAATCGGCCTTCTTTTGATGAATAAGAAAAAAGAAAAATGTAAAAAAAATGGGGGGTACGGGGTACCCCGTCCCCCGTTATTAACTTTTTGCGAATACGGACGACGCCACCCTTAGGGCCATGCAATATGCTGCAAATTATGTTAAGAATAAAATTTAATATCAGTTATAATTTAGGAAATATTTGCAAAAATTGAAAAATCGTCCAAACTTTGGAGGGGGCTGTACCCCAAAATCGTGCGGATACGCCGATAAAAAAATACGCGTCTCTTATTTTAAGGTACTCTTTCGATCTGTTAAGTTTCATCGAAATCGGAGGGGGACACCCACCGGTGTTCCCTTGTGAGTGTATTTTAATTTCAGTTCCATAGCCTTAGAGCCGCTTTTCAAGAGCTTATCTGAGCGGAGCCTTCGTAGGTTAGAAGCAGCAAAGTTTCAGCCATTGATTTTCGTAGGTCAACTTCATGTGATAGCATTTTCATCGACCAAAATTAAATAAAAATTAAATTATCATCATCGCCGAAGCATGCTCGACCAAAAACCGGTTATCTCCCAACGTAGGAGCGAGTGCAGTCATCGAATTTAATCGAATATCCTTAGGTAATCGAGTGGGTTCGTGAGCTTGCGCGGACCTCACGCTTTCCATCCAGCTGAAAATCCAGCCGGAAAATTCAGTCCGCTTTCCACGTTGCCCGGTAATGTGAGACGGCCGGCTCGCCGCATCCCAGTCCACAGAGACAGACCATTCAGTGGGGGTGAAGACCGTTAAGCCTCTCTGAAACGAACACGATCCGGATCTTACAAAATGTGATGTGTCGATCGCGATACGCTTCTGTCATCGGAAATGAATTAAATCGAGTGCGAAGGAGGATCAGGATTCGGAAAAAAGGCGAACAGGCACGAGACGACACACACACACAAACAAACACCAGAGATACGACATAACGGACGATTTAAATGTAAACAGTTTGAGATGAACGGGGAGATTAAGTTACCAAGGTGAGTGGGTTTGTTGTCTGCGCCGAGTTTGGGATTCTGGGGAACTGGAAGGAGCTGCTGTCGGTAATAGAGCTAATTTGCTGGTGCGCTTTTGTTGTCTGTAGGTACATGATATTTACGGGTAATTAGGGAGCAACCCCTAATTTAAAATTGCAAATTAAAAGTTGCTGAAATTTACAATTCTACGTTTGGTCCACAATAAACTGGCATGAAAATTTAATCAAGTAAAGCGTCGTAAAATAAGAGGGTAGATCATTTAATAATAAGGCATTTGTTGTCACGTTTCTTTCAGCTAAGAAACTAATTAAGATATAAAGTTGTGTTAAATTTAATATCTGAATGTTTAATTTTAAACTGCTAAAATAATTTCAGTTGTAATCACCATCACCACGACAAACAAAATTTCATTAGTAAACATCTAACGAGAAAGAGAGGTGATATCACTTTTTGGCACAATATTGTCTTATATTACTCAATGTTTTACTTTTCTGTAAGACATCCAGTGCGCATTCTAGGAATTGTCTTATTAATATACATATTTTTTATCTTCAGTGCGGACATATGAAATCGACTCCACTTATTGTGTGTGTATACAAGATGTATTGTTATGTTCAAATTTTGAGAGTGTAAAGTAGACTTTATATCAAGTAAAAAATGTCAAACTCGTAAACCAATTTTTATTTGCTTCAAAGTTAACAACCGTATGAATGTTATTGAAAGATAATAAAGAAAAATATTATCCTAAAGTCATGTCATGATTTTATTTAAAAGAAAATCGATCAATATTATTTTCGAAATGTCCACCTCCTTGTTGAATGCTGGCTTGTGCCCGTAAGTCTAACAGATGGAGTACTACCTACTCCATATTTGTATCCTAATGAATACGATCCAATAACTCTTCTTTTGTGTTTGAACCTCCCATAAATAAAAATCCAGTGAGATTGTGATCGGGTGATCTAGATGGCCATGCAACAGGACCACCTCGACCAATCTATCTTAGATAATTGACGTTAACCCAATTTCGGACAGCAATTTCGAAATGTGAAGGTGCTCTATCCATGTAAAACCATATGTCTAGTGGAACATTCAGTGAGACATCCCCTAGAAGATCTGACAGTTTGTCGATGGGAAATTGCAGGTAATTGCCTAAATGCGGGCCTACTCGCGGGAAGAATAATAAGAGCAATCAACAAGTCATCGATTAGGGCAGCCAAAACGTTAACAGAAACATTCTTGTTGAAATTTAGATGGGGATCCAGGTAGAATAAACTAAATGAACATTGTGGACAACCTCAGGCAAACCTTGCTCCACGCGATAATGATATGGATTCCCCAAACAGTCATTCGTGGCACTCCAAGTTGTCTAGCCAATCGGCGTACACTAATAGTAGGATCTCCTATAGCAGTAGCTAATACTTCTACGTCTAAATCTGCTGGTAAAGTTATTTCTCGGCCGAAAAGATAATCACATAAAGTTTTGTTTTTTTCTACTTAAAAGTTATATCAGGGCTGTTCGAACATGCAGTTCGCGAACGATTCGTGATCATGCGAATCAATCAGAGAACAGAATGGAGTTCTCGCGAACTAGAATGTGTTGCCTGATTGGTTCACGTGATCGTAAAGCGTTAGCGAACTGCATGTTCGAACAAACCTATGGTGCATTCTATGATGCAGCCTGTTGTATACTACCAAATATAAACTATTAGGCATACGTAATGTATGCAGACATTAATTTAATTATTTATTTACCCAACAGCATGAGCAAAATACATGTTGATGTATATAAAATAATATAGAAATATATATGTACAGCTATAGTTAGCTACATTACCCACTGGAAATATATAATTTACATTACACTATTGAAAAGAAGACGATATTGTTATTTTCCACTTCAACTTAAATACACATTTTCCTATTTAACTAATTACGTATCAGATGAGTCGTTTAAATTTGGAAACCGTCTCGTAAGATGAAACAAGATTTCGTAATTGCTTCTTCATTAATAAAGACGAGGTACACTGTTACTACATATCAGAGTATCTTATTACATTAGGAATATTAGGTAATATGGAATATTTAGGTAAAGCCCCACATGTACAGGTGTCCCATCGAAAACTGAATTTTTGATTACAGCTCTATTTTTGAGTTTAGAAAAAGTTGGCGCAAAAATTTCACAGAATCAAGCCCGATTAACCCAAAAATGTTTCTAACTGTAGAAGGCGTTTTAAAAGTAGGAAAACACATGCTTCGTGATATGAAATGGGACAGCCTATATATTATTATTATACCGTTTTTAAATTCTAAATACTTTAGGTTTATGTGTAAAAACAATGTTAGTTACGCTTTTGTAAAAAAGGTTCCCTGCAAGTTTTCGGACCACGTAGCTTATATTTGGCTTATTATGTTACTTAAATCGACCTTGGTATAATTGAATAAAAGATATTTCGTAAATTGGGTTTTTTAAGGTATTTTGAAAACTGTTTCAATTTCCTTTTGATCACATTTTATTTAGCCACTTTTTTCTTGCTTGTGTTGAAAATGTTAAATGTAAAACAACGAAACCTAGGCAATAATAATATGTGAGCAAAAAGAAACTACAGTTTTCAAAAGATCTAAAAAGCCCAATTCAAAAAGTATCTTTTATATCATTAGATATTCATACCTTAAATACCATACGTACAAACTTACTTTGATACAACAGTGAAAAAATTGCAGGAGCTTTGTATTTGAAACAATTTTTTTGTATCTAAAGATACATTTGAGAAATACGGAAAATACTTTGCGTTAGATTTATCACAACGCAAGCTTTTTTATCTAAAGAAAATAATTAATTAATAATAAATAAATGTGTAAGGTTTATTTCCTTTACTTGGCTTGGTGCATTCTGTAGTATTCATACCATACTTCTTCCTTCCAATGATTGCATAAAAAGGGTTGTAAAGAAGAGTACTGCACTATTCTACAGAACATGTGGGTGCCACCACAATATACTTACAACAAATGTCGCATAAACTTAAGGAAGATAGATTTAGAATTTTTGTTTCTCTAAGACTCCACTACGATGAGGCATCTCGATTTGCAACCCTAATGAGAGCAATACACCCCAATTTTTACAAAAACATTTTGAATTCAGATATGGGGTAGTATGAAACAATATTCCAAACATTTGTTTGGTAATTATTTTTGTTCAGAACACTGCAATTTTATACATTACGAACCGTATCTGTGATTGTGTTTACCTTTGGCGCTTCTCATTAACCCACTGGAGGAAAGCAGGGTTCTCCAATTGTGCCAGTCTTATTAAGGCTTTTAACTCTAGGATAATATCTCTATTATATAGGATATAGGATAATATCTATTATACTCTACAATAATCTATTTCTAATCAAAACTATTTTGAATTCCTATAACCAATTACTCCGAGTTAAATAAGATTCAGAAAGTCTATTGGCTTAGAATTCGTGTGTGCAGTTGTGTGTATTCAATTCTACAGAAATTTTATTATTATATATTTTTATTTATAATTTAGGCTTATGAAATTTTTATCTTTGCGTTTGATCTATGAATAAACCTATAAATCCGATATTTTGAAAGGAATTGCATTTTAAAGTATGCAGTGTTACCCAAATGCAAGACCAGTTTTGGTATTGCGCTTTCAGTTTTGGTCTTGGTCTTGGTCTCGGTCTTGCAACAAGAGTTCCGCAAGTCTTGCAATTACCTGTTAGCCTATTGCTATTCATTAAACACGTTAGTTTAGATCTTAGAACAACGTAACAGAGTAGGTACATTGTGCGCTTAAATTGACATGGTAAAGACCAAGTAAATTAATAAAATTAACTTGACAATATTTTGAAGACAAGATAGATAGTGATAGGAATTGAATGGAATGGAAGAGTTGTAGAATAAAGACAATCTATGCAATTTACCATTTATTTAAATAAAAAATACAACATAAATTAAATGACAGTACACAATAGCTTTGACGTATGGTTAGTTTATATTAACGCTTTTGACCAAGAATTAATACAAAGTAACGATCTGGCTGATTCGTCACTTAACCTATTTCTATGTTTTCTAATTACTAATGATGCTTTAGAAAATAATCACTCAACAGGTACTGAAGTTGCACGCATTGAAAGAAAATCACGAGCTATCTTGGATAAAATTGGATATTCCGTCTCATGCGTCCTCCATCACTCTAAAATGCCTAAAATGAGCTGGCGGCTCTCGGTTTACTTAGGTATTCCTCCAACTCGTCAATAACTAAGCCTTTAAGACCAGATCCAGATCCCGATGAAGGACATGCATACAGTTTCTCAAAGTCTATTACGTCTTCATCATACTCACATACTTTCTTTTCATTTCTTGGTAATTCAGTAAATCATATACAGTTCCTTCAAAACAGAAGTTTGAATTTATATATTTAAAATATGAGTAAAACAATTAATTGCGCTTTATTATTCATCAAGCCAAAACCGCATACTGCGTATACACACGGATGACATGCCGATTTTTCGATATTTATTTTATTCAAATGGTATTGGTTGTAATATATGCGAATTTTCGAAAAGTATGTTTATTGTTATAAATCTAACAGAATATTGGCTATACCCTAGGGTTTCTCTCAATGCATATTTACATATGTCTAGTAAGGTTTAAAGCATGAGTTAACTTACCTTCAAATGTGCTTACTAATTCTTGGAACTCTCATCTAATTAACAATTCACTAACTATTTTTTCCAAAAACCACAGCAACTCCTTAACATGCCCATGACAACGTAATTCCCGTTTCGTTGATTATAAATAGGAAGAGGTTACGATATAGTACAGTTATTTTAACAAAATCTTTACTTCTACGCAAATACCTGTTTAGTTGAATTAACAAATATTGTGCTTGTTTCAAATAAACTTTATAACCAAATTATTTGTTTGATTGAATACAGGTATATTTTTAATTTTATTTAAATCAACCAATAATTTAGTAACTATAACCAAATATGTGTTAACAAAAATATTTGGTTGAAAACAACAAAATCGTTTTTTCTGTGTAATAATCAATATAATAGCTTTTAGTGTTGCAGCGATACGGTTTTACTACCAATACTGACACTTTATTTAAGAAAACTAAATTATTACTAATCATCCCAACCTCGTGTTCCACCTAAAAGGTACTACACGAGGCTACCTATTCTAAGTACTATGTTGATTCCACAACAATTGAAATGTTCCTACTCTAACTAAATAATTTCCCTATCATTCTTAATAACAAGAATATAATACAGTAGCCTCGCGACCATATGAATACTACTTTTGTGAATTGATACCGTTACTGGGGAACGTCTATCAATATCGATATTGAAACCAAATACTCAATAATGCCCAAATTTCAGTTTAATTTAATTGCGAGAAGCAAAGTCTTGGCCTTGATCTTGGTCTTGCGAAAATACAAGCACAAGACCTTTTAAATTTAATAATAATAACTGTGCCAAAAGTATAATTATTGGTTGGTTCTGTTATAATTCGTTACCTGCTGTGATTTATATAAAATTCCGGAACATGTTAATTGTGGGAGGACAACTTTTAATGACGGGAAACAAAACTTGACGTTTAAATGCTTTGTTTGAAATGATTCTTCTAAAATGTATTATCTTTAATTTAATTGAATATGATATTTACGTAACTAATAATATTTCAGTTATAATAATAACAATTTATAGGGCCTAGAGAAACAAAAAATATATCTTGAATTTTGTAGTAGCGTACTAGTAGTTATGCACCTATATATTAGAAATGAAAATTTGAAATATCTATCTCAATGTTGATATAATCCGAGCAACAGCAAGTGGGTAATATCATCTATGTATCTTGTTATACCGAGATAGCATGGAATTAATGTGATTTAGACCTTGTGGTCTCAACACATGCATTACAAACGCAAATTTACATACATATGTTACGTGTTGTCAAAGGTTCTGTTTGCCTAATGGTAATTCAATTCCCTAGCGTCCAGGCATTTGATTAGGGGCAGGATTGTATCGTCTAGCAAAATCACCTATTGTAATTTGAATAAGGTTTGGAAAATCATTGTATAGATATTATAAATTTAATGTTGCATATAAAATGGGACATAGGTCTTTATCGGAAAATAGCGTTTGATTAAATTTATTATACAATTATCCTGTGAATAAAGATATCTCATCTGATTTTATGTTAAATTCAAGCAAGAGCTCGCAGATAATATAACATCCCTTCTAAATCTCATGCGATTTTCCTTCATACCGTTTGAAAATCCTCCGCGTTCGACAACAAAACATTTAACTCATGGCCACACGCGTCATTGTGTCCAATCGAATTCCCAGGGGCGCAGTTTCACTTATCTCAATGGAGATGCCGACGTTCCGACCCAATTGTGCTCGCACGGAGTCTAAATCTGCGCTTAAACCTTTCCTTTTTGGGTTCTACAATAAAAAAAGAAAAAAACGTTTCCATAACCTATAAGGAAATTGGTCCTGTGCCGAAGTAATTCCGGACTGTGCTTATAGGAACGCCTTTCCTTTCACCTAAACTTAATCTGAAAGTGGAGCGCACGAAATCGGAAAAGACATAGATGGGAAACACGAAATGTTACACTTCATATAGAATCGGATTGGTTTTGTTAGTCGCAGGAAAAAAGAAAAAGAAGAAATAGTAAGTTGTTATAAATATTAATAAAACATAATCTAGGTGTATTTATAGCGTGAAAAAATGTAGCGTGTTTGATGTTTGTCATATCGGTTTCGTTTTGATATTGTGGAGAATATTGATACTGTCAAAATATTCATTTGCAAAAGCACAATATCACAGAAAACTTACACTGAACTAAAGCTAAGAAGATAATAAGAAAATAATAATGACAACAACGTATCATCTACAATGTTTTAATTGAAGTTATAATCAAAAAATTCTCGTAGGGATTAAAAACTGTTTATCACTAACAAGGAAACACCGATAATCCAATAAATCAGATTTGGCTGAAACTCTAGAGACTGAAAGGAGTCAATATAAAAGAACAACACATTTTTTAGCTGCCCATTCGTCGATTTCGGGCACAGTCTCTTCCAAAGATTTACACGATTTTTTTTGTTAAAATATACTTTCCAAAAATAAGGTAGTCAAGGAGGATGACGCAAATTATTTTCGGAAAAATAAATAACAATGACAGAGTACAGTATCATGTGTCCCCAAATATTTTTTTTTGTTTTCTTCTGTCAATATAATTTCGAGCATATTAAGTGGATGAAGTTAGCGCAAACTATTGTCGCAAAAAAAATAGCAACTTAGGAGCGAAGTACCCTATATCCCTCAAATTTATTTTTTCATTTTCTAAAATTGCGATATTTTGAAGTTTATTACGTATTGCTGTGTACTGATTGAATTAAATGAAATTATTTTGTAATTTCAATTTTGAAAACAAAATTAGCTAGCTCAACGGAAAAGATTTTTAAAGTGCGCAAAAGAAATATTAACCTCAGAGTTACCCTCGCGAATTAAAACTTGAATCTAACCACGAAAAGTAAATTATGAGTGAATGAAAACAGATATAACTAACAGCTTCTTGCGGGTTTCGCCGTGTGTCAAAACTTTCGCTCGACGTTTCGCTGTTCATACTGGACAGCTTTCTTCAGGATAACTGAACAGTTCAGTTATCCTGAAGAAGCTGTCAGTATGAACAGCGAACGTCGAGCGAAGGTTTGAACACCGGCGAAACCCCAAGAAGCTGTTAGTTATAGTTATCACCACGGCCGTGAAAGCCTACGCAGTGAATGAAAACCAGACTTATTAAATACCCGAAAATTTGTAAAGGTTTTAATATAAAATAAAAGAACAGAATTTTTAACCCAAATACCCAAATTAACAAACAAATTTATTTTCACAACGGGTTTAATTACAGATTGTGCAGAAAAAAAACCTTGAACTGAAGGTTCTGGCCTAAAATAGAAAACTGCACTTGACTCTAAATTAAAATAGGACGATGCTATTTCCTATGCAAAGCAAAAGTTTTGTTGGTTCAGGAAGATTATCCAAAGTCATTCAATTTCAACCTACGTGGTATAAAATTAAAACAAACTAAATGCAAGAACAAAGCTTCAACTCACCCAACCGAGGTGATTGAAAAATAAAAATGAAACAACAAAATTGAATAACCGAAAAATTAACTCTTTAAACTATAATGAGAAAAAATAAACTAAAATTATATCTTCCTAAACAAAAAATAATAATTGATCTTATATCTACTACGTCGTATAAACAATACGCCAACATTCAATAGAATCCACATTAAATCTGTACACGCAAACAACAGACAAATAAATGAATGGAATTAATTTAAAAAACTTAACACTTAATTAATTAAATCATACAATAAACTCTTTAACTAAATTTATACAAACCAAAACATATAATTTGTGAAAAATTCTCGGTAAACCGAACAACAGCTAGGAAGAAAGTAAACAAATCAAAATATGCAACTCAAAATACACTCACCAACTTGGGTTGTCTATACCACTGCAGTATGTCATTCTTGGCTTTAAGCTTACTTGGAATTGAGAGCTTCTATCATTAAAACCATGGCGGAGACGACGCTCATGTTGGCTAGAAGATCCTATGAAAAAACATGGGGATTAAGACGTAGTATGATGTATTGGACATACATCATGGTGGTCAGACCCATGATCACTTATGCGTTTCTGGTGTAATTGCTATTACTAGACTCTAGAAAGATACAGAGGCTTGCATGTTCAAGAATAATAGGAACAATGAAGACCACGCCCATAGCAGCAATGGAATGCCTTCTAAATCTCCCTCCTCTCTATTTGGTGATGATGGGGGAGGCAAAAATTTGCTGTCTCAGATTGCAAGAACTAGCACGTGGCAGATATGCAGAATTGAGGCACATTAATATCGTCCATCATATATAAAAGGCAAGCTTTTTGGGAATGAGGTCAGACCACATGATTTCGACATATCCTTTTAACAGAAATTTCGAGGTGGAAAACAGGGATGGGGTAAGCTGGAGTCAATCCAATTACTGATACAGCTTTGGAGCCGGATTCAAAACCAAAAATGGGACTGTAATTGGCATCTACAGTGAGAAAAGAAGCCCATTGGTGACTTTTGTACTAGGAAAATATTCAGCAATGTTTTAAGAAAGCAAAGTCATACGAAACAATGGATTGTGTCACAGAAAGCAATCAGAAGGCTTATAAGAATACCCGCTTATTCTATATATTGCAACAGTATATATTACACTGCGACCTAAAAGATCTATTGTGTCCTCTGTTCTTGCTATTTTATAGCTGGCCTTCCAATCCTATTCCCTTCAGAAAGTGTAGGAAATCAGAAGGCCCCAAGTTAGGTAAGTCTCCCTCTTCGATTTCACGTGCTCCCAGGTGTAACGCCCTTGAGTTGCACAGTGCTACACAATTTGAGAGAGGATGAATGCCATCCGGTTCTCCAATCTGCTCCAGTCGTTTGCTCCTCCCTTTGTTCCTTTCTTGTGAGACACTCTCACTTTGGAAGTGGAAGGCCTAGTATGGAGGTCCTGCTCCAATTCCTGCTTATTAGCGGTGTCGTCCCGTTAATAAATGTCCTTCCTCCATGGTTGATCCCACGAGTAGCTAGGGAAGAAAAGGTCCACCTCCACAGAGCCCCGCATGCAGAGGTAAGGCTAAATACAATGGGGTGCGCCAGGTGCCCCAAGGTCGGACTAGTAGACTGGTCTTCTATCCAGCCACGCATCCCATCAGCCTAGTCCGCCTAGGCCTAGGCAGATTTAGGTTTTTGTTGAGGTTGTCTCTTGGTCCGTGCAGTTAAGCCAAGACTCCCCATCCCTTTAGGGACCTGGCTTAACAGTTGGGCTTTCGAAAGCAGCAACTGACATCGTTGTAGAACCCTGTGCAACCCCTTAGCTACGACACGACAGCTCGGGTGAGGGGGAAGCGGTTCACGGCAACGGTCTTCATTCACTCTGCTCCGGTTTTAAGCAGAGAGGATGAACTTATAGCCGCCACTAACCATCTCGTCTTGAGCGAACCTTTACAAGATGGGCTTTTCCCTATCCACCCACCCCCGGGGTCACGCCTCGTAGGTACTCCCACCCCCCAAGTTGCTACACATAACAGAAATGTAAATAATAAATCCACTTCAACTACCCTTTGTGTAACACTTAATCACCAATTTAATTGTGACGAAGTGATAATTTTAGTAAGAGAGCCCATTCTCTCGAAACGTTTATTTTTAGAGATGTTGTTTATAAACAGCCGTTTGAATTCCATTACCTTTAAAAGAGATACAGAAAGACTTAGTGACATTTATACTGATTTATTTACATCTATTTTATACTTTTACAATTACCATCAATTGTTTAAATATCTGTGTATATTATTTTTTACACACTAGTGAAGGTGCGTTCAGATATCTACTCCATGTTACTATATCACGTAAATGGATAATACCTGACTAATCACAAGTGGTTGGAGTAGATATTTAGAATGCATCTCAGATTGTTCTTACATGTTTTGACACACTCACTGTCAAATTTGCGTATAATGTTCTCGACTCAGCTAACGACACAATTTTATTAATTTACTGATTTGTAAGTGCATTTATGTTTATTGTATTTTATCTTATTTTTGTTTATTTTATACATGACTACAATATTTAGTTGACGAAAATTTGGCAATACGGAATTCAAAATAAAAATATGTTTAGCTTTTTATCACCTTGCTGATCCTTGATTAAGCGTTATTTCTTAGTTTATTAACATCATTTATTTTTAATGTGAATTTCAAAACGACAAAGTGGCTGACAAGTTAGGGATATTTGGTGTGTCAAAAGTTATTATAACCGTTTCGATTTTAAGTACAAGTATTGTAATATCTTGTAAAACCGTAGATGTTTTAGAATAAAACATGATCAGTGTCCATCTGGACTAATTTAGCTTTCTAAAACCGAAGAATTAATTTCGATCAAACAGACAAACTCGCTGTTTCTTTTTATAATATTAGTATATATCTATAAAGAGGTGCTTCAAGAATTTGTCAGAATACAAACAAAAGAAAATCACCGAAACGTGACGTCATACGTGTCCTTAATAATCACTAATCATGATCCTAATAGTAAACTTGGCTATTTGCACCGGTTTTCTTACGATAAAGTCCTTCGTAACTTTACCAGAAATAGTAACCACCAATTAAGTTAGCATTAGTTTACGTAATAGAGTCGCTTTGCAGGACGCCTCGTTAATTCGAAATACATCCGCAATCATGATATTATTCGCCGGAAAATAATTTGAGATATCCCGGTAAGCAACTGTTATCTCACTGTTTACGTGTCATGTGCACGCGAAGTGTCGCAGTTTTACGACTTTACGTCCCGGAAGAAAGGAACGATATCGAGATAGCCTCGGCAGCGAATTGATATCGATTCGATCTCACAACTATCATTGAAATGATGTTTTGTCGGCGCTTGGAACTGTAATTTGCGACATAAAGACTGGGATGCACTTGATAAAGGTTGCGTGGAAGTTGGTTAGTTCGATTCAGTTCTGACACATTTCAAAGAGAGCATTTGTGATTGATTGTAACGTAACTGCAATAGCTTTCCAATAATGTCTCCGTGCCAGTAGCGAGTTCGTTCATGCGAGGAATTGGAGATATGGATTGCCTATCCTAAAGGCGTTACTTACAAAACTAGAATCAAATCTAACAATAACGCAAAAATATCAATAGTGAAGAATAAAGAATAAAAGTTGATGTTTGGGCTATTTACATCGTTTGTTGGATTGTTTAGATCCGACGTTTCGTAATATATCTACTGTCGTCATCAGAAACACTGTCAAAACGTCGGATCTAAACAATCTAGCAGACGATGGAAATAGCCCAAACACCAGTTCTAGTAATTGTCGAGAATTTCATGTCATGAATAAAGAATAACGTGCAAAATTCATATCTGAATTCCCGATAACACTCCAAACTACTTTGACTTATACCATTTTTAATGTAGGTACTCTTCAATAATGGGTAGTTTACTCTCAACACAATTTCAAGTTTTTTTTCAACCATCTTGTAGATTTAACTTATATTTTAATTATCACGAAAGACTTCTCATAGTAAACATTTTGCTTTATAAACATAGTAAACATTTTGCTGCTAATATAGTCATTTCAACAGCATTTTTATTTTGCAGAAGCGTGTAATTCGCATGATGCGTGGTGTTCCACACAATACCCCGTGCAGGGATCTGTTCCGTGAATTTAAAATTTTAACTTTACCTAGCCTCTATATCTATGAATTAATAATATTTTTGACAGTTAACGATGAAATATTCATCCGTAATAAGGACTTTTATAACAATATGCAAACTCGATCTTTTAATGACTACTCTGTTCCTAAGCACTCTTCTAAATTTTTTGAAAATGGTCCCAGATACAGAGCAATACAAGCCTTTAATGCATTGCCCACTAACCTGAAAGCCATTTCTGGGAACATCATTAAATTCAAACATAAATTGAAGGAATTTCTGCTGGAGAAGGCCTTCTATTCATTGCGTGAGTACGTATGTAGTAGTTAGTTTATATGTTTGTGTAGTGGTGTTCTTTACATTTATTTGTTCCTGTATACACTTGTTTTGACGATGTATACATATACATATGTATATGTATAATACTGATAGTTGTATTTTCTTATTATTATTGTTGTTGCTTGTTTATCCAATTCTTATGCTATTAACTGTCGAAGTTTCCTTTTTTAAATTCATGAGAATGAACATTATTATTATTATTATTATTATTATTATGGTACCCATAAAACCCAAGAAAATATTAGCCCGTTTATCTTTTGGGAACGTAAATGCAAACTTTTCTCATTTCTTGAAATACTTTTCACCTTTTTATATTTAACATCAAAAGCGACCATCATTCAAACATGAGGATAACAGATTTTGGTTTCATTCAAAATTGGTTATGCGACATCATTAATTTTCTATGTGGATAAAGGCAATAAGGATTATAGTCTAATTACTAGCTATTTATTCCATTATGCACGTAACGTAATTATATTATTAGGCCTAATATCTTATATCTTCATTTTTTTGAAACATTTGTATCTAAGACAATAAATGATATTATTATTGTTATTATTATTATTATTACCATTAATATGCTTTAATTCTCTTTGTTATATATGTATATTTGTATAATTGTTTAATTGTTTGAATGTACTGTATATTGTTTGTTTTGTTTTGACGTGTCAAAGTTTGCAAATTGCAATTTATGACAATAAACATTTATTTATTTATTTATTTATTTATTTAATAATCTTTTTCTGCAAAATAAAAAGTAAATGATTTATAGCTACAGTTAGGTGCAGGTTGGCAGAAGTTGTCTCATCCAAGGGTATAGCAGGGTAAGCTACTGAAAAGTGCGTGCGATTGTATTTAATTGAAAACCCATACAAAAGTTGCTCTTTATAAATGTAATGACCTGTGCAGCAAAATTTCAGCTCTCTACAACTGAAAGGGGTTGATAGAACCCTCCAAACTATTTTATTTTTTTATCTCCATCTCTTTTTCACTAATCGACTCGAAATTTTACAGAAATGGTTTGTTAAATTAGTACTCCCATTAAAAAAAGAATGACCTTGCTGTGACAATTTTAACTAATAAAAAAAAAATATTTTTGAGACCCCCAGAAGGAAGACCATCCTTCTGATCACAAACACCAAACTCTTGCTAAATATTCTCCCATACTCCAGCAGGTTTTGTAAAAAATTGATCTAGTTTGCTATGGTGAAACAGCTTGAAGAAAGACTAAAACTGAATATAAACATAGTATGGTCGAGTGACGCATCTTTCAATAGTGTGTATTTTCGGCTGGAAGATGGTATTTTTCTAAATTTTCCAAGTACTTGGTACTAGCTCCGTATATTCCTATTCCAGTTCCTCTGCCGTTTTGGAGCCATCAGTGTACCATTTGATGTCATTTCTATTCACTTTCAAGATGGTGTTTTGAACTCACAATCAGTCACCTTGTTGCTAAGCTTTGAGGTGAATTCTTTTTCAAAGCTGAATATTTTGGACATGTTGATCACCGTCAGGAGATTGCTTATAGAAATCCCCATAGAAAGAAATCTGGAGCCATCAAATCGGATAACCTTGAAGGTCAGATGACATCGTCAAATCCTGAGATTAAGCGAATGACATGTTACTCCGTCTTGCTGGAACTATATTATTTTTTACAGATTAAGTTGTTGGATTTGAGGTACCATAAAGTTTTGCAGCAAATCGCGGTAGTGCAGTGACAATAAGGGAATTATCTACAACGTCTGCAAAAGAATAAGGTTTTATGACACCTTGACGCCAGACATCGTATCTAACTGTGACTCGACGTTGATGGAAAACACGAGAGTTTTCTAATGCCCAGATATGACAATTCTGTTTGTTAACAAATCCGTTAATATCGAAGTGGGCTTCATAATTCACCACGTTTTTCGCCCAAAATCGTTCTTTACATTATTAAGCTGCAATATTGCGTATTGTCAGCGCCTTTCGTGGTTTCAAGGTTGTAGCTCTTGGGCCAAATTAATTTTAATGCCGCAATTGTTAGTCTTTTTTTAAAATAGTGCCTGATGACATGCCTAATGAATGTCCAGTTCTTGAGAATGATGGTTTCTAGATGTCTTAGAGTCTTAAGTCCATTTTGCTGCAGCATCTATGCGTTTACTGAAAGCTTAATTTACACCCATTTTTTTTAGTTTTCTAGATTGCTGGTGTTCTGAGAAGTTTACACATATCTTAATGAGATATTTTTTTCGGTCAACACGAAATTCGCATAAAACTCTAAGTAATAAGAATACACGGAAAAACCAATTTGTTCAGGACAACAAAATAATTTCAAACAAATTTTATCATGAAAATTTAGTTAATCCAACAAAATATTTCGTTATTTCAATTAAATAAAGACTTAAATAAACAAATAATTTGGTTGAATTAACTAAATATTTGTTTGGCCATATTTAACTCAATATTTAGTTAACTTAAACTTTGGTATTATCAAATAAATCGGTTTCTCAGTGTAGCAGATCAACACAATATTGCTGGCGTTGGTGTAACAATAATTATAATTGAAGATACGAATGGATGAAGGTGCTATGTTGCATTTTAAAAACTGTCTTTTTTGCATGAATCAAGGTATTTTGTACCCATCTTTCACATAACACCATCGAAAATTCTAGAAATTGAAGAACACTCGAGTCTTGTGAATGTATGAAGGGGTTATGTTACATTACTTTTGAGAAAAAATACATAAAAACACTTAATTTCTGAAAAAGTTTGATTTTGTAACATAACTTCATCCACTCGCGTCTTCAATTCTTAATTTCGTTGATGTTAAAATTATAATATTTTTTAAAGGGGTCAAAGCATAAAATTAAATTAAATCCTAATTGCAGCACAAAATGAGCCCAAAACCTTGGCACATTATATTTGAACCATTCTAGCGTATGGTCGCAGTTTCAAGTTGGCTTTTCTGTCCATCTCTAATCGTAAATATCTCGTGAATGGAAAGAGCAAAAATCAACATAAAACTAGCATAAAATTATGGCATAGCAAGATTTTTTGAAAAATCAAAAGTGTAGCATCCAACTTGAATTAAACTTGTATTTAAACTTCACTCCTTTCAATAATTTGATGGAAAATATCGTCAAAAGACCCACACGCAGAATGTTCAGGACACAGAACTCAATCTCCTGGAGATGATCAAAATTGGGATATGCTTTATGACGACATGCTAAAAAAGTTCAGCTTTGTAAAAGAATTGACCACAGCAACGAATGACGCAATCAGCTATCAAGGCTATTAAGAGTTTATGTAATCGGTTCAAAGGTGGTTTGCGAGTGTCCAGGGAAATCAAAGAGTTTTGCAAAATGAATAAGATTACATTTCTATGGATTCCAGAATAAAATTTAATAACAATATTCGAGAAGTAAAAGATATTTTTGTTAAGAAGGGAATTCAAACACCATTTTTAGGGATTAGTCATTTTGCGGAATAAGTAATCTGCAAAAACTTAAATGGGAAATAGAGCATATAAAATCTAAATATTAGAAAAACCTCCAAGCAGTTAGAGCTCTTCCGGGAAGAGAGATCTGTGGAATGCCTCAACTTAAGTGACAACAATATCCTCATACGAATAGGGCACTTCTTAGGCCGCTATATACTGAAAAGATATCTAATTGTAGATAACCTTAGAAAAGCAGACAAAACATAATGGTGATTCTGATGAGAATGGAAGATCTATCTACATCCTCTCTGTGTAGCACTGCAACTGCGAGTATTGAAACTAGCAGGAAAATTTACTTAAATTTAGGCCTTCCTAAATCCACCTGCACTTCCCAAATGCACTAGACATTTATAAGTATACGACAAAAATGAGTAACACAATAAATCTTCCAGGTCTCAGTGTATTTTCATCACCCTTTTTTTATATATACATAGTTCGTCGAAGTTTACGATGCGATAAATAGAGTGAGCAGTACCATTCTTCCAAGTGCAAATAGCACAAGGAGTCGTGAAGTGTGAACTTCGACATAAAATTTGATGGTTCGCTAATAAAACAACTCGTAATAGAAATATTCGCGTAAGGGTTAATGACTGACGTACAATAGTACCCTATAAAAGCTGTAAAATCTTAAATACATACTAAAACGAATAAGCACCAATAAAGGAACTTTAATAGATCGACATTCTGAAACTATTCCTTGCATTTTAGATCTACATTTTAATTTTAAGGTTAAGTCAGTGGAAACCTCTGATGAAATTACGTTCTTTTACGTGAATCTTATAAACAGTCGAATGGCTAGAATTAAATTAACATTTCTGCTTTTTGCTTACTATCGATCCACCCTGTAAGAACTTATTATTTGAAATGTTCTCGCGGTTCATCTAAATAACACAGACGTTGTATTAAATGAAATGTATTTATTTGCTCACTTACGTCCAATTAAAAAAAGCGTCAGTTAACATTAAATCAAGCTTAAAGTATCGGTGCAAACTGGAATTAACCATCTAATGAATTTGTGTATGTCTGATACAAAGGTTAACAAACTAAACCTACTTAAATACCACTAATTTTTATTCACAATTTATTTCCATTGCATACGATTACATCTCGGTTTTTTCTTTAGAACTCTCTTCGTTCGGGAGTATTTGTATTTCTTGCTTCCAGTTCCAGAGCGATTCATATTTTTCTCGATTCTCTTAGCACGTTAGCACTTTATATAATATTCGATTGTAAGTCGATGAAGCGTATTATAGCGCCCTGCATAAAAAGTTTAACTAACTAAGTTAATGTCCGTTATTTAGGTGGCGGCATCTGTGAGTACAGTTGGGAACTCAATGAAAACAGGAACGCGTAACAATACAAATAGTTTCTTTGAAATGTGATTATACAGAGTGGGTATAAATTGGTGGAAGAATTATATCTAGCGATGTTCTTTGTAACGTAAAATGTATTCGTTGTTGGTCATTTAGCCTTGTGTAAATTATGAAGAATGTCCGACATAAGTTACGATGTAATACAAATATGTATTTTTGTTTTCAATATGTATTGTTTAAACCTTCCATGAAATGTTTATTACTTTATTTTTGAGTGAGAGTTATTTGAATGTATGCATACTTACGCACAATTCTGGTTCACTACCCCTGGTGACATTAGTGTATGTTAAGTTGCATAGGCACTATCCAACAAGAATCTTCATGCTACTGCGTTTTATTAGCTAACTTGATATGGACTTCGCGGAAAGTAGAGTAGGAATAGAGCAGTCTTATTCGATCTTACAGCATACTTCATAATAAAAAATCTAAATATTTTAATGTTGTATTTGGCCTCTCGAGGATGATTTCAAAAAAAGTCTACATAATATGTAGACTTTTAATTATTATGGCAACATATGTTGTAGGTTACTTAAGTTTATATTTGTTTGCGCGGTAATTGAGGATACATAGCAATGCATAAAGTTTTGTGTTCTTAATTTTGTTTACATTACTATAATAAATAGCAAAACCAGGTTTTTCAATTTACTATAGAAATCGTAATTATTATCGAATTTTATTAGAATTTGAATTTATTTTATTACCCTAAATGTTGATAGTGAAATTCCGTGGTTTCAATATATAGTGGCTACCTACGAGATATTGTTTCAATTTGCTCCAATATTTTTGGCGTAATTTCCAATATCGATGTGTTTTTTCCTTCCCGTACTTCCGCTTCGATACTTTCTTGCTCTAATAACGTTTTCATTTTTACATGTCGGATAGTATACAATCGTTTTGTAGCGATACAACATACTCAAATTCATTACAACTGTTGCGATGACGTTTGCATGTTATACGTATACGTATCGTGTACTGACCGAATTGAAAAGGTTTAATTAAAATTAAAAGAACAGAATTTTTAACCCAAAGATGCTAATTAACAATCAAAATTTTATTATTTAAAAAAAAAGTTAATTACAATTTGCAGAAAAAAAAAACCGTGAACTGAGGGTTCTGGCTTAAATTTAAAAACTGCACGTGATTCTAAATTACAATAGGACAATGCTATTTCCTATACAAAGCAAAAAAAAAATAGTTTGTTCAGGAAGATAATTCTATTATACCAATATCAATCCACGTGGTTTCAACAAAATAAAATAAATTTGTGGACAAACATTAAAAGTTATAAAATTGAAAACTAATAGCACAATGCTTCCTATATTCACCCAACCCGAGGTGACTAATTTTAAATTAAATTAATAAATTAAAAATGAATCAGAAAAATAGAAAACGATAAAATTAATTCTATAAAATATAATGAGAAAATTACAACTAAAATCTATCTTTCTGCACGAAAATAATAAATGACCCTATATCTATAGTGTGTACACATCAATATAACAACAATTATTATAAAGCGAATTCCTTGATGGACAGAATAAAGACAATTTAAGCGAATTAAAATCATAAAATCTCAAGAATTACAAAATGGCAGCAAAGATTTAAATATACATGTACTCACGCTAGCGTCTACCAAGGAACTTCCGAACATCCTTCTACACTCGTATTCTTACAAAAATTCTACTCTCGGCTACGTACAACTCGCGAAATGTGTGTTGCCACAGCAGTATGTTATCGTTTTACGTTATTATAACGTAAATGATACAACATAGGGCGGAATATGCACTATAAAAGTATTAATTACATATTAGTAGACAACAAACACAACGACAAATATAAGGAAACACAAACATATTTTATATAGATGTCTTAGGCTTTGCTTATATATTCGTCCATACCGTAGTATTCCATTTCTAAAAGTTTTCTTCACACTGTAGGTTTAAATTTATGTTAGATTTAACGGTAATGAATTATATATTTTTGAACCCTCAGCCTATAGCAGGATGTTAGAAGATTATTGTGATTTTCTCCGTTAAGAAAGAAGTCTTTTTTAGTGAGGGTGCATATATGTTACTAAGTTTAGTATTAAAATTAAATGGAAACTAAGTATCGACTCTCTTGTAAAGTAGGCATGATTCATTTTCCTTAAATCCACATATTGCTGTTTTTTTTTTGCGGCACGAAGATTCTCCCTGCACAACTCGATAAACCCCAAAAAAGAAAAAAAAATAATTTATAATAATAACTGCTTCTGACAAACATTTGATTCTCAATCGCAAGGTAACTGCTATCTCTATATAAATCCATTCCTATGTATTAGTTCTTTGGGTTTAAGTCAACAGCAAGAACAGTAGCGGCACTGAAGACGTCTCTTACGATTGAAGACAAAACGTCAACCAGAAACGATTCCATAATGCGGGTTCAATCAAAAAATCAAGCGGAGTGTACTTGAAATTGTCATATTTAAAGCACTATGCGCTCACCATATAAACAAGTCCTCAACCGTCCAACAAGTATTTCAAGTTGACGCAGTATTTGTGGTCTTCTTGAAGCCATTTTATCGAATTTGATTTTGATTTGTCACCTGAGTATAAAGCCAAGTGTTTTCTTATCTGAGTGAAGGGAAATGTTTTAAATGTTTTTTTTTTTTTGTAATCCTGCATTTAAAATTCCTTAAACATCTGCTTATTGTCGCTTTTGTTTTTGTTAATAATGTTACCGGTATTGTAAACAAACCCAATTTTCTTATATACGCAGACTATTTAAAAAAAAAAAAATCTGGCAGTCAGCAGGCATACAACAGCCATTTCTAGGGTGGTGTTAACTTTCAAAAATAAAGTTTTGGTGTTGTAAATGCGTTTATCATTTGATTACTGAGATGAGAAAGAGGATATTCTGCCTGCATTTTTAGACATAATATCATTAGCAGGTAGGAACACAGTTGCATCATCATCAAAATTATATTAAGAATCGTAATTTTAATTAGCTGAATTAATACTAACATTTATATCAACGCCTGTAAGTATTCCAGAGCTTATTTCAGGAAACGCAACTAGTTTATATATAGTGTCAAGTATCGATTTTCGATTTGTATGTATGCATTTACAAATGAAAAATACCTAGGCAGATATGCAATGCGTTTTACTGCAGAGAACTGCTAATAAGATGCTAAAATAAAATACCTATCTAGAAGATAATAATCCATGATAACTTATATATTTTATTAAATTTGTTAAAGAACGTCAAATTATATTTTCACTACAACACTGTCTACTTGTCTACTGTAAACACACCAGCTGATGCACTCATGGGTTCATTTTACCGCTCTAATGCGGTAAAGCGCGAGAAATATTTTCTCATCTCAAGGTTACTTCCAATGTAAAACGCGTAAATCTTTTAATTTATTTTAGGAAAACAAATTTACTAATTTTTTTATTGATGTTTTAATTTTTATTGACGAATAATCATCATTCACTTTGGCATAGACTTAAGGTTGAGTTGAGTTTCCAAAACGCAGTGATACCAATCTAAATCTGCGGCTGTTACACTGGCGTATTGATTATTAAATTAAATAAGCTTTTCTGAATCAAAAAATCTAATACAAATGACACCTACAGCACTTTAATGTAAATAACTATTATGTACATAAATAGAAAAGATATTCTTTTTGTTCGATAAGATTAAAAATACTATTACAATATATTTACCAACATATTGTACTTAAAATAGTTCTAACATGTTCAGTGTTATTAGTGTAGCCAAATTGTTTTGATGATTTAAATTCCGTAAATGAAAAAATGACTTGACTTTTATAATATGTGATTTATTTAGTCGTATGCTTGCTATTTTGCAACTGGGCGAATTTCATGCAATTTTGTTTATATTTACCGTATAATGGTTTATTGGTTGGAATAGTAAAGAATGAATTATTATTATTTTCATTGTTATTATTTAAAGGAAAACATAAAAATTACCGATTTGGGCGATTGTTTTCAAATAGGCCTAACTTTATTGCAGGTACTTGTATTTAAAGAAAATGGTCAATGCTTGTAAGAATAGGAGAAATATGACTCTTGTAAAATAGGTTGCTGTTATCTATTTTGTGATCTGTATTGTTCTAGAAGATAGAAATCGAATTATTTTGACACATAAAGACTGTTTTTATTCAAATGTGCGGCGCATCCACCAAAATTTTAGGTACAGTGTATTGAGTTTCTGTGTAGAAAAATGGATGTTTATGATGAGGCAAGATGTAAAGTACGCCCTATTTTCAACAATAAACAATAATTACTATTCATATTGTACAAATCTGGCTAACTTTTAATAATACGACATATACAATGTATACACATCAATCTGTAATATATTTAAGATGAATAATTTATGAGCTCTTTGATTAGACCAACAATAAACAATAAATGTAGACCATTTTTAGATATATTTTATTTCTTTCATGTAAGTTTACTGAACACGAAGTAAGTAAATAGTTAATTAATCATTTCAACTGCTCCAACGTTTTAAAGGTGCTTCTATATCCACATAAATGAATTTATTGAATTTACCATTTCGATTAAAGCGACATTTACATCCGCCGAGTAATACGAACGACACACAGGACATGACCGACCATTTTTTACGCCTGCACCGAGAAAAAAGAGCGCAGCTTATCAATTTCATACGGTCCGTGGATCAAAGGGAACAGTGGCTCCCTCTGCCAGGTCGTTCCTGTCCCGTACAATCGACCGGTAGCCCGTGCTTCAAGTATAAATAACATCGAGATAGCTTGATGACGCTTTTGAGTTTTTTTTTTATCCTGGAAATGGTGGTTATATGTATACGTCTATACAGGGTGTTTCAAGCTACTCGTTCGATATTTTTTTCCAACTATTTATTGCAGACAAATTAGTGCAATAAACGTTTGGGATAGTAGAACCCCACCTGAAGCACTGTTTAGAAATATTTTCAACCTTCAACAAATACTTTATTGGAAAGCTATTTTGGATCTCCAAATTCAACTCTCTTTGAGATACTTACAATTTCCTGAAAGTATTGATATTTGCTTATACTTCTGTGTTTCATTTGAGATGATAGTCTCTGGTAGCCAAATGGTAATAATTTTTGAAGAATTATATATCAAGGCATATGTAAGCGGAAAGTAATACGCAATATACTGGGCGTTCAAAAGATATCGGTGCATCGAAGCTATGTTCTTATTAATGGAACACTCTGTATTCTATGGCATTTCGGAATTGTGCGCTGAAAACTAGATCAATTTTATTTTACTATGTCTAATTTTATAGTTTAAGAGATATTTTTTTTTCGAATATGAAATGTTGTAAAAAGTCTGTTATCTCAAATCTCGAAAATGATTTAGTTCAGAGGACTAAAACAAAAGCCGTCCTTTGGCTAATTAAATGCGATATTTAGCGTGTTCCAGCAGTCTATAGGTCTTCCAAGTACCCACAGCAAACTTTGTGAATTTCACTGGTGCGTAACTTGGTTATTTCAAATGGAACTTCCGGTATATTTTCCATTGACAAAAAACTCTATTGTCTTCAAACCAGTATTTGGAATTCTCATGCCCATCTCCATCAGTTTTTGCGTTTTTTAGGTGATTTAAGTAAATTGTCATTGCCTCACTTTTAGTTAACCTAGGTTGTATCAATTTACGTGTGTCTTGTTAATACCATGAAAGCAACGAGTATGCAAGAAATAATTGATATAATTTTAGTTATTTGCGAGTCTCATCACAGGGAGAAGAATGTGTTTAAAAACTGGATATATACTAAAATAAAGAGGTATTACAAATAAAAATACATTTTAGTATATATTAAAAATATAACTACAAAATTTAAGAAAAAAAAAACACTATTCCTTGTTATATTATTACATAATGTCATATGTCATATGTATTACTTGGATTAGCAAATACTCAATGGTATATAGCTCACCAAAGGGTAACCTAACAATTCTGTTTTTTCTCCTAGTTTTCTAACCTAATATACGCGGTCCAATATTGTGATTGCAACCATCGTCTTATATCTTGGGTTTCATCATCACTTATTGAACCTGTGACTTTCATCAAATATTAAGACGTCATCGAAGAAATACTTACTGGAAAGACTGTCGTGCAGGGGTGGCTCCTCTTAAAGAACCACGGGCTCAGGGTCCCACCATTGCAAATCACAAATTAATCATTAAAAAGCTTTTATTTTATGTAAAAATACTGACAAATACAAGTAAAAAGTTCACTATTCAATACTTACATATAAATTATAATGAGATAAGAATATTCAAGAAATTAATGATTGCGTAATCACAAATAATAATTTCAAAATGGTTATTTTCACAAACAGCAAAACTCCACTGAAACTAAAAAACAAAACAGCCACGTTTACTAGAAACTATTTGCTTTCCTTTTTAAGATTGTGCAAGGTACACGTGCACTTGGGATGCACAATCTTTCCATGAATTTGATCCTTTATAATGATATCACCCAGCTCTCCAATGACACCTTGGTACTCGCTCTTCCCAGTTATCACCTATAAGATGTCCGAGACCTCCTCAGAACTGCCCCAATCACCTACAGGTGGCCTAATAGGCTTCACCCACATCCAGAGCATTCTCTTGCAGGATTCTAGGATCCCTGTACGATTGTGCGGCCGTAGTCAGAGGAATCACCCATTCGTCTGGTAACACTACCGTTTCCTTCCTCTTCAATTCTTCCACCAGAGCTTTGTCCTTTTCCTGATCGCAATAGTTCACTTGACACACAGTCTGGTCTTCCATTTGAAAGTTCCACTCTAACAAAGGTTCGTTTCAGGGAGTTTGGAAATACACTAGGCCCAACTTCGGGTAAATCTCTTTGAACTTCTCCAGATAATCGTCGTGTACTGACACATACACTTAAATACAGAACCAACGTTGCGATTCCCATGATTTGATGCGCTTTGTAGTCATTTATGCAGACAAGTGGCGAACTGGGGTCACATCTAGATTGGCACCGATTTCAGACATTTGTAGGCCTCCGCGTGGAGCCAGCTGTAAAATTGAATAAAACTGTATAAGACTTGTTTTATTCAATTTTACAATTCAATTTTTATTATTTTATTACGTGACTTATTTTTAAACTATTTTTAATTGTGAATATTATAACTTTTATCTTTTTATTTACTTATACATTTTCTATTTATTAATTAATTATTTTGTACAATAATTTACACTATTTTATCCCTTTTATTCGTTTTAACTTCAATCTAATTAATTTAGATTGTTAATTTCTTGTTGGATTCCTTCAGCTCACCTGAAGATAATATAATAATAATAATATAATAATAATACGTATATTTGTCCAACAGAACATGCCAATAACAGGACAAAATAATATAATAAGTACTATATATAGTGCTATAATAACTTAAACTAAACCTAAATTAATTTAGTAAATGTAAAAAAAAAATACGAATTGTTCAGAAACATTAAATAAACAAATTCTGAGACAATCTATTGCCGTTAATTGCCATGTGTGTAAGTGGTGCTCGCCTGAGTATATTGGACCTCGCAAAAGGTATCTTAACGACATCAAAACAACGAGTATTATGCGTAGGTAAGACAAAATTAATCTGCGAAAGTACAGCAGGGCAATCAATATCATTACAAATCAACCTCTCCAAAAAACTAACACTAGCACTTGTCCTTCTGCTCTCCAAAGAAAAGAAACTATGTCTATTAAGTAGATCAGTATAATCCACTCCACGTGGTGGATAAACATGATCAATTTTAAATGATAAATATTTAAGGAATCTCCTTTGGATTTTTTCAATTGCCAATTTCTGAACGGTGTAGTGTGGATACCAGACCAGAGCGCATATTCAAGCTTCGGCTAACAATAGAGTTAAATAAAGTTTTTAAAACAGTAGGCTCTGTAAACAATCTACAGGAACGAATAAAAATCCAAACTTTTGGAAGCCGAATTTGCAATTTCATTAATATGATTGTTAAATGTTAACGCTGAATCAAAAAGAACCCCTAGATCCTTGTAGGTGGAATGCCGAGGAATTGATAGCCCATTAATACCGTAAGGATACGTTATAAAAGTGTTACTTTTTACATAAGACACTATGGCGCATTTGTCAACATTAAGGTGCAATTGATTTTGATGACACCACTGATATATGATGTTTAACTTGTTTTGAAGTAGAACACAGTCAGATATAGATGAAACCCTGGTATAAATTTTTAAGTCATCAGCATAGGCAGCAAAATTACGGTCAATGAAGTTAATAAATCATTTATATAAATATTGAATAAAAGGGGTCCAAATGGGATCCCTGCGGACACCTGCTGTAGCAACGAACGAACAGAGTTAAAGCCGTTATAAGAAACATAGCATGTACGATTATATAAATAAGACTCAATCAAATTCGTAACTTGAGGCGTAAAGCCATAGTTTGATAATTTTGCAATCAATAAAGCATGGTTAATGGTGTCGAACGCTTTTGTAAAATCCGTATAAAGAACATCGACCTGTTGACGATCATCCAGGCTTCCACAAACAAACTGTGTCACTTCAATTAAATTAAGTTGTGGTTGATCTTCCAGATATGAATCCATGTTGGTGTATTGACAAATATGGTTTGATTCATGAAAGACATCTGATTGTATAAAACACATTCAAAAAATTTTTGCAAAAGTTCGATAAAATGTTAACTGGCCTATAATTGTGCATATCAGATTTGTCTCCCTTCTTAAAAACAGGGGTCACTCTGGCTATTTTGCACAAATCAGGGAACACACCACGTACGTATTGCTAAATTAAAGATAATAGAGAGTGGTTCAGAAAAAAATAACTGCGCAGTCCCGTACCAGAAATGCAGGTATATTATCATGACCCATGGTCATATCAGCTCTAAGTTTTTTAATACTGGCTTGAACATCATTAGATGTAATAGCAGAAAATAAAGAGGTAGAGAGTCCATATGAGACGGCGTTACATTACCTGAGAGATACTGTACGTTCTGATATACTGTTGAAAAAAAGCAAGCAAAGTTATTAACTATTCCGGAAGGGGTATTTACAACTACGTCGTTATAATGCATTACACCAGGTATTCTAGAAACACCGCGTTTATTGTTCATGAACTGCCAAAAAAGTTTGGGGTTGCGAGACATATTAGTTTCCAGTCTACTTATGTAAAGTTGATATGCCGCCCTGATCTGGTTTTTAACCAACGAGCGTAATCTCCTATATTCACCATGATAAATTTCGCTTTTAAAATTTTTCCACTTTTTATAATAATATTCTTTAAGCTTAATGTTTCTTATAATGTTACAGTCATACCAAGGAGGAAAATATCTACGTGTTGATCTGACTGTGGGTACAGATCTTTGCAAAATAAAGATGTCCCTTAGTGGATGAAACCGGTTGTCGTCATTAAAGAATTTATGAGAAATTGGGCCATTTACTTTTATTTACTATTTATTTGCTATAATTTACTCACACAGAGTCAAAAAATGGATTATTTTCAATAACTGTTACTATTTAACTATTAGAGATCGTGGGGTTACTGCTGCTACACTCTGTATAGATAGCATACGTATGTGAAATAGGTAATTTAATATTTCATTTGAAATTGACGCGTAATTACTGTTGAATGTAGAGCGGACACATTCGATGAGATATAGATGGATTTACAAGTCCAATCTCATAAAGCTATTTGATGCTGAAATCAATTTTAGTTTCGCGAAAACATGAATGTAGGAATTTGCTATAATACAACCGATAATCAACAGCGAAATAGAGATTTAATTGTGTAACAAAAAAAAAACATCTACAAACTGCAATTAACAATTAGATTAGATATATGAAAAGAATACGAATAATAGAAATTTCTCGTCAATGGTCAATGCATATTTTGTTTTGTTTTATTTAATATCGAATAGCTGCACTAATAAACATAACCACTAAAATGTCTGTTAAAAGCCAGTATAAACATTTCTATTTTAACCACATATTATGTTTTCTCATTTTAACTGTGCATGCGTTGTTCAACATTTCATTAAGTATTCATAGTCCATCGATCTAAGTACCTAAGTAGCTGTTTGTGCAACTTTAATTATTATTTACCCTTCAATGGGCATTTACCTACTTTCGCTCGTTGAGGTTGGGGAATGTAAGCTTTTAATGGTACATTGAAGGTAAATGCTTTTAGGTTGGCAAAGTAAGGATTGCATGATATGGAGAACGGAGTGAAATATAGCTTTTCAAAATGCGTACGTGTTTCACATACACGCCAGTTAATACAGAAAATGTTTCATTTATAATACGCGGTGGATAAAATCGCATCCAGTAATTGAAAGCGTTTTGATGTGAAAATTAGAACTCTATCTGACTTTTATTCCATTCAGACACTAAATATGTGTACACACATAAAAATCTATTCTTAAATTAAAAATATGTATTTATTTGTTATCATATATTTCTCTTAAAAATTAAAAGTTTGAATAGAAAATACATTATTTGTATGTAGCATATTTGTTTGTTTATATGGAATTTAAGTTGATTTTATTTTCATTTTAAAATAACCAATTGTTCGCGCATATATGAACTTACTTATATTTGTTGTAAACATTATTTGTTTAAATTAAGTATTAATTTTTATATGTGTAGTAAGTTAGATCAATACACTTTATTTATGAAAAATAATTATAATTAATCCCAAATCCCGTGCTTCACCTAAATGTACTACACGAGGCTACTTATTCTAAGTACTATTTTTTTTTAGAGAGGGGAAAAATCTTCAGCAGGACACTCGGTGGCCCGCATTTCTACCGACTAAAAGCTCTCTCTTGGAGATAGTTTCTGCACCCCGGGAACCGCGTTTACATTACTTCAAAGATGTTCTCCTACAGATGGTCGGGCTGTCTCCTCTGTCAGCGTCTTTCTTTCTCTCCCAATATTTCACGCGCCATATTTTCCGCGGCCTTCCAATTCTCCTCGTCTATGAGCATTTTGTTGACTAGGTTGTCCGGTGTTATTACTCCCATTTGTTGTTCTACTTTCCTTCTGTGGGCATTCCATCTTGGACACTCGAAGAATTTGTGCTCTGCGGTGTCTACCCTCTCACAGGAGACACACGCATTCGACGCCGCCAATTTGAATCGCTTTATGTAAGACTGGAAGTTCCCGTGCCCGCACAGTAGCTGGGAGAGGTGGCAATCTATGTCTTCATGCTTTCTTACTATCCAAGGTCTGATATCGCGGATAAGTCGTTTGGTCCATGCGGCGGTACCATCTTGCAGCTGCCATCTATTCTGCCATTTGTTGGTTAGTTTTAGCATCATTTGTCCCTTTACCGCTACTCCCTCTTTCTCCACCGCTTTCCTGTATTCCACTAACAGATCTATAGGGGGTATCCGCGCCACAACCAAGATTGCCCGCTGTTCTGTAAGTCCTCGCTATAAGTATGGCAGTTCTACGTTGCACCCTCTCCAGGATTTTCCTGTGCACCTCTCTTTTTACTGCTCTTCCCCATACAGAAGCGCCGTACAAGACGATGGAATTGGCCACTGAGCTTAATATCCTCCTACTCCTCTTCTCTAGGGCCTCCGATATTTGGCATGAGTCGACTAACGGTTGATAGTGCTTTGCACGCCTTTTTCGCCGTTCTCTTTACATGCGTTGCCATGCCTGGGTTTCTGCCAAAGTACACTCCCAGGTACCTCAGCGTCCCCTGATCCTCTATAATTGTGTCGTCGAGGTTAATTTTCTAAGTACTATTAGATTCCATACCAATTGAAATGTTCCTACTCTAACTAAATAATTTCCTTGTGATTATTAATAATAACTAAAGCCCGGCGAAAATAGCTCAAGAACATAGAAAGAGCTCTCACTCATTCCCTCAAGTAGGCAGCATATATACGTAGTGAGGGTACCGCCAGATACCGATAAAGATTTGCATTTTAAATATTTTCAGTTCACCCCTATTATGCTAATAGCTATGATTTAACACAATTCAGACAACTAAAGAGTATGAAATAGTCATCCATAAATACGTATTGCCCTACTAACTATCTAAATATCATGTCGCAATTTATCTAACTCTTTAGTAGGATTACTATAAAATTTCCACCAATCGATCGATTCGTTATCCCTGTTATATCTGTTTCGCGTCGCGGCCAATTTGACCCCTTAGTTAATGCCCTAGCTTCTGCACGCGACCGCTACTCACCAGTGAGTGGACACTCCAATAAAAGATGTCCCGGTGTTTCTAACCCACCACATTCACAATGTGAATCATTAACCCTCCCAATTCTATATAAATATGATTTAAAATTACCGTGACCCGTTACTAACTCTACCGCCTCATACAACAAATTAATCCTCGTTTGCCTAAAATGTGTAATGTTACCGATACATTTCCTACACTGAGAAAAAGGAATTCTTTATATCAAAAAATATCGAAGTTTTTGGATGTAATTTATTTGATTCAAAGAATTTTTAATTAAGATAGATACGTCATATCTTACAGCAAACAACGCTCAATATTGGAATAAAAATTTAATTTTGCTTGAGTGTTTGTTTTTTGGATCAAAGAATATTTTAGGTAGCAATAACCTTAAAACATATATTTGTTGGCCCAATATTTTTTGTTGTTGGAACAACAACGTTCAAATGCATTGAACGAAACAACGTGATTATTTTAGTGTCAAAGCAAGAAAATATTGATTTAAATAAAATATATTTATTGGAAAAACCGGTTTGTTTCTATTCAAATATTTTAGATTTAATAGGAAATATGTTTTAAAGTATAAGCCTGCGCATTGTGTCATACGTTTAGAATTTGATGGGGGTTAATAATGTTAATTGATATTTCTCGTGCCTGCACCATACAATAGCAGCAAGTATTATTATTATTATTAGGTGCTTCATTTTAGTTTCGATTGTACCTACGTAAGCCCTAGTCCAAAAAAGTTTTATACCGCCCTCACGTAACATATCCCAAGCATCTAATAACAAATCGGTAGGATTTTTTAAATTCTCTGGCGCCTTTAATACAGATAAAGTATCAGTTATAATTCGTACATCGCGTATAAATTCCCAGTCGAGCCTAATATAATGTACTGTCTGATTTATTGTAATTAATTCTGCCTGAGAATTATTGCAATGATCACTTAATTTAAACTTTTGATTATATATTTCGATACCCCTATTATAAACAACAAAAGCCGTTCCTATACCACCCTCACCTTTCGAACCATCTGGAAAAAATTCTAAACCCTCTCCAAAAGTGTCTATAAATTTATTGTAAGTAATGCTTTTTAATTCAGAAGGTTGAATTCCGTCCCCTATACTTACTCGCCTTTCTATATCGCTCGGTCAATACAAAACTTCCCAGAAAGTTGGTGTTGTTTCAGAATGTACTAAGGAAGTAATCTGCATTCTACGCATATTGCACAAGCATGCTGAAGTATCAACCAGTAGTTCAAAAGAGTCTCATCTTGCGCTTGCGGTATTATTTCCATGTTTGCGGACATACTTTAAGAAAATCTTAATTAAAATTGTAGTTAACGTCCATGAGAATATGGAGGAATTGCTTGGCTTCATATATGTACAGTTTTGTATGCACAGTATTACCGGAACGTTAATGGACTTTTCTCTCTATGTGCTTACTTAAATATGCGTGCGGGGTGTAACAGAAAAGATACTAAAGGGTGTATCTATGTACAATATACAAGAATAGCATATGATATTATCATATGATGTTACTTGCCTGGTAGCCAGTGGCAGGCGCCCATACTATTACACACATACACACTATTAACAGGAGTCAAGAATGTTATTCAAAGTAGGGTATGAAGATGAGATTTTGTATTGCAGATCATTACAGACAGAATTATAAACGGTTTTCAAGTGTGATTGGTATTTCTCAATCAACCTACGCTACAATTGTGTTCTTGAGTATTTTGTTAGTTCTTTCTCACTTATAAAAAAATCATGAAGTGTATCATACATAGATTTTTATAAAAATATTCAAAAAAAAATGGCTGTTGTTACTAGAAAGTAAACCATCATTACCACCATCTCCAAAGCATTCTACTGTGTGGATACTTGTGTTTTGTTGGAGAAAATCGAGCGTTTAGGCAGAAGGATGTGCTTTTATGGTTTAAATCATTCTTATGCGCCACAGTTTAAAGCGTTCCCGTAAATAGCCTTGTCTCAGAAAGACTGAACCTGCTTGTGGGGGTGCTCCAGGTGTGGGTACTTGGACCCACTTAGTTTTTAATATACATGAATGAATTAGCAGGTGTTATAGAAGTTGTAAATGCTATGACTACTAATTATGGTGACGACATTAATCCAATTTTCTGAATACTGAAGCAAAAGCGCCGACCATGGCCACTAGGATGTATTCTTCGTTCGAGCAATATGCAATTTCAAACAATTTGCGTATAAATCAAGAAAGGTCAGTTTTTAAAATTCGGTGTAATGTTGGTACTGCTAGCATGCAGCTGGCAAGATTTGTTAACGATGTGCCGGTATTGGAAATGGTTATCGATGATTCCTTAACCTGATACCTCCACATAGGTTACGTTGTACATAAAAAAGGCAGTCTATTTTACATACTTTCACTGAGTTTTACGAAGGGCAAACTGGAAGCATACAACGAATTTTTGTACTGCAAAAAAGGGTGATAAGAACTCTTGTTAATTTAACATATCGGGAAAGGATGTAGAGGGGAATATGGCCTGTAACGGGGTAGTAGATACAGAGAGTGGCGATCTCTCGCGGAGAATGTCAAAACTACATTCTTCGACAGTTAGCAACAAATGTTTAGCGTCAGGCCGCCATTGCTTTACATATTGTGTGTCGGCAAGATTGTACTCTTCTTGTGCGTGAATATTGTAACTGTTGGAAGCTGCTTTCATCTTTGAATGGATGAAGAATGTCGTTACGGTCAACTAACTGTAAAGCTAACCTACGAAGCTCCTTGATTGTCAGACCAAGAAACTGTAACTGTTGAAATATGTTTCTCCGCTGCTGGAATTTATGTTCCACCAATGTTAATCTTCCCACGAAAGCGTATGAAGCAAGAATATGGAACAGGTCTCCAACCTGCTGCATTTTCAGTAGTGCATGAGACAGACTAGATGACCAAGGAACTTTTCCTTCAGTGGTTTATAAAATTTATTTCCTTTACAGGGGCAACGAAGGATAGACCTGTCTTACTGCTACTTGATGGTCACACAACTCACACTAAAAATTTAGCTTTGGTGGACATGGCTCGTGAGAACGGAGTCATTTTAATGTGTTTCCCACTCCATTGCCACACAAACGGCAGCCTTTGGATGTAAATTTTATGAAGCCCCTGAGCAAGTATTATGAAGATAATCTCCGCAAATGGCTGAGAAACAACCCTGGAAAGATTGTGACTATGTTCCAGATCGCGATGATATTTGGCAGCGCTTACACGTGTGCTTCCACAATGCTGACGGCATTCGGAGAATTGGAATGTGGCCTCTTGATCGAAACGTTTTTACAGAGACAGATTTTTTACCTTCTGCTACTATTGACATTGTTCTTCCTCCAACATCATAAAGGAATTTGGTCAGTTTTCGAGAAACCTCTCAGTCTGAACTGTAAAAGTCTGCGACTCGGGTGTTGATGTCTCACGAACTTCCTCACTTATTTCAACAGCAACAACCGTAACTGCCAGACCTGGAATCTCAAGCTGTAATTCATTTAAAAAACACAGTCCGAAAAATGTGATACCAGTTCCTAAAGTTGCCCAGATTAATAAACGAGCTTCAAGAAAGAGAGGGAAAACTGCCATTTTGACATCCTCGCCATACAAGCAAGAGTTAATAGATGTTAACAGCAGCAAGATTAAACAACCTGCGAAAAAGCGGGTTGTTTTTCAAGCAACCAGCATCAAAGAATCTCCGTCAACAGCTCGTACTAAACGGGCGAAGAAAAGGCATCAACCATCTCAATCGACAAGTGACAGTGACTAGGTTGTAGAAGAAGATGAATGTCTGTACTGCCACGACTATTCAGAAGAAAGAGGGATTAGATATTTTTCATGCGCAAAATGAGCTCAACTCCTATTATAGGTTCTTTTTAAATAAATTACTTTTTTTTATTAGTTTGGAGAATACTATTGCGTTTCTTGAATTAAATATTTTTTTTTGCGCTTGTACCCTATTTTATCCCACCCATAAGGCAAAACAGGGCAATACCTCATTTCGGTTTTCAGGTATAGTACAATCGACTATTTTCATTATTTTATATTTATGCAACTGTATTACGTTTTTTGAGTTTATTACTTAATTTGTTTACTAATAAACCTTAACTAAAATTGCATTTGTTTTATTTTTAAGGATGGTAAAATTTTAGGTACCCCATTTTGCCCCATACATTTGTGATATAACTGAAATATAGAGAACTATCTAAGTATTTACACTTTAGAGGGAAATATGCTATAATTATTATTAATTAAATATTTCTAAAGCTCTTAGGTAAAACACATTACATAGAGTTCAGCAATCTATTGTCCGTTATGGAAGTTATTCCATCAGAAATACAAGCAATGTGACGGTAATTGCGTGAGGCACTTCAACTCACTTAGGTAATTGATTCGCCTCAGTCAAATATATATATTAATATTTCTAAATAAATATGGATATTAAGATGATTGCTTGATTTTATTTGCGAAGCATGTATAGGCTGTTCATAGATATAACGGTTTGACTTATTCACTAGCACTTGGACTCAGAAAAGAAATGTTTAATCCTTCGAGCACGGGGTGGTTTACACATACGTATTCACAAAGATTATTATTAGTGTTAGTGGGAATATATTTTAGTTTCATATATTTATGGAGGAAACGGCACCTAATTGTATGGTATCTTGCATAGAGCCCGCGTTGCAGTTATGTAAATAATGGTTTGATTTATCAAAACACCTGTGAAAACAACTGTGCGGGCACCTCTTGTAAATACAATTCCGCTTTAACCATAGGTGGCACAGGAAAATCCGGCATGATCTAATTTCTATAAATTAAATTGGGCCAGAGCTTTACTTAATTTTGGATTTATGTTATAAGATTCCTTTATTGATATTAACTACCACCATTGCTTCTATATTTTTTTCTTCTGTAAGTCTACTTGTCTTTGGTATTAAAATATATTTGAAAATGGAGAATGGTTCAACATCAGTACTGCTAAGCGGGGATGATCAAAATATAAATATTATGTCTCTCACATAGTCAATATTTTTGCAATGCAATAAAAAAAACTTGCTTTCAACCATGTGCCCCATCTTGTTGTAACTGGCGCAGATGGCAAAAGCAAATCCGGATTTTATACAATATTTCGACAGTAATATTTATAACGCAACGGCCTAAAATATCAATTGTTTCGTCTGCAGATAGCCAAATAAATTTGTTAGAAATATCAGATCTTCTAGAAGCCATTACTTCGATATGGTGCTGAGGTAAATATATTTGGCAGAACCTGGGTTTATGAGGGATAGGCCTATTGGTGAATTTATTTAAAGTTTATTTATTATTTATTATTATTATTTATTTTGCAATTTAGACGAGACAAGAATGTTAACTTCAACAAACGTTTCACATAGTTTTGAATAAAAGGTATCCTCATTGCCAGACTGTTTTTGTTGGTGCATTTTTGTTTGGGCGAATTGTATCAATTGTTATTAACAACGAAACATAAGCTAACGATACCAACTTAGTGTATTGATTGTTATAAGGCCATTGATTGGCCAAACGACACTGACGACCGATCTTATGCGCGTGCAGCTTATATTTAGCCGTACGCCGCTGAGATGTGACGTCAAAATATGTTTCCACTAACAGTGATTATTATACTAAACGTCTATTATAAAAACATTATTTATATTCGATTTTAATATATATTGACATGCATACATATATGTACTTATATTTTTAAGCTAAATTCTTGTTTTACATTAAACTTAACTTAAGTACTTTGATGAGTGCATTCCTGTAAATGCAATGTAATTGTACCTTATCGGCTAAAAATACTCGACTTGTATAAATATTATAGTAATAGTATTTTATTTTCGAAGAGGTGATAGATGCAAGTACAGAAAAACATACATAAATATCAAGTAAAAATAGGAATGAATACAACTAAAAAAAAAAGAAATCACTTTAAAAATTAAAATTAACTAAATACAAATCAAATAAAGAAAATAAGAATTCAATAAGCAAAGAAAGCTACCTTGTTTTTCTTTTACTTAATTTAAATGTTCTAACAATTATCTCTGTTTTAGTCGCATAATTCTCACTCTTTAAATTATTGTATACATTCCGGATTATCCACTATGTTAAATGCCCAGTAACATAAACAATAGTTACCAATTTGTCAAAGTTAATCAATGGATAACAGCAAAAATTAGTAACATAAAGGTTTATTAGGAGACAATCATTTGTTAAATCAGTTGTTAACTTAACCACCGCTATTCCAGTAGTTACACATTTGTTAAGATTTACTAAAGCACGAAATGTGCCGAATGTCCTACGAAAGTTGCCGTGCGTGATTGCATTAATAGATGGCGGAACATGTGATGCTTAGACGGGAAATCTATTTGACATTTTGACAGAATTTTTACTTTTGATGTCTAGTATATCGAATAGTTCTTCATTGGAGGACGATGATTCATCATTCCATATATCCGTTTTGGTTATAATCGTTATAATAAACTTGACATAAGCCAGAAGCAAAACCTCAATTGCTGAATTTCTTGGTGAAAACGTCAAAGTTTCAAGTTGGCTCTCTATCGGAACCAAAATGAACTATCAATTTCTACTCTACTATCAAAACTTACAGTTAACTAGTTTACAACAGCCATTAATCAGTTGTCAACTAATTACTCGACATTTAACAAATGGATAAGTTTATGTTACTCGACTGTTATTTAACAATTTGTTAGTGCTAACAAATGATTAACTAATCACTTGGTTACACAAGCTTTGTTACCGGGCATCAGTGCTCCAATAAATTTTTGGCACTGTCAAGATCGTCTTCTATCGCATCACTGCTTTCGCTTACCGAAATATTATTACCCGCGAATACATCGTTTTTTGAATGTTCAACATGTTATTGTTTCACAAATTTAAACATTACATATTTCGACAACTGCCCTTCGACTATATTTTCTTATTTACTATCTTCTTATATATGTTGATTTGTGCAAATTAGTTAATGAGCGAAAGGGGTGCTAATATTTAAAATACCATTACACAACATGCTCTAATAGAGTTAACTACAATTATAAAAAGATAAATCTCATTTTCACATATTTTTACAAAAGTGTAAAAAAAGAAATTACGACACTGTTTGTTTAGACTTTTGACTAAACTGTGATCATTGAATACATGATTACAAAGCACTAAAGTAGATGGAATACGTTCTAGTGATTTTCGAAAACTATTGTCTGCTATCAAATTTATTCCAACGAAAATACCCAGTAACTGGGCGGTAAATGTGTAAGGCACTTCAACTTACAGAATTAATTGATTCGCTTCAGCCCGCGCTGGAGAGCAATTTGTTAAATTAATGGCATAGATTCGGACTTGTAGAGTGTTGTTCAAATACGGATTATTAATTACGTGGAAATAAGTGACGTATAAGTGAGTTCCTTATCAAGGTTTGATTTGATTTAGTGGCTGCCATTCTTTCCAAAAGTTGCAAAATTCGACATTGTGTACTTTTTTGGAGATGAAATATTTACATTGTTTTTGCTTAAGAAAAAGAATGGAAATAGAATAGAAAATAGAAAAAAAAAACATAGTTTGTTGCATTTATAAGCTCGAGCGTTATGTTGTTGGGATATTCCGTTTCCAATTCCAATTCCAATTCCAGTCATCAAGTAGCTATGATTTTATATTTTGAAACTTCATTTCCTTGAGATGTATCGTAATGCGTTAGAAACAATTAGAAATACGTCAGTAATCATGGTTGTCTATCTGTAGCTCTGTTTCAAATTTTCGTAAGTAAGTTATATACGTATTTATATATTCGGCTTTGTTATCTCAAAGAATTTCGATTTGCAGACTAGAAGACAAAACTGAGTTTGCTATTTGATTGGGGCATATCTAAATATGCATCTACATGTACGCATAAATGATACCTATGTCACAAATTTAAGTTCATATTTAATATTAAACTGTATATCTATCAAATTATTATTTTTTTTATTTTAATAGAACTGACAAATATGATTGTATCCGTAACATTGATTTGTTTATATATGAGACTGGTTGTTTTGCTAACAAGGGAACCTCTTGTAGATTCTTATTCTCTTCAAATAAAATCTTTGTTAATTTGGAGACCCCATGAAGGATTACTCACGAACACTTTCTACTGCGGCCTAACTTTAACTTTAGGGGACGCCATTTGACTTTGAAAATCGGGTCAAATTGTTTTTATCAAAAATAACTTTTAAACGGTGAGATATAGAAAAGAAGTTTCAATTGCCCGCTTACATCGTTTAGGCAGCCCTTTGGACTGGTATAGCTATTCATATACAGGGTGTTACAATGAGCATGGGGCGACATATGTTGTGCTTAAATGATAGAATTTCCGAAATAGGTTATAATCACTCTATTTGCCGTCGGATACTGGATACAGAGGTGATTTAAAACATTATTACTTTTTTCATACGTTCTTAGTCTAATGAGGTACTCTATATTATGTTGTTATGTAATTACATTGTGTGTTAAAAATCAATGTAAAATTATACCGGGCACTAAATGCCTATTGATTGTTTTCGAGTTACGTGCGTTTGAATGTAGGAAATTACGCAATGACGGGGGCAGGCAGAAGGAAATGCATACTTCCTGTATGATTCAGAGTGTGTTCGTCAATAATCCTCCATAGGATCTACAAACTAACAAAGTTTCATTAAAATCTGTGATTTACGGTTTAGGAGATTCTCTTGTAAGATGATTAACATATCAGTATATTTCTGTTATATTTCTTACAACATTAAGGATTTAACTAATTGACAAATGATATTATTGAAAAACATATATGAAAAGTCTGCGCTGCCGAATTTCTTCAAGTTGCATTATTATCGAATTACCCAGCAAGGGACGCTAATGCTGCGGGGGGTATTCTGCGGCTTATTTGTACATCTTCTACTGGCGCGTCAACGGTTTGTTCTGGGACTGGGGCATCTGCCGGGACAGCTCCATCTGCCTTGTAAAGCAAAATACATATATAATAAAGGATAATCTTCTTAGGAGAATTTTTTGGTAATTAATTAAAGCAGTTTTACAAATTATACTTAATCTGGTCAATTAGTTAAGCAAATACTTCATGTAAAATATTATAAAACAGAAGAAACGAAATATAAAAAATATGTAAGTATAGACAACACATTATAATAATGTACAAAACTCATGATTGTGGTTTTATGCCCTTCTGTGTTTTTATTTTAATCTTAATTCTCTGTAAATGGCGCTAACGGCGGCTTGTTGCTCCTACCGTCTCTTTGATACTCTTGTGTGTATAAGCTGACTGATTACTGCTTTAAGTACTTGCATTTTGAATCGTTTTCACAGTCTTTCCAAAAATTAGTACCGCGAGTGTATTAGTTTGGTCAAAACTCAATAGATGGTGCTGAATGCAGTCGCAAAAGTTTTTACATATTGTATTCGACTATCTACCATCTGCAAGATAGTTTTATTTTTGGTATAATATTACCAGCTATAGACCGAGAAGTTTAATCTCAACCATTGCTAAACTGTTTGAAATGGCCAAGAATGATAGAATAATTAGTTTTCTAAAATTATGCAATTATATTCACGATGACCAACATGGCTTCATAAGTGGGAAAAGCAGTGACACGGCTTTATTCGACACTCTGCGCGAAGTCTATAGCGGTATAGATTCTGGCAAATACACAGTTGGTATGTTTTTAGACCTAACTAAAGCCTTTGATTGCATAAATAATACAATTTTATTATTTAAACTAAACCAAATTGGTATTAAAGGTGTAGCCAATCAGTGGTTTCAGACGTATTACCTGATCGTACTCAAGGAGTGAAATTACGCGACACTAGTTCGAAATCTATTAGCGTCAATATTGGCGTACCGCAATTTATGTTAGCGACCTGCATGTTCTCTCATTACAAAATTCAAAATTAGTTACTTATGCTGACGATGTTAGTATTATTATTACAGGAGACCCCATAAATGATACAATTGTTAATGTAAATAACATTGGCACTTCAGTGGAGGATTGGATGGTTGTTAATAATCTTATATTGAATCGAGAGAAGTCACCAATTCGTTGGGATCGAAATAGCTTTCACCCGGCAGATTATATTAAACTGCTAGGTATCACAATAGATCCTATGCTGAGATGGTCACATCATGTTGATAATCTCTGTTTAAAATTGTCTAAAGTTTGTTATGCCCTCTATACTTTGAGAACATCATGTGACTATGAAACCGCAAAAGTTTTTTATTGTTCAAACTTTCAGTACTTATTACGGCATGGAATCATTCATTGGGGTTTATGTTCGGATTCTCAGCGAATTTTCGTTTTACAGAAAAGAGCATTAAGGATTTCGTGTGACCTTCCTTATCGTCAAAGTTGTAAGATTTATTTCAAAATGCATAAGCTATTAACATTTTTTGATATTTACATATACGAGTGCCTATGCTTTGGAATAAGTTTAATATAAACAAGTCTAATCACAAATATAATACCCGACAAGAAAATTATCTGCTTTCTCCGAAATATGCACTTTCAAAATTTCAACGCAATTTAGAAGAATAAGGTGCACGTGTTAGTAGTGAGCTCTGTGTTTAAATACGTTAATTGGTGGTTATAATCGCTATCATTTAAAAAAAAATCGGTACCAGTAGTAAGAGTAGTTAGCAGTGCATATACCATTAACACTTTCTATTAAAAATATACAAAAGATTAGTTAAAATCGAGTGCATATACTCTGTGTATAATTCCCAATACACAGCCTCCGCTGAGAAGAAGCGCAACAAAAACCCAATAGAAAAAGAATAGCAGTTCTTATACAGTTATGAGTAAAGATGAAAATTTACTGGAAATTCCTTTTCAAAATAAAATAATCCAAACAATAATAGATGTAACTAATCAACAAACGATAACACTTAGACAAGAGATAACTGATTTAAAAAAGGTATTGAAATCAGATTGCAAGCGTATCGACGATGAGCTAAAGCGATTACAAAATAAATGTGAATATCTAGAAAAAAACAACCAAAAAGAATAACATAGTACTATTTGGTTTGAAGATTTCCAACGTCGGCCTGGTTGATACTGTAATTAACACCCTAAATTTGCACTTAAAACTAAACATCAAGATATCTGATATAAACGATATATACACTATTGGCAGAGAGAAAGAGAACAAACCGGTCATCGTTAAATTTGTCTCTTACTTAACGAAAAGGGAAGTGTTGTCTAATGCTAAGTATCTAAAAGGTACTAATATATTTTTATCGGAGGACCTTACACTAGAAGAGCGACTCCGTAACAAAACTCTAAGAAAACATCTGAAAGAAGCAAGAGAGAAAAAATTAAATGCTCATATAAAAAGAAATAAACTGTATATAAAGTGGCTGGTGAAGCATTCACAGCCGAGGAACTAGAAAATAATGATGAAAATGATTATGTAGATGTCGAATACGAACGAAAGTCTAGCAGCGCTCCACCAACGCCCATGGCAGGAACCTGGGACCCATTCACGCTCTCTCTTATAAGCAATACATCTCTGGATCCGAAGAATATTACTACAGATAAACAGGAACAGGGGGAAATAACCCCAAAAAAACCTCAAAACTTATCTAAAGGTAAAACGGACATCGTGGAGCCACGCAAGTTGAGATCGGGTTCGGTCAGTGAGGGATCTCAGCAGAAGGAAACCATATTCCAGCATCCCTCCTCTGAGCAGTTGGGAAATATCGTTAAGAAAACCGTCTACTAACAAAACTATTAAGGAAAAAAAGTAGTCTGAAGTGGTTGTAGTTGTATATAGTATGGGTTCATTGTCTTGAAGTGTATGTCTATTGCCGATTTTCGGTGCAGATCACTGGTAAGATTTTGTCATGTTCAGTTAGCTAGATTATAAAGTTAAATTAATAATGTCACTAAGAGTAGCTCACGTCAACATACGTTCATTATCGGCTCATTTTATAGAGCTAAAAACTCTATTAGAGAATGAAAATTTTGATGTCATTGCATTATCTGAAACTTGGTTGTCTCCGGAACTACCCAGTAAGATGTTTAATATTCAAGGTATAAACTTATTTAGAAGTGACAGAATACTCAGGGGTGGTGGTGTGGGAATTATTGCAGAACCACATCAAAGTCACAATGAGAGAGTTTGTTCGGTTGATTGTGTTGAGTACCTTTGGGTTCGTTTGCAGGGTCTTAATCAACTAGCTTATATCGGTGTTTACTACAGACCTCCAAAAGCAATTTACAAGATTCTTTAACGAATCGAGGATAGTCTAACTGATTGTGCTACTCTATCTGATTATAACGATCTGTTTGGGCGATTTTAATGTTAATCTATTAAGTTTAACAGATGTTAGTGCTAACAGAATGGGTGACCTTTTCAATGAGCTTGGTATGACTCAAATTGTTGATGAACCGACTCGCATTACCACCACTTCCTCTAGCCTCTTGGACCTGATTGCCTTGAATAGCGATGTGCCTGTACATATGTCGAGAGTATTTAATGTTCCCTTCTCTGATCACAAATGCGTGTCGTGTGCGGTATCTTTGAGAGTTCAAAAGTCGGCGAAAAGAACTTTTCGGACAAGATCTTTTAAGCATTTTGATTACGACAATTTTTTCTTGGATCTATACAGTGTGCCGTGCACTTGATCTATGATTACCTACCGTGGACTTGAAAGTATCTTTCTTAATGCTAAGCTTATCAGTGTCTTTGACAGCATGCCCCGGTGAAGCAAATATCTACAAATAAACCTCTGCTTCCGTGGCTTACTTACAACATCAAATTAATGATGAAATCTAGAAATGCTGCCCTTCGACGCTATCGCAAAACTAAAAGTCCGGTTCACCTAGACTTTTACAAAAGACTCAAGAATGAAGTTAATAGAGCTATTAGACGTGACTTTATACACTTTCTACATAGGTGCACGATGAATAGTGCGTCTTGTAAAACTATGTGGACAGAGTTAAAACGCTTAACCTAGGTAAAGCCTTCGATAACTCTATTCCGGACTTTGTTGATGATGTAATGCCTTAAACAGACACTTTGCGGCATCACCGAATCCTTCTACCGCTCCACCTGTTTGTTATCCTACTTGTAATTGGTGCATATAAATTCACTTTTCAAACACTTACCCCTTTAGACATAACTGCTCGCTGAATAAGCTTAGGCTCGAACGCATGCGGTATTGATGGTCTGGACATGGGAATGTTAAAGATCTGTGTTCCCTTGTAATGGATTATGTGGTACATATATGCAACGTTTGCATCGAAACATCCACGTATCCCTCATTATGGAAATCTGCTCTATTAGACCAATTCCTAAAACATCCAATATCGAGGATTAGGGACCTTCGTCCGATTAGTATATTGCCGGCTTTCTCAAAGATATTTGAACGATGTCTAGAAAACAGTTACAGCTCTTTGTCAATGAGGCACAAGTGTTACCGTGTGCCAGTCAGGATTTCGATCGGGACATAGTTGTACTACTAGCTTTGACTCACATTGTTGATGATGTTTTGCGGGCAGTCGACCGGGGTGAAATTACTGTACTTGTGCTGCTAGATTTTAGTAGAGCCTTCGATAGAGTGAATCACGACATTTTGCTATGTATATTGGACTCTATAGGTGTGGAAGCATCCTGCCTTATCTTTAATGAAATCCTATCTAGGCGGCAGAGTGCAGCAGGTTGCAGTGAATGAACGTTTGTCTGAGAAAATAAACATCTCTGCGGGGTTCAACAAGGAGCGATCCTTAGCCCGCTTTGTTCTCTATATATACAAGTAACCTCCAGCTGCAATTAAGCATTGCGAAATACCATATGTACGCTGACGACACGCAACTATATCTATCTTTAGCCCATCTCAATATCTCGAAGCTCAGCGTCATATTAACGAGGACTTACATGATCTGTCTCTGTTATTGCGATGAACATCAGTTGCAAATTAACCCTCTGAAAACCCAAATGATAGTTTTTGGTCCAAAAACATCTCGTCAATTTATACATTCTTCGCTGGATGTTCACATCAAATCAATAGAATTGCTCCTACCCATTGTGTAAAAGACCTTGGCTGTTTGTGGACTCGTCCTACGTTTTAGAGAGAACACCTCCCACCTCATCAGAAAACCAGTGCGTGCACTCAAATCTGTATTTATACACAGACATTTGTTTGATGCTCCCACCAAGTATATCTTGTGTCAGACGCTTGTGTTGGTCTCACTTCAATTACGCGGACATAGTTTATTCTAGTTGCTTGCAAGCATGAGGAGTCGAGGATACAGCGCGTTCAAAATAGCTGCACCCGCTTTATATACAGTAGCGAGGTAGACGAGGAGTTACTGGCAGACTGAGGCATACTGGCAATTGAATATGGCTCACTTGCGGCTGTCTTGCACTCTGCACTATCTTTTGTAAAAGTCTGAAATATAAAAGACCCGTATATCTCTATAACAAAGTTAGATTCAGATATCAATCGCATAACAGGAATATTCGTCATAACAATCTTTTGTCAATTCCGAAGCATAGGAATGAAATTTTTAAGCGCAGCTATTCCTACAACGTCGCAAAGGTACTGAATAATCATGTACTACCGACTATGAACGTCGGTATGGCCCATCTCCCGCATTAGATACCAACTCAAACAAAATTTGTTGGCCATACAATAATTAAAACTTATAGTAATGTGCACCTAATTTCAATAATGTTTGTAAGTTCATTGTTTTGTTTTTTTTTTTGTTTTTTATTTTACATTCTTTTTAGTTTTAGTTGTAATATAGGCTAAAGGAAGAATGCCGACTGCCATTATTATTAATGCAGGGCGATTTAGTCTTTTTGGCATATTTATCTGTTTTGTTATATTGTATCGTAATTATGTTGTGTATTTGCTCCAATTGCCAATAAATACTATTATTATTATTATTATTTAGAATTTATTGACTTCAAATTATTTAATCACTAAGTACCACAAAATATTAAAAAGCGATAGATTGTGAACTTGAAACGGAAGATTGAAGTTGAAAACGGTTGAAATACCATTTTAACGGCAGATCTGGCAACACTGCCCGAAATGTGTGTCAAATTAAGGCATTTTGCATTTACTAAACACAGTTTTTTTTCTCAGTGTAGCTCATCTACTATGCTGCATTTTTTATATATTTACTTAAAACCGATTGCAGATAATAAAATAGGAGGTGAATGTTTTTAAAAATACAAAAAAGGGTTTATATCATCAAAATCAAACAGTTAATTGTAGTTTTATAGTATTCTTCGTTTAGGAGTTGTCTAAAGCTAACTAGAAATTGGTCAATCCATTTCTTCAAGTGAATTATAGCCTATACAGCTGGATAAAAGTTTTTGCGATTTGGTAAGGGATGCATAGAACATTTTCCCTAACACTAAGGGCTTGCAAACGCTAAAAGCACTTATATCGAATCAAGTGAAGACCTCTTAGTCCTAGATATACTGGCGAGTATTTTAAAGTAGAGAGAAATATATAATTTAACCCCTTTGAGCAATTTAAATCCCACGTTTCCTTCCCCAATGAAATTTATTGGCTGCTTCCAATATTAAAAGGTAAACAAAGACATTCAGCGATTCAAATAATTTGATAGTAGATACTTACTCCAAAATTTCACCAGCAGGGCTAGCGTTGGACATAATCAAGAACACACTTAGTACGCAAAACACAGCAATCATTTTGATATGTATGTTTAGGCGGTATATAATTTAGTGATACTTGCTACCAAATCAGCTGTAACTGAATTGTTCGACTAATTGTATTCTACGCTTCTTGTATATCCACAAAGCCGTTAAATTGTAATTGCCATGATAACGTAAATTTATAACGTTATAGATTATGTATATTCCAGGCGGTAAATGGAAATTTCCTCATGCCAATGTATTCCAGATGCAGATCCATCCCAATAAGAACATAAACGTTAAGAAAACGTTGTTCTTAACGGTAACCGAACGTTTCGTACGTTTATAAAACAACGTCGAAGCGACATATCTATGTCCGACAAAATACGTTGACAAAAAGTTACTTATTAAGCGTTATTTCACGTCATATGCTAATGTTATTTTAACGTTTAATTTTTAATAGAAAATATCGTTAAATAGAAACGTTTAACACAAGCTGTATTTTAACGTTTAATAAACCACCTCTGTAAAACGTAAAAAATCGGTTTACAGGTAACGTAACTCAACGTTAATCCTTCGTTAGTGTGGTGGAGTATGCCATACCCCTAGTATGTTTGCCTACATACTGGGTATGGCAACTACACACACTAACGAAGGGTTAATAAAATTTCTATATCAAACCTTTATAACCACGTTAGTAGTAACGTCACATCTGCGTAAGTTTAGTGAGGTGCCGAATGTATTGAAAATCAACAGTATGTGGTGATAACGAAAAATTGGTTATAGATTAAAAGTCATAATGTCCAATACTAAATTAAATTTTATTTAATTAAATCATTCAATGATCACATCATAGTATTGAACTCATGATAAGCTCTTCAATAAACATAATGCTTCTTCAGAAAAACTAAAATTTAATTACCTATAAATATAATACAATGCAATAATAACAATAATAATAATAAAAGATAATAGAATTCTTACCAAAACTAAGAAAGTAACGAGGTCATTTCATTTATAGATATATACATTTTCCTTTTTCTGCACATCCAGGTCTTCTACCTAAACAGTCCATTGGGGCGTATATTTCACCAGTCCTTCACTGCACTTTCTGCTGTATGTATGTATTGTTTAATTGTAACTTAAATGGAAGACTCAAACAACAGGTATCATAAGTAACATCAAGGACTACAGGCTGTAAATTTTAGGGATATATATATAAGTTAATGTTTACTTTGATTGGTTTCCTAGATTTTTGTATTACAAACGAATGAAGTATTTAATACTCACTGTATATTGTTACTATAGTTTCCGTATTATCTCTGGTCCCGTTTTGTGAAAACTAAAGTGTTCCTTCCTTCCAGTTATGCTTCACTGCAACGACGTCATGTAAAGCATAGAATAATTTCTTTTACACAAGGATCCAGATTTTAGAACCATCAGCATTCGCTAACCTATATATTTGAAAATAAAGTAAGAAGGTGGTGTATACTAAGAAACCAGGTTCCTCAAGAAAAAATTTTGGAATATAGTTAAATTTTCTGACATTAGTGTTCTTATTTTAAGATGCTACTATGCTGTTTTGCCAATTGTGTATATGCATATACATAATTTATACGTGCAATGTGCATCGTATATGCAAATTATACCAGATAGACTTAATTGATGGGGTACCTAGCTACTCACCGTTAGTTAAATACACTGATTGTTGCGTATCACATATTAATATAAAACTTTGTTATAAAGATAAAGAAAGTTCTAACACTCGACTAGCGTAGTAAACATGTAACTGCAAGTTCACCGTGCACGTTGCAAGATGCGCAACAGAGGTGGAAGAGTTTATTTGAAATGGGGGAGGATGATACATTCATCAGTAGTGCAGTTTTAAATATAAGTAATTGTGTTACCTATTGTTAAATACATCTTGCATTCATTCATGCAAAAGCACATCTTATCTTAAAACAAACAAATTTAACACCATTTTATTTTAACTATACTTTACTTATGCGTGGATTGGCAGTTAATAGTTTTTCAAATTTCAACGTTGCTTTTAACGTAGAGTAAATGGTGAAACTACGTTTTATTTTAGTTGTACTTGAAATATGCGTTACGTTTCAGTTAATATTTTTCATTTTTCAACGTTGTTTTCAAACGTCTTTCAACGAGTAAACGGTGAAACTACAACGTCATATTTTAGTTATATCTAAACTATGCGTTACATTCAGCCACTAATTTCATTTTTTCAACGTTGTCTTTCACGCAGAGTAAACGGTTGTAACTAAAACGTTTTATTTTAGGTTATATTTAAACTATGCGTTACATTTCAGTTAATAATTTCTCATATAGTACGTTGTTTTATAACTAAAATAAACGATGGCAACTACAACGTGTTATTTTAGTTAAATTTAAACTATCCGTTACATTTTTAGTTAATATAACGTCTTCTTCAATGTATAGTTAAAAATGGTTATATAATAAAGTTGTTACTTATAACATTAACGTTGTTTCAACCAATACAACGTTAAATTCACGTAAATGTAACTAACTTGTTCTCACTGGGATAATGTTTGTGTAAGGTAGGAGAAAGAAAGACGACTCATTGTCAAAGGATAGTACCTATCACCATGACATTTTCGCGTTTTGTTACCTGGCGAATGGCGGCCGTCAAATAGGAATAAAAATTTGTCGCCCGTTTCGTTTGAAATTTACCTTACCGACGCGATCGATAAAGTAGTAAGGGGTGTTTTTATTTCGAAGATATGTCCGAGCAAACGTGTGACGAGATTGTATAGCTCTACCACACCGTTATATATACTAAAATTGGAGGGTATCTCGTCAACATCTGGCCTGTATAGTTTACCTACACCCTTTTCCAGTGACGTACGGCTGGTATACTTCCACACACGTCAGTGAAATTGTGAAACTTCCGATAGTAGATATTCCCTTTTTATCGGCATTTCAACTTTCCAGCTTTTCAACGCGATGATGTCAGTGGAAATGACCTAGTTTTCAGCTGAATGGCGAAGTTATTAGCGATTTATGGATGGTATTTTATAATTAGAAAGCGGAGGTCTTAACCGGGTGGTACCGGGGAATCATTAAAACGTTAAATAACTGCGAAGTAAAAGGGATTTCCTGCATAAACTATCTGCACGTCTATAATTGTGTTGGTAAAGTTTTGAAAATTCAATAGAATGCCTGCAGGATGTTCTTAATCACTATTAGATACAATTTTTCCTAGTAAGGGAGAGTTACCTAAAGGTGCGTCCACACGCTCGGAGTTCGCCGAACTCCGAGCACTAGTTTGGCGAACTCCTAGTCGTGTGGACGGGCAGTTCGGGGTTCGGCGAACTAGTCGGGCAAACTGTTTGCCTATTTCCGATCTGCATTGGAAAATGGCGTACGTCAACGTGTACGAATGTTCGGCTAGACGGAGTTCGTGCACCCGTCCACACATTCGGGAAGGTATTTAGAGTGAGAGGGAAAGCTGTTGACATCTGTCTAGTGAGCTCGTCTCTTACTAGTCATACTATTATACCTACAGTTAATAACTGTTACATATGACAGCGGGTAACAGATACAAATTTATTTACTGAAACTACTATGTCGTATGCTGAAAATGACAGCTTTGCCAAAGATAATAAACAATTCGACGTTTTTTTTTTTTGACGTTGATATGAGTGCAATTTTAGTATTCATTATTACATTAAATTGATGCATTTCAAGTAAATTAAAGATCTTAAGTTTTATAAAAATTAATCTTTAAAACTAATGTGTAGATAAAGCAATGAAATAATTGCAATGTTATCCTAAATATTAAAACCCTGTTTAGTAAAATTCAAGAAATTTGATGAATTTTACTAAACAGGGTCGAAATGTATATTGTTATGTGATGATCTGGTTTAAATGCAATATAAATATGATTTTTGTCTATAAAGAGGCAAATTAAATTTAAAAAATAGATGATATTTATTAATATATAATCATTTAAAAGAAACCACCCTCTTTCCCCACGGCCCTCAATTTGAAGCGATAAAGAATCCATACATCCCCAGTGGACCGTGTTTGTGCAAACATATTCGCCTCATTGTATCGAAGCGATCGGAAACTGAAAGAAACGTCGAAAAAAACTGGCGGAGGCGCTCTGTTAGCCGTTAAGAACTCTATTGACAGCTTTCCTCTAGATTTATCTCACATTCAGAATCTTTGTATTAGTATTGATATTGTAGGTTGTAAATGTATTTTTAAGAATTCTATTGTTATTCATGTTTATGTAATTTACGTACCACCTGATGTAACAATGAAACCTTGAATGTTTTCTAGATGAATTTGAACTGTCTATTATAAACAATTCTCATACTCTTTCATAGGTGATTTTAATGTTCAAATTTAATAATGCTGAATCAAGCGATATCCGCAGTTAACATATTATGTAATTTCATAGAATTTTGCGATTTGAATCAATATAATCATGTAACGAATGTGAATAATCGTCTCTTGGATTTAGTCTTAAGTGATTTAACAATTGATGTAACTAAAGATGATACACCGCTGCTACGCGAAGATCTACACCATCCTGCACTTTTAATGAATTTGGAGCTTTCAAACAATGACAGTGGTTTTGCTACCAATCCTCATGCAAAAATATATAATTTTAAGAAGGCTAATTTTGGTAGTTTGTACAATGCTATTGCAGAGACTGATTGGTCATTTTTATCGAATTTACGGGATGTAAATGTCGCATGTAATTTGTTTTATGATAAGCTTTATGCATTGTTTGATCTTCATGTGCCCTTTACAAAAAAACAAAACAAAATGAATACCCTCCAGGGTTTAGTAGTGAAATAATCAACAACATCAAATTAAAGGTTTATTATCTTAACCATTACAAAAAAACAAACAATATAAGAGACTTGGAACAGTTTAAGTATATTAGATGTCTAGTAAAGAAGCAGATTCGAGCAGCTTACAAAGCTTATATTACTAGAGTTGAAGCATCAATTGCTGATGATCCTCAGAAATTCTGGTCCTTTGTGCAAGGAAAGCGCGGTCGTTCTCGCATACCTGGATCGATAAACTGTGGAGATATAGAATTTGAAGGTCCGCAAAGCATAGTGGATGGTTTTGCGAATTATTTTAGCAGTGTATATGTAGCTGATGACGTTGGTATAGACAGCGATAGCTTTACATCAAGTGCTCCATTAATTACTATTGGCTGTATAAAGGAATCGGTAGTGTGTACTGCAATAAAAAAACTAAAAAACAAAATGACATCTGGACCTGACGGAATTCCAAGTTTTCTGGTGCGTGATTGCGGTGTTGTCTTGGCACAACCTCTTTCCACGATATTTAACATTGCACTAACGACTGCTAATTTTCCGAGGGCCTGGAAAGTTTCCAAGGTATGTCCTATACTAAAATCAGGTTCATCAACGAATATTACCAACTACAGACCTGTTTCACTCTTGAATAACTTTGCGAAAGCCTTTGAAATAGTATTATATTCATGCATATATCCGCGGGTTAAAAACTTTATTTCGCCAGATCAACATGGTTTTATGGAAAAAAGATCAACGGTGACAAACTTGACATACTTTACACAATCCATTTCGAGTGTTTTGAATTCACGTGGTCAAGTTGATACTGTTTACACAGATATCTCAAAGGCATTTGACAAAATAAATCATACCATCTTAGTTAAAAAACTTGAAAAATTTGGCTTTAGCGACCAGCTAAGACAGTTTTTTGCCTCTTACCTTTTGGACCGAACGCAGTACGTCACTTACAACAGTTTTTCATCGAAATGTTACACAGCTGTATCTGGAGTACCTCAAGGATCGAATCTAGGACCATTACTGTTTATTCTTTTTATTGATGATTTGCTCGATCATATTGATTGTGGGAGGTGCATTTTTGCTGATGACCTAAAAATATTTCGAGAGATTGTTACTAGGGCAGATTGTCTCCATTTGCAAGAGCAAATCAGCAACATTGCCGAATGGTGTACTCACAACAAACTCGAGTTGAATGTTTCGAAATGTACTGTTATGTCGTATACAAGAAAAAGAAATCCCATTGATTTTACTTATGTTCTTGGTGATTTCCCGCTTGCTCGCAGTTCTGCCATTAAAGACCTGGGAGTGTATTTTGATCCCTCCCTCAGTTTTGTGTCTCACATGAACCATATAACATCATCAGCCTTAAAAACGCTAGGCTTTGTAATACGAAATTCGCAGATGTTTAAAATTGAGACCGCTATAGCTTTATTTCGTACCTATGTGAGAAGTAAGCTAGAATATGCGTGCTTAGTTTGGAATCCATTTTATAGAAGCCATATCGTACCGATCGAAAAAATTCAACGTAAGTTCCTCAAATACTTATTTTATCGGCATGAGGGCATTTACCCCTGTAGGGGATTTGATTATGATGTACTGCTCCAAACATTCAATTTTGAATCTCTGGAAATGCGACGGAAATTATCAGCATAAAATTTTTATATAATCTTATACACAACAACATTGATTGTGCTTACCTGTTGTCACAATTACAATTCTTGATACCACGAACTTCTGCGCGACTCAGTTCCACCTTTTATATACCAACTGTTACAATTAACTCTGCGTTTCATTCACAGCTATTAGTTATGACGCGTAATTTTAATATTATTTCACACCACTGCGATATCAACTACAGTTCACTACTTGAAATAACCGATGCATGTAGAATATATTTGGCTTAATTTTGGTTTGTGTATTTTTTTTTTTTATTAGTATGTAATTTAGTATGTTAAGATACATTTGCTTTTTTTCCAATTTTCTTTATGTTATTTGCTGTCTGCACATTATATTTATAATTTTGTCCTTTATATGGATTGTAATCTGTTGGACAATAAAATTCTATTATTATTATTATTATTATTATTATTGTAAATATTACTCATACAGGTGTATGATGCTCGTAGATAATTGGATAAAAAATGGCGAAGAAATTTGAGCAAAAAATATTTCTTTGATTGGCCTATAATTTTTACGACGAATGTTTCAATGATAACAATCACGTTGGTCAATAAAACTACTTTCTTTGTTCGAGTTTATTCGCCATTGTATATGCAATTACCCATACATTCATCATCGTAAACTTGGAAAAACAAAGAAATTAAATAATAGCATAAGTGATTGTAGTTGTCAATATTTTCATAACCTAAAAATGAATTTACTTTCACGACCCCGAGATTAGAAATTTATTGACGATTTGATTATAATTATTACATACGTTTGTAAATTATTTTTTACTGTGTTTAAAACTTTTGCTTTATATGTTGGATTGGTTAATATAATGGTTCTAATGATAAAAGCTGACATTATACTTTGTTTGCGGATGAAAGGTTGAGCAGAATGAAAATTTGAATACCGACCAGAAAATGTCGGTTTATAATACAATTTTGTCAAAATTTTAATATTTTCTCGAATCGAAGCGAGATCTAAGTAGTTTGAGCTGTATTTATTTTCTAATTCAAGCGTAAAGTGTAGTTCGGTGTGAGAGTCGTATATATTGGTAAAATTGTGAATTTAATCTTCTGGAATACAAGCCAAACAGTCGTCAACTACTAACAACATTAACACCACTTTTCGCTGTTATTATAATTTTACTAAAGCAAACAAACAATATCTTTTAAAAAAAACTCACGACCGAGTAGGCTTTGCGTCGTTGTTTTGAATCTAATTTGGTACAGTGGTATTCTCTTTACCATATACATTCAGAATGTAAATATATTTTTTCGACAAAGTGACATTCAATTGTGATGTTGTTAAAATGTAGTTTTAGAAAATTTAAACTTTTACAATGTTTGTGACGTGAACTAAATGTATATGTAAGCATAGCTTTTTTAAATAGTAAGCATATCAAAATATTAATTAATATTAAAATTATAGATTGTTACAAAGTAAATTAACAAAATGGAACGTTTCTGAAGAAGACAATAAAAATGATCGAAACGTAAGCAATATTTTATTACTTAGTGTGAATCCTCATTAAAGAAATATTGTAAAGTTAAATAATAGCCGCTATCTCAAGAAAGAAGAATCCTTAAATACATTATCGGCTAAGAATAAAATTTCACCGAAAAACAAGAATATTTTTCCGTGTTTACCACAAGGGATAGAAGTTTTAGCTACAAGTGCATCTTATATGTTTACAACATATATATGAATTGTGAAAATCAGTTTTCGGAAAAACAATTTTTTTGAAAATTGAAATTAATTCTTTTTCGCCAAAAATAGGACTTTTTAAGGGTTGCCATTTTGGAGAAATATAATAGCTATTCAGTGTAAGTTATTGGCCAAACAGGAGTGTCTTTCGCCTTTAGATTAATCGATTGATGTTTGTACCATCTTACATTAAATGAACACATAATAATAATTATTATTTTTATTATATTTACAGTAAACATCAAACTGCATTGAATGCATAATACATACAAGCCACTAATATTTCAATTATAGGGCAGACGAATAGTTAAATATTTATTTATTTAATTTGTAGTAAGGCAAAATCGATATTTTCCAACTAAAAGTGTAATTATTATTGATAATGAGGTAGGTTTTGGAATCCATATAGAAACCGCACGCATATTGTTTGATTTATATTTTGTGCGATATAAATTTAATTTTAATGTGCGTACATGCACACATATATAATGAAACACCATTTATGTTCAATCGAATTAATGCCTTTCTTTCTGTGGATGACAGCACATAACAGCCTCATTTCATTGGGTCTTCTTTTCGCTTAGGATTAGCCCTACGGGCTCTGAATCCTCTCATCCTGTCAATTAAGTGGATTTCTGTCTCTCCACCATATCTATTAATTAAAATTTGGCTTCCGTCTTGCCATTTAGTTTTGAAGTCCTGTCGTTGTTATTACATTGCCGCCCTTGTCGGTTCGGGAAGGTCCAGATGGTCAACAAATCCGCCGAGGTGTTATTTCCACATCGTCGTCGTATCTTCTTTCTTCGTTCTTCAAGATTATTTTCTATAGCTCTCGACGTTATATGGAGAACGCGTTGACAGTTCGTAGTCGCCACTTGGTAAGTATATATATATTTTTTTTTTTTTTTTTTTTTTTTTTTTTTTCAACATTACAATGGTTCCATATATGGAAGAAAGCGTCAGTAGAGCAAAAGAAAAAGTTATACAATACTAGGTAAATTTGATATTTGAAATTCTATGTGACAGATGTTTACAGAGTATGTGAGTGTTTTATTTTACATATAGTGTAACAAGACATCCTGTCACTTGTCAAAATTTAAAATAAAATTTGTTAAGTTCACCATCTTATAGGTATTTATTATTTTTTTTTTTTTTTTTTTTTTTTTTTTTTTTTTTTTTTTTTTTTTTTTTTTTTTTTTTTTTGGTGAACAAGTGAATGAGAAAAGGTGTAAAGGGCCTGAGGTTATGTATAATTAAAAGATAAGTAAAATGAAATTGAGTTGAAATGAATTAAATTAAATAAATTGATATATATGGCCAATGTATAATAAAAAATAAAAAATATTGTAGAGATAAAAACAAGGATAAAAGATTAAAAATTGTAAAAAATTGTAAAAAGATCAGGTGTATAGGGCCTTCGTAAATACTCAAATAGACTAAAACAGATACGGTGTATATGGCCATTAATTAAAGAAATAAAAATGTTGTATAGATAAAAAAAATTTAATTTTTTTTTTAAAATTGGTGTAAAAGACCATTGTATTGAAATTTAAAAAGATTTTTTAACTAAGATAAAATTTAAGTTAAGGCTAATTTAGAATTTTAAAAAAAGATTAAAAATTAGGGTTTTGGGGCTGTCCCTAAGGGGACCCGCACCTCATCGGGCAGGCGCCTGACGCCCACTCTGGGAGGGGGACGGTCCTGCGGATCAATCACCCCTTGAATAAGAGGGTTGTCGCACAGGGCCGCCCGCTCCCAGGTGCCCCTCGACAACTTCCCCAAAAAGGCCTCCAGCGGCTCAACATCCAAGTCTTTCCTGACATCTATGTTCCTCACAAACCACGGCGCACCGACCATGGGTCCTCAGCGTCCTGCTCTGCAGTACCTCAAGGGTCCTCAGACGGCTGGGAGCAACCGAGGACCAGGCCAGAGCGCCGTAGGTGAGCTGGGGTCTCAATATTGACTTGTATAACAAAACCTTGGATCTCAAGTTGAGCCCACTGGAGCCCCGAAGCAGGGGAAGAAGCGAGTTCCTGGCACGAATAAAGTTAGTTGATATGTATTTAATGTGATTGGCAAAGGTCAGGCGCCTGTCCAGGTGCAGGCCCAAATACTTAACTTCCCCCTTCCAAGGTAGCCGGGTCCCATTGATGTAAATGCAGTCCGCCGGCGGACCAGTCTTTCTGGTGAACCTGACGGCCTCACACTTCGATTCATTGATATTCAATTTCCATTTAGAAAACCAGTCTGTGAGGCCGTCAACCGCACGCTGGAGCCGGCGGACTGCCAGGTCCTCATTGCGGCATGCTGAATAAATGGCCGTATCGTCGGCATATATGGCTAAATTTGTTCCCGGCTCCCTTGGGACGTCCGCTGTAAACAGCAAGAAGAGCTCCGGCCCCAGCAGGGAGCCTTGCGGCACCCCCGCCACCTGGGCCCTCTCGGTCGACTGGCATCCATCTATCCTAGTAAGGAACCTCCTGTTGCTCAAATAATTTTGTATTAATTTAGTTAAGGATGTACTAATGTTAAAATTAAGCATTTTATATATTAGCCCGTTGTGCCAGACGCTATCGAAAGCCTGGCTAACGTCAAGGAATACCGCCCCCAACAGTCTCGCGCATCCCGAGCGCGTCCCTAACGGCTTCGGTAATCCTCAACAGCTGGAATTCCGCACTGAGGCCAGTGCGGAACCCAAACTGCTCCTGAGGGAGGATACCGAGTTGTTCGACTTCAGCTCTAAGGTGTTTTAAAATAATTGCCTCCACGATTTTGGACACGCCCGAGAGCAAACTGATGGGGCGGTAATTTTGTGGGAATCTCTTTGATTTACCGGGCTTGGGAATCAGTACTACAGCGGCCGTTTTCCACGCGATTGGGTAGTGACACGTGCGCAACACCCCAGACGCAATGAAGGAAATTGCCCTCACAACCGAGGGGGGAAAGCGCCCAATCATTTCGTTGGTAATACCGTCGAGACCAGGCGCTTCCCCTTCCTCAGCGACCTGATAATAGAGGAGATCTCCTCTTCGGTTACATCAGCGGATGGGAAGTGGGCATGTTACGTAGGCGGACCAACGCCCGCTCTACGTCGCCCTCCAAATCATCTTCCTCATCCTCCTCCACTACGGAGTCCCGGGCTCTTAAAAAGACGCCTTCCAAGTACTCCGCGTGTACTTCTGCCCTGTCGGCGGCCGTAAAAGCCAAGCCGGCAGTTCCTTGTAGGGGTTCAGCCGGTTGCACCCCCTCCCTCCGGAGGGCCTTAGAGACCTTCCAGAGGGATCCGTCGTCCGTGCTGAGCGATAACAGTTTCTCAGCCCAAGACTCCTGTTCAAAATCAGTCAGGGCTCGTTTCACGGCTCTAGTCAGCTCATTGGCCCGAGCCCTGTCGCGCGGGCAACAGGTAACCCTGGCCTTTTTCACGGCCTTTCGCTTTTCCTTAATCTGGTGTCGGAGACTTAAAGGTATCCGCCTCAGCCTATCAAAGGCCACTCTCGGAACCTCTCGGGATGCCCTGGAGTGACAATCCCTAAGCCTCATTTGCGACATAAACCAAGGTTTTTAATAATGAAAATTGCTACGCCCGACATCACTAACGGGATTCACGGTTATTAACTACTCCCGTATTTGCAATGTAAAACCGCTGTGGTGTAATAAACGAGAAGGTCCTCGGTGCAAATGTAGGACACTGGGAGCAAGGACGAAATGTCCGTTTAATAACGTGAGATGAGGAAAAAATGGTAAAATGATGCCTCGTCATGTCGCGAGCACATGTTATTGGGTTAACTTGTAATCGTTTCCGCGTTATATTGGATTGGATAATAGAAATTTACATCATAAATGTTTTTGTAAAAAATGCATGTACATACGGCATGTTTAAGCCTCTGGTAATATGTCTCTTATACTTTGTAGGATAGATGTAAAAGCGAAGTTTGAAGGAAATTAAGATCTGAAACCCGAATGGAAGTGGTGCTAAAATTCATGTTTTCAATAATGGCAACATAACAGGAAGCTGTCCTAAAAAGCCCAGTATCTTTCCCAGTGGAGACCTGAGAACCTTCGAGGGTTCCAATAGATCTCTCCCGAAATATTTCTGCCTGAGTATCTTCAATTCCTCACATGTGCAGATTACATGTAAACTCATTTTCTCCTGTAGTTCGCATCTTCTGCACCACGGTTCACTTACTCGGCCTGTGTTGTATAGATGCCTTTTCAGGGGAGGGTGTCCAGTTACCAGCCCAGTAATGGTTTTACCTTCTCTTTTGCTGCGCCTGAGTAGATTATTATCAGAGAATCTAGCATCTCCATCCCCTATTAGCGCTTTGGTATGAAGTTGACCTTCAGTCGACCTAAATTTCTTTATACTTTTTTTTATCTAACCAGATCCAGATCTCCCTTCTTGCGAAATCCTTTGTAATCCCACATACGGGGTCTGGACCCATGAAGTGTCTTTTAGAGCCCTCCTTGGCTATTACATTGCCCTTTATATCCTCATGTCCCGGCACCCAAATCCGAGACGCCGCGCCGTGTAGTCTCGTGCCAGTATATTGAGGGATTGTTTGCAGTTCTGTAGTTTTGACCTAGTTACGGGATTGGAGACTGCCTTGATGACAGCCTGGATGTCAGTCATTATTTCAATTAGCCCCCTTTTGCAATCATTTTTGCAGGGGCTGCAAGGGCGAATACCTCTGCCTGGAAGACCGTTGTATGCTTCCCCAGGCTTAGGGATATACTTTGATTAGGGCTGGGCCCACAAATACCGGCTCCTGTGCCCTGGCTGGATTTGGATCCGTCCGTTAACCAGTCTATCCCATATTTAAGGAATGCCATTTTTAAGACCAGACATCATACATTCGAAAAGCTTCGCAATGCTATGAGAGATTCCAGTGCTCATATAATCCCGCAACTCCTCGTAAATGGTTTTGAGAACATGAGGCGTAGAGTTCGACTGTCTTCAAAGTAATGGACAACATTTTGAGCATCATCTTTAGCATTATTATCTTTTTAACTTATAATAAATATTTTTTAAAATATATTTGGCACAGATTTTGGTGACATACAAACTGTCAAAGAGATCAGTATGTGCATGCACTATGACTAATGATCATAGTGCATGCACTGACTACAAAAAAAAAGGATAGCCTACGCTAATCAGGAAAGAGTTTGAAAGAATGGTAGAGTGAACCCAAAATGAGAAGTATATATGTCGTCATATCCGTTTTGAGCGCTGGAATCGTTGGAAGAGTCTATTATACTAGCTTTAGGGATGTTCCTGTCATTTTGACAGAATTTAAGTATTTAATGTAATTTCCATCGTAAAAAAAATCTGCCCCGCCACTAATGACTTTAGCTCCTCTATTCTTAGTCAACATTACGATAACAACATATTGCTGTGTACTGATGGTACAAAAGAAAATTCAAAATGAATTAAAAACAATGAAAATTAAATTAACTAGCTCAGCGGATAAAAATTAAAAGGGCACAAAAGAACAATTAAACTCAGGGTTACTCTCGCAATAAAACTTATCAAGAAAAGTAAAATGTGGGTGAAAGAAATCTGACTTCCTTTAAATACACCAAAAATTGAAAAAGGTTGAATCAAAAATAAAAGAACAGAAATTTTGAATGACGTTAACAATCATAAAATTTTATTATTATAAAAAAAAAGAAAAAAAAAACATTTAGGTACAATTTGCAGGAAAACAAAAACCATGAGCTTGAGACTCTGGCCGAAATCAAATCCTGCTTAAGACTCTATAATTACAAAAGGACAATTCAAATCCTTTAACAAAGCAAAAGACAAATTTGTTCTAGAAGAAAATCCTTTTTTCGCAAAAAAACCACGTGGTTTCAAAATTAAACGAACTAAATTAATTTAAACGTGGACAGATCAAGTAAATTTTCAAAATTGAAATTTAAATACAAGCACAATGCTTCTATTTACCCAAATCGAGGTGATTAACTATTCAAAACTAATCAGCAAACTAGAAAACGGAAAAATTAACTCCTTAAACTAAAAAAAAAAAACCTTCCAGAACAAATATAATAACTGATCTTATATCTAATTTGTGTACACAAAAAATACAACAATTATTAATTAACGAGTTCCTTGATGGAGGAAAAGAAATATCAAATTAAACGAACAAATCTTTAGAAAAATGTAATACCAAAATGGCAGCAAAGAAATTAAAATAATATCTACTCACGCATATACATCAATCTCAGAACTGAGCGCCTCTTAGGGATAACATCGCATACATATATCAAAACCTGCGTGCACACGCAACGCACAAACGCAAAGAAAATTTCTAGAAGATACATTTGAACAACATATACAATACTAGTGAACGCAAAATGTACAACTGAATGAAATTAATTTCAACGACTGAACAATTAAAATAAATTTAACAATCAATTCAAATAACAAATCTTGTCAAAATAAACAAATAAAATTGTGCGACATTGATAAAGGTAAATTCGAATGAACAAGAAAACAAATTTGAATTTCCGAAAACCGGGGTGCCAGACCACAGCAATATGTACTTCTCATTTTGGGTTCACTATACTTGGGTGAAGCATTTCTTTTCGTAGAAACAAAATACAAGGATACATATCCGAAATAAACAAGCTTATAGAACTATACACATAATTCCTTCTAACACGAAGTTGACCTACATAGCACTAACGTGGTTTTATTACAAGTTACGATTGTCTTCTTTCGTCGTTTCATCTAGTTCGACGCCTTCGAGGAAATAGAAAAGCGAAACACAACCATTCTGAGGGTCTAGAGTCGGAAAATATACTTACTAGCCTGCGGCGCTTTTAAAAATGAAATTGAAGCAGGAAAAGTTAGCTTCCAACTTGGAAGAAACCTTCTTCCTCTCCTTTTTCCACGTCTGCTTTAAATTATTAAGGCGGCCGGATGAGAGCAATTAAGCCGTCCATTCGCTCATGGCAACTCCATCCGCTAATTTCGTTTCCAGGGGCCACAGTTGTATCGGCGCAACAACGTAATGTAATTTCAAACTACCTGTTGGTTGTTTTCCATTGCGTTCGCCGTCGTCCGTTTTAATTATTTTCCGCTCTGCCGCTTGATTATGAAAAAAATAGATTTTCCTCGTTATTTTCCCTCGCCGTCGGGATTATAAAAAATATACCGATTGGATGATAAATATGAATTTTATATTTATATCCGATTTTCTCTCTCCACAAACTTTTGGTAGAACGAGCAGATTGGACGATCGATCGGTAGCCTCGTAGGAAAGAAAGTCGAGAAAGACTTGATGAATGCGTTTGAAGTGAAATTTGTTTAGGAAGTATTTCAGGTTTGTGCACGGGTTCAGGGTAGCCGTTGTGCAAAATATATTTTACCATCTAAACATAAATATTTTATTTATTTTGCCTACTAAATGGAAAATGCGTATAAATGATAAATAAGAAAAGTAATTTCTTCCATTCTATTTAAAAAGAAATCATAGAAAATCATTTAATACATGTTTTGGGTTAAATTATTTTCAATAATGAATATAATAAATAATGTTTTTTTTTTATTTCGGGCATACAATGAGCACTTTGTGTAACTGTTTTTCCACTTTGTGACACTGTTTGTGGTGCCATTTTATAGTCCAAGAGCTGACGTCAAAAAAGCACAAGAGTTTCCGGAAGGTTAATATTTTTAAATTGAGTTGTACTTTAGTGATAGAGAACCAATTAACGTAGAGCTAGCAGTTTAGAGGCCGGGATATCTGGCGCTGGGACGCTCGGAAAGGTGTAAAATTAATTAGCATCTCTAAACTATTTTCTGAAAGTTTAAAGCTTCTATTGACTGCTGACTGATAGGGTCCTATTAAAAGCCAGTCTGACTGTTTGTTTCGTGAATTTTATAGTTTAAATTAATGTTTTGCAAAATTATTTATTATTATTACATATAATATACTTATATAAAATCAAAGGCCAATGAGTAAGGCAAAAACCTTGCTCTGGGAGGATCTGGGAAGAAGTCCCACACCATCCCAATAAGAACATAAACGTTAAGAAAACGTTGTTCTTAACGGTAACCGAACGTTACGCAATGTTTATAAACAACGTCGAAGCGACATATCTATGTCCCGACAAAATACGTTGACAAAAAGTTACTTATTAAGCGTTATTTCACGTCATATGCTAATGTTATGTTAACGTTTAATTTTTAATAGAAAATATCGTTAAATAGAAACGTTTAGCACAAGGTGTATTTTAACGTTTAATAAACCACCTCTGTAAAACGTAAAAAGTACGTTTATAGTGCTACGTGATATTATCGTTCAAAACAAACGTTTATTGGTAAGTGGAGTTTAACGTTCATAAAACATCTATGTAAAACGTAAAAAATCGGTTTACAGGTAACGTAACCTCAACGTTAACCCTTCGTTAGTGTGGTGGAGTATGCCATACCCCCCCGTATGTAGGCAAACATACTGGGATATGGCATACTCCACCACAGTAACGAAGGGTTAATAAAATTTCTATATCAAACTTTTATAACCACGTAGTAGTAACGTCACATCTGCGTAATTTAGTGAGGTGCCGAATGTATGAAAATCAACAGCTTTATAAATTATAGGTGAATTATCAGGTTCGTTGCATTCATGCGCTGTAAGACGCTGCGTTATAGAAACTGTACAACACTTACCAAGTTCCAGATGTGACATATATGTTACTTTATATTTACAGTGCCGTTTTATGTGGTGATAACAAAAAATTGGTTATAGATTCATAATGTCCAATACTAAATTTAAATTTTATTTTAATTAAATCATTCAATGATCACATCACAGTATTGAACTCAGGATAAGCTCTTCAATTAAACATAATGCTTCTTCAGAAAAACTAAAATGTAATTACCTATAAATATAATACAATGCAATAATAACAATAATAAATAATAAAAAGAAAATTCTTAAAGAATTCTTTACCAAAACTAAGAAAGTAACGAGGTCATTTCATTTATAGATATATACATTTTCCCTTTTTCTGCACATCCTGGTCTTCTACCCAAACAGTCCATTGGGGCTTTGGTATATTTCAATGTCCTTCACTGCACTTTCTGCTGTATGTATGTATTGTTTAATTGTAACTTTAAATGGAAGACTCAAACAATAGGTATCATAAGTAACACCAAGGGCTACAGGCTGTAAATTTTAGGGATATATATATAAGTTAATGTTTACTTTGATTGGTTTCCTAGATTTTTGTATTACAAACGAATGAAAGTATTTAATACTCACTATATATTGTTACTATCGTTTCCGTATTATCTCTTTTTGTGAAAACTAAGTGTTCCTTCCCTTCCAGTTATGCTTCACTGCAACGACGTCATGTAACAGTAATTAGAATAATTTCTTTTACACAAGAATCCAGATTTTAGAACCATCAGCATTCGCTAACCTATATATTTGAAAATAAAGTAAGAAGGTGGTGTATACTAAGAAACCAGGTTCCTCAAGAACAAATTTTAGAATATAGTTAAATTTTCTGACATTAGTGTTCTTATTTTAAGATGGCTACTATGCTGTTTTGCCATTTGTGTATATGTATATACATAATTATACGTGCAATGTGCATCGTATATGCAAATATAACCTGGATAGACTTAATTGATGGGGTACCTAGCTACTCACCGTTTAGTTAAATACACTGATTGTGCGTATCACATATTAATATAAAACTTTGTTATAAAGATAAAGAAAAGTTCTAACACTCGACTAGCGTAGTAAACATGTGACTGCAAGTGCACCGTGCACGTTGCAGATGCGCAACAGAGCTGGAAGAGTTTATTTGAAATGGGGAGGGATATACATTCATCAGTAGTGCACTTTCAATACAATAATTGTGTTACCTATTGTTAAATACATTTTGCATTCATTCATGCAAAAGCATATCTTATCTTAAAACAAACAAATTTAGCACCATTTTATTTTAACTATACTTATATACTTATGCGTTGGATTGCAGTTAATAGGTTTTCATATTTCAACGTTGCTTTTTAACGTAGAATAGATGGTGAAACTACGTTTTATTTTAGTTGTACTTGAACTATGCGTTACATTTCAGTTAATAATTTTTCTTATTTCAACGTTGTTTTTTTACGTAAAATAAGCAGTGAAACTATAACGTTTTATTTTAGTTATATTTAAACTACGCATTACATTTCAGTTAATAATTTCTCATATTGTAACGTTGTTTTATAACCTAAAATAAACGATGCAACTACAACGTGTTATTTTAGTTAAATTTAAACTATCCGTTACATTTCTTAGTTAATATAATGTTTCTTCAATGCATAGTTAAAAATTGGTTATATAATAAACGTGTTAATTATAACCATTAACGTTGTTTCAACCAATACAACGTTAAATTCACGTAAATGTAACCAACTTGTTCTCACTGGGATGTTACTGATAGCCGCAAACTATTATTATCCTTCTGAGTGCTGAAGAAGCAGCCTCCACGTTTCCTTAAATTCCGACAGGTTTTTCACACATTGGAAGTTGAAACAGGAAAGGAATAATGACCTAAAAACAAACAAAACAATAGCAGTACCTATTCTAATACTCAACACTAACTTAATTCTAATTATTCTAACCAATAGTAATTAAATTAAAGATCTATATTTTAAATATTTATCGTTTAACACTAATTCTGACCACTAAAGAGCATAAAATATTCATTCATAAATATGTGCTACCCTATTAACTATCTAAAGTATCATGTCGTAACCTATCTAGTTTTTTAGCAACATTATTAAAAAATTCCCACTATTCCACGGACACATTATTTCTAATATCTCTTTCACTTCGCGGCCAGCACGAATCTTCGTACGCGACCGCCACTCATCAGCGAGTGAACATTCAAATAAGACATTCAAATAAGACATGCCCAGGTGTATCTGCCAATCTTTATCAAGTTTAAGCTTAAACGTTTTTTTTTTTTAACTAAGCTAGCCGAAATTAGTCCAAATCTAATAATAGAGCTATCTCTCCTAGACACCGCCTCTTTCGCTAATTGACACGCCCTCTTATTACCGATTGTACCTACGTGAGCCCTAGTCCAAAAAAGTTTCATATACCCCTCACGCATCAACATCTCCCGAGTATCTAATAACAAATCAGTCGGCCTTTTTTAAATTCTCTAACGTCTTTAATACAGAGAAGCTATCTGCCATAATTCTCACGTCCCATATAAATTCCCATTCGCGCCTAATATAAACTATTGCCTGATTTATTACAACTAATTCTTCTTGAAAAATATTACAATGGTCCCCTTAATTTAAACTTTTTATTATGTATTTCAATACCCCTATTATAAACAACAATATCCGCCTCTGTACCGCCCTCACCCTTCGACCCATCCGTAAAAATTTCTAAACCCTCTCCAAAAGTACCTATAAATCTATTATAATGCTCAATAACTAATACATTTTTAATTCCGCGGGATGAATTCGGCCCCCTATATCTACTCGCCTTTCTAAATCGCCCAGTTCTAATCTAATTCCCGTTGCCGTAATCAAACCCTGAAACCTTATTTTATTTGCATCCCTATGAAATTTGAGTTCCCTTAAACGTAAATCGACTAATAAAATGTTCCTTTATACATTTTATTTACGAAAACTAAATTATTACAAATCATCCCAACCCCGTGCTCCAACTAAAATGTGAACTACACTAGGTTACCTATTCTAAGTACTATGTGGGTTCCATAACAATTGAAATGTTCCTACCCTAACTAAATAATTTCCCTATGATTCTTAATAACAAAAATATAATAATGTTTCTTTATACAGGAAGTAGTTGCCAAGTTATTTCAAATGGAGAGGTGGTATTTTTATTTCAAATTTAGATTCTACTCTGAATTTTACGTAGGATGTAGAATTTCGAGCAGTGCACGAACTGTATTTTATATTTGACCATTTTCGGGATAGTAGAAATAATACTATAATCAATAAAAAAAGCAAGTATCACTGCTACTTCTTTTCCAGAAAATAATCACTTGCTACAGTATGAGAAACCACTCTGTAGCACTTCCTGTTACACTTCACCCTGCTTTATATATGTTGACACTATGCCATAAAAGAGCAGCATATGCAGAATATCTAGCGAGACTAGACTCTAGTCTACCCTCAACTTTGTGCACTATATCCCTGATATATGGCCCAAAATTTCACCTTTCTTCAAAAATTAGTCCTAGATATTTGACAGTTCTAGCAGGGATTACTCGTTTTCCATTCAGAGTAAAGATACATGATTCTTGTTATCTTCCTCTTCTTACAAGAACAACTTAGTTTGTGATGTCTGATGCAATCTTTAATTTGTTTTAAGCATTTATTTGTGTTCTTTATCAAAGCATTTTCGTTTCTAGCCCCCACAAATGCTAAATCATTTGCAAAATCAATCGCCGTGGTATCCACCACAAGTTCCTAGGACACCGTCATACAAAATAATCCACAATGTCGACCCCAAAACTGAACCTTGCGGAACACCAGATCCTTCTCCAGATTTTTTGTTTTCTTCAATGCATATATTGTCGATGCGTCTTTTCAAAAACTATAGTGATATTCATGCAGGGCCACCTCTTTCTTTAATTTCCTTTCCAAACCTGTTTTTTATGTGTTTCAAGAGCTTACTTATTGTATTCATCATACAAAGAGGTTTGAAGGAATTTGTGATTCTGAAGGTTTACAATTTTTAAGGTTGGTTATCTTCCATGCATCTCAAGTTTCTTAAAATTTTAATTGCTTGAATAATAAAGTGTTCTTTTACGAATAAAGCCGATAAATACTATTTTTCTCTTCAATATTCACCTGCAAGTTTTTGCTTTCATCTCTTTTTTAATACTTGGCAATGTTATACCAATATGCATACAAGTATTTGGATTATAAGTATGAAAATTGTATAAACACCTCCAAATAGCAACTTGAGTTTCCCTCAGCGAATCATTATGGAATTCCATTAATGGAATTTTAAAACGCTTCTACTGCTATTATTCATAAATAATTCAATTCATTGTTCAGGACGAAATTGCAACTGTCGGTTCAAGTTAAATGCTAACTGTTGCTCTGGCATTACCAAATCTCCCAATACATATTGTTCGGATCCGATATAATTGAACTGTGAAAGCGCATTTGTTCGTCATAACACCTGACAGGAGGGAAATTAAATCTATCCTGGATAAAAAGATCGAATTGGCGTATTAATTAAGAAACCGAATGTCGGAAAAATATAGTACGTGGGAGGCAATAGGACGTGAAGCGCAATGTATTATCAGGCGGGTTATCGTGGTGGAGGAATAATGTTGCGCGCTAACGATCCAAGTTTTAATCGCATTGTGGGCTGCACACAGTGACAAATGATTTTCATGGCGTACGGAACGGTGTCGAAAATTGTAAAAATTGGTTGCGATTCGAAATTTAATTAGCCGTGGTTGGATTACCGGCCACAATGAAAATTATGATATAATTGTTAGATTCTTATTGGTCTGACTAGTCACTATATAAATTTATGAAATTGATATTTGTGTCTTCAATGAAAATGTGCAATATTAAAAACATTTATAATTAATAAAATAATAAAAACCAATTAAAATAACGCCCAAGATAATCGCGCCATATACACTATTACCACAATAAACAAAGATAAGCTTTTTTCTAAGTAAATTATCTCTTTTCTTCCAGTAGAAGACACTTTCCAATTTTGCCCTCTTAATTAGGTTGATAACCCTCACGGGAGTCTACCGCACAACGTCTGCAGATGCCCTGCAAGTCATCACAAGAGTACTTCCAATTGACTTACTGGAGGTACTAAAGGCGGCGGCAGAATACTAGCTAAGAAGAGGCAATTTGGACAAGTTGAGAAACTGATCTCCAGAAGAGCTACCACCAAGCGAGACATCACGATCTGGATTTAGATGTGGTAAGAGAGATGGTTCACCTCTACAAGGAGAAGGCCTTCATTAGTACCTTCCGGATGTCAACGAGCGCTAGCAGCTTACTCATTTTCAATCTGGTAGGAGATTAGTTCAGTTCTTAACTGGACATGGCCCCTACAAGACATACCTGCGTGACAGAGGGTTCATTGATGGGGACCTCTGCGAATGCGCCGGGTCGGTACACCCGAGCATACCCTCTTCGAGTGTGCGAACCTAAATGATATCGCCGATGAGAGGAGGCTTGTCCTGAGAGGGGTCGATCTGCGTGAAGCCCTTGTAAATAGGGATACATTCTATACCTTAAATTCGCTTGAGACCGCGTTTCAGACCATATCCACGATGCGTACAACTGACCATCACTAATTTATTGCCGATTGCCATACAAAACTCATCAAAATAAGTGACGTTCATGCCCTGCACTCTGCTGGGTGCCTTGGGTGCCGCAATTCCAGCGGCATAGCTATTGATAATAGGTTCCCCGGATGCTGTTTCCTGTAGAGTTGGGCTACCGTAAGTGACATAACCAATTATGATATTATTTTTATACCAAAAAGTGACTCACCAATTATTACTTCTTAATTACCGGACGTGACAACCTTTAGACCATTGGTCGATTTGCCGCAGTGCTGAGGTGCCTGGATGTGTGGTATACGAGTAACTTACGGATGCTGATGGTCCGTTCCGGAATTCCGGGTGTTCCAGTACAGGGCAGGTAAATGCAGAACATATACTTAAACTAACACTACCAACACTAGGTTAAGGTAGAAGATTAAGGCTTAATTTTTAACTAATCTGCTAACAAACTAACAACTAGATATAGTTTAGTTATAGGATCTAATTTAAATTGTATAACCAAATGTAAAAATAGCAAGAAGCATGTAGGACGCATGACTGGGATACAAGAAGGGTACTTACATGACGAACAACGAGTCCCCGCCTCCACGAGGTTAGGGACGGAAACGAAGCCTGGATCACTGCCCAAGCAGCAATAAAAATCCCAGGCACGGCCAAAGGGGAAGGTTTTGAGTCTTCTTACTTACCCTTCCTCCTATGCATGTGCTGCCTGTTACCCTTTGCACGATTTCTTTTTTTTTAACATGTTCTTTTAGGAATCTCTTCAATATCATTCTGTATAAACTTTACTATACAAATTGCATTCTGCATGTGCCAACAATACCAGATAAATTACGACTCTTTTTAATGCATTTAGATAACGAGTATCATGTTATTTTAACTTAGCAATGTAAATGTAATGTAATTAGGCCTATCATCCTCTTGAGAGCGGCTTCTTTGTGTAGCTGCTAGCTGTGGGGTTCTCCGCGCCCATTACTAAAAACCTTGTCTTCGCCAGGTCGTCGCATTGGCATAGCACGTGAATTGGTGTTTCATCCTTCTCTTGGCAGAATCTGCAAGCAGCACGATCTACCAGGCTTATGTTGTACCTATGCCAATTTAGTCTACAAAGATTCGTCAGCAGACCTACTATCATTTTGACGGATTATCTTCACTCAGTAGGTTTTTCGCCTGTCTCTGTCCCGGTGACTTTTGCCACCATTCTCTGGACTCGATATGTATCCATTCATCGATGGATTTTTTAATTTGCGATTCGGTAACGCGAAAAGAAGGACCAGTTCCGACCAATGAATTTGACGAACCGCGCGATTTACTTATCGGTGTTTGACTATGCATAAGTCTATGGCTGTAAACCTAGCAATAACTTGTATGTAAATGTATAGCAGGTTTAGAATTACTCCAATTGCAATGGTGGGGGTCGATCGTATCGCACCTGTGGCACACAAACATGCCCGCAGATCACTAAGAAAAGATATTGAACTAAAAAATGTAATTATTGTTTCTTAAGTTATTTATTATTGATAGGGGATAATTTATTGTCAAAGAAAAGCTTGTTATATAAGCGTCATTTTTTCATTCATCGATATCTAATTAATATATACTTAAACAGAAACACACTATAATTGATATATTTGTGGGTAAATTAAAAAATACGCCATTGTTGGCTTGAAAGAAGACAGTCACAAAGATTGTTGTTTTTAGTGCTAAAACATACTGAAATAGCTCCTACAAATATTAATTACTAAGTGTAACAATTTCCTACAGAATTATATGCACACTTTGGAGATTATTATACATTAAAAGCAAAAATCACTCTTTCCAAGCCACACCTTCTTGTTTGGCAATAAATTATTCACTTTTAACACGAATATTCATGTCGATTCGTCGATGAAATTTAATAACATTGATGTTATATTCTATTACAACAAAAATTAAAGTTATTTTTAGCGTTGCAGCCTTTTTTCCTAATTAAATTTCATGGGATTAAATGTGGTGTAACCGAGCACGTTGTTGCACAGCCATTTTGGTCATCTGTATAGGAACTCTGTAACTCGAATATCAATATCAATGTCAAAGCAATAGCGTATCGTATCGCTAACGTATTTGGTACTCTGTAAGGAAACCGATATTGACTTCGGTAGTGCTCGGAAAATATCAACTAACTGCTTACTTTTGGTCTAAATCTTGCCGAAATTCCTAATAGGTTCAGTCATGTGCCCTAAAGTAATCTTAAATATCTGTCATTTTTATTAACCTTTTTGTTTGACTTGGATTTTTTTTTATAATTTCATAATTTTGTTATAAAAGTTTTTATAATTTAATTTATTTATCATTATTAACTATTTTTTATATCAAATTAAATTGTTAAAAAAAGTTGAAAGTAATAAAAAAGTAAGCACGTATATTTATTATTGCGTTAAATTATGCTAATTTCATTTTTTTAATAAAATAATTTGTGATATATGTGATATAAATTTAACAATTTAAGTTATATAGTATATACATTGGTACAATAATAAATAAATAACTTGCTACCAGCGAATTCTCAGGGCGTATTAAATAGTAGCAATTTCCCAGAGCATGAGACTAGATTGAATAATAATAAAAAGTAAATATTGTTTATAAAAGATTATTGATATAAAATAAAATAAATGATTGCAAAGTACCAAAGGATGGGAAAGAAGGATAAATAAAACAACGTTTATAATTTATTTCCCACGCTGCGACTATCGGAGTCGTTTCGGCCAGGGAGGCGCCGGAGAGATGTCGGATTGAGCGCCACTGGGTTGAGTCAGCTGTTGCCTTCGCTGGCCCGACGCTGTCGCCCGGTAATTTAACCACAGCCCAGAATGACTATTTACCAGTCGGGAAACAAGGGATTGGTACTTGCAGAATTTTTATTTGTTGTTAAATAATTAGATTAAATGAAGAGGTTATTTAAATGACAAGAAAAAAAAACTAGTGCGCCAAGGTTGATAAATTAAATTAAATAAACTCAAAGAGACTATATAACAGTTATATTGACACGTGATTCGGTGAGGCCAAGTTTACATAATTACAACGTATAAATATATGACATGAACTGGTGGGAGTGGCGGGTTATTATTAAAAATTTGTATTATTATAAAGAAACAAGAAAATAAAATCTACTTACTCGATCGAGCATGCAAATGACTACGACCTACCATTGTTTTAAGGTGAAAAGATAAAGAAGCAACAATTAAATGATTTCACAAGTTACGTTAAATTTGGACAATGACAGCAAGACTAGAATATTAAAAAAAAAAAATAACGTTAAATTGGATTATGACCGCAAAGACCGAAATATAAACAAAAAAATTACGCTAAATTATGATTACGCCAATGGTAGTTCGTTACTACAAATACAAAGCAAATAACTCTTAAAATTAACTTACATGTAACAAAACAATGCACAAACGGTTGATTGTCACCACACCAGGGGAGGGTGAGGAAGAAGTAGAAGAGAGCCGGAGGATGGAGAAAGAAAGCCCGGGTCCAGGGACGACTTAGGGCGGCGGGGCTCGCAAAATCGCGCGTCAGCGGGGCTCCAAAGAGGCTTCGTAGTCAAAACACAGGGACTCAAACGGCTTCCGTGAGGTGGTTTCCTTACGACCAGATCTCCCCACAGGGGTTACCGACGGGTAAATTTGGTCGAAAAGGGTTGCAGCAGGGCGTCGCCTCTTAGACTCGTAGGTCTGCACACTTAGCGGGCTGGCGTGTAAGTGAAAATCGGAAGGGGAGAGGTATCTAGTTCCCGCGCTATGCCATTAAGTAGCCAATAGGATTCGAGTATCGAGGATTAAAAATTCGCAGGTGTTCGTGTTTGTGCGAAATTCTAACGTTTCAAGTACAGCGCGCACAAAAAAAGGTGCAACAATTAACAAAAATGAATAAATTCGGAGCTAAATATGAACGGAGTTTAATGGAATTTACGATATCAATGCATCTAAATATATGCTAAAATTTGACAATTTAAGATTTAGAAAAGGTCACAAATAAAGCGGTACATTAAAAAAACATTTCAAGGTTAAACGTGACGTTTATTGAAATAAGTAAATAGCGAAATTCTCGTAACTAGAAAAGGTCAATGAACTTAGATGATTTTAGAAAAGATAGTGTACAGTTGGAGAAATAAGAAAAGGTGTTTTCAACACGTAACAAACTACAATAAATATTCTATTGTATTTCTACTTTTACTTAAGAAATTGACTAGAATATCTGCACTATCTGCTAGTCTGCTAATATCACACACTCATTTTAATTGCATGTTCGTAATAGTAAAAAATAGTCAATTTTTTTTTTTAATAATCACATCTTTTACTTTAAATTTTAAAATTTTCAATTTTAACGTTTATGTGACACATTATTGTGTGTATGTAATTATTAAAAAAAAATTAACTATATGTTACTATTATGAACATGCAATTAAATTTACCAAACATTGAATATAAAAATGAAGACCAAATTGAAAAAAAGATGTAATAGTCACATCGAAACGTTTTTGTTTTGCAAATTATAAAAAGAATAAATCAGTGCGCTTCCAAAAAGTTTTTATTAATAATATTCATGTATTAAATCTTGTGATAAAATAACAATACAAATATAGTATATGTAACTTCGCTCATATAATGAAGGTCGTAGTTGTAATATTTTTAAATTAATCATTGTATGTATTTAACTCATTGATTTAACTAAAAGATATATGTATGTAGCCGTCTTAACAGTCTTAGACCAAATAAAGGAAGATTTAAGGTAACTACTGACCATTTACACATTTGTTCACCAAAGGTTAAAAATGTTGTAAAACTATTTCAAATGCAAATCGAAGATTTCTAAATCGTATATTCGCAAGTGCAACAACAAAGAGAGGTAAATACAGCTACCTTGTTTGATTTTAAACATCGGAAGTACGTTCGGGTCACGATGACGCCCGAGCAGATTTACAGAGTACCAATTTGTAATATCAAAGCAAAGCAAAGCAATATCGACTGTACAGAGTCCCACCCCTGGTCTAAGATAAGTAGAGCTGTTGAAGAGACTGCCAACTTAAAACGCTGCGCAAGGGTTTAAAAAATAAAAATACTATCTTCCCGATTATAACGCTTCATGCGGTTGGATACATTACTAAAGGTTTTGCAACTCGACTAAGTTTTCACCAGCATACAACTGCTCCATAAGTTATCATGGGTCTAATTACTCTTGTGTATAACCACAGAGTCAAGTTTAAGAAGTAACAAACTATTTTCATAATTCAAATTGTATTATCGTCAATCAAATTGGTGTTTTATCAATATCAGAAAATTACTTGAAAATGCTGTATTTGATCCGTGAGAACTAGCGATATTTCAATTGCATGTAATATTCTGACTACTGCTGTGTTTGCCAGAAACAGCATGTACACGTTCATTAAATCAGTTTTGCCAAAATCAAAATAAATCAAATGCAAATGTGTGCAAAACGATGGCTTTGATTCACATATGTTTCCATTTAAACACAATTCTTATCAAATATGTGGCGTCCTTCCTACCTTGCGGCGTCTAAAAAACATCCTACGCATTCAATATCAGTGAAAAATGAATTCTAAATCGGAATTTTCATATTTAGCTCAGCGTTATTCTCGCATAAATAATAACCAGTTCACTGTTAAGTGACATTTAAACTTGGTAGCGGAGTGTGTGTACGGCACCGGTGGGGTTCACTAACACACCTCGCGTTTCGTCCAGAGCCTCCTTGCTCGTTATACCCGAGAATTCGCTAGATAACGTCTCACTTAAATGGGAACTTATCAAGCCCAAAATGAATTCGTCCGAAGTTATCGCGACGATGAAGTTGAGGGGGAGCTCGTGACACAATACGCAACTCGAAACTGGAATAAGTTGTCTCGGTGAGGTGGTTGCCCCACTGTTGACATTACTCGTATCTTCGCGAACCACAATAGAAAGCAATTCCACATCAGTTACGGCTGATGGATCTCCTTCATAATCGAATACAAGGCGAAAGTTGGCTCTCTGTTAGAGATTCTGTTCTGTAATTTCTAGTATCGAATTTGATGATGTCTGTATTTTAAATTTTGTCGCATGAAGAGGCAAGTAAATTCAATGACCTGATTTACAGGCGCATCAAAACGGGACTGAAGCTGGAATTTAGACTACCACCCTCCTAGGAAAATATGCTGCGGTTCTTCAAGCAGAGCTATTATTGCATTCTGCAACTGAAATTAATCGGAGGACTTATGAAAATAAGGGGATCTATATTGCTACAGACAGCCAGGTGATACTGAGGTCATTAGTGAACCCCAAGATGTAATCAAGGCTGGATTGGGAATGTATCGGAGAACAGAATAGCCTTACAGACGACAATAAAGTCACTTTGCTGTGGATGCTCGGACATTCAGCAGTCGAAGGAAACGAAAACACCGATGAGTTAGCGAGAAAGGGATCACACGCTTCATATATAGGCCCGAAACCTGTTCTAGGAGTGTTTAAAAACACAGCACGAGAGCAGGTAAGAAGTTGTCTTAAAGAGAAACAAAAAGAACACTGGAATAATACATCTTACTCATGGTAAGATCTTTATTAACGGCTCAGTAGGAATCATCTTCGCATCGTAACAGGTTTACTAACAGGACACTGTACACTGAAAGGACACTTACAGAAAAATTCAGATCAACACTGGAGATACCAACTGCAGACTGTGTAAAGAGGGAACAGAGAATGCTTACCACATTCTGTGTGAATGCGAGGCTCTGGACGCAAGAAGACAAGCAATTTTTGGCGACAAATTAATGTATTTCTGCTATTAACTGTAATAATTAAGAGGATTTTTTCTCCTCACGCAGGGGTCGAACCTGCATGCTCCCGTTTACCGGACGAAGGCTTTTCCCGGGAAAAATTCTTGCTAATTATTACAGCTAATAGCAAAAATACTTTAATTTGTTAATTTTTCACTGTAAAAAGCTTGCAATCCTTCCATATTTGCTGTCCTGCGGGCTTTTCAAGATCTAATATCGACATATGTTCGGTTAAACGCTCGAACTTACATCTACTTAACTTACATCATGGTAAAGCGCTTGTCCGGTAAACGGAAGGATGTAGATTCGAATCCTGCGTGAGGAGAAATTTTTTTCTTGGCAAAAATTCTCCTAATTATTACAGTTAATAGCAGAAATACATTAATTTGTTAATTTCTCACCCAGAGGATTACTTCGAACAACCAGACAAAGACCTGTACAGATTAGTGCAGGGCACTAGGATACTGAAATAGCTGGTAAAAAGTAATGGGAGTCTAAATACAAAAAGCCAAGAAAACGCTGTATTCAGAGACTCTATGTCAGATAGCTCCCGTAACAAAAAAAAATATATCTCAAATCTCGAGTAATACCTATCACAAAAAAAGCACCCTTATTGAGATTCTTACACCATTGATAAATTAATGAATTATTCAATGTATCATTTTTTCTACCAATTTTATTTATTTTAAATGGAATGGTATAATTTTTATCGGTCTAATGAATTTGGCGAGCCATTTGCAACTAGTTTATATGAAGGTTTCCTATCCCTAAACTCGACCGTTTTTGAGAGATTTTCATTTTCGTGGATTTTTTGACATTTGCTCTCTTTCAAATAAAATCAAATATTTCATGAGATAGCAGATATTTAGTGGTTCTACTAAAGTCGATGTAAATTACAAGGACGTAGCTACAAGGTGTTATAGCAATAAACACTGAATCAGATACAGGGTGTTCAAAAATGCGCCTCGAGTGTGGATACCTTCAAGCTAACAAAACTTTTTTCTTTCAAATGGAACATGGTATTTTTTATTACAGCATTGAATGCAGCGCAAAATTCTACATCTATTGATATTAGAATTTGGTATACCTATTCTTAATAGTTTTTAAAGTATTAGCATTTCTTGCAAAAAATTGTTAAAAATATGCCTAAATTCCAAGTTTCAACCAAATACATGTACATTATTTGCCCAACCTATCTAAATACTTATGTTTCAGATATCTAATCTTCACTAGTTTCTTACTAATAGTAATGCCTTTTAGTCATAGAGAACGTACATTAATTGTTAGATATTAGTAGGCCATGAGATGTGCTAACAAATAAATTAGTCATATTTTAGGCAATAAATGCTAATATCTCAAAAACTATCAAAAATAGGTATACCGAACCCTAATGTCAATCGATGTAGAATTTTACGCTGCATTCAATGCTGTAGTAAAATATACCATGTTCCATTTGAAATAAAAAAGTTTTGTTGGTTTAAAGGTATCCACATTGGAGATGCGTTTTCGAACACTCTGTATGTGATTCGGTCATTATTGCCATAACATTTTCTACTTACGTCTTTGTACTTGCATCGACATTAATAGAACTACTAAATATCTGATACCTTATCAGCTATTTAATTTTACTTGAAACAGTGCAAACGTCTCAAAAAATTCAAATAAAATTGCAAATATCTCAAAAGCGGTTGAGTTTAGGGATAGGAAATCCTCTTGTAAACTAATTGCAAATGACTCAATACATTCATTGTACCCATAAAAATTGTACCATTCCATTTAAAATAAGAAAGTTAATATCAACACCCTGTATACCGAAAGTGCTATAAAGTTGAAAATATTTTTCTTAAAAAGATTATAGTGGGTCATGACTACACTGCCAGTTTCAAAATCAAATTCCTACTACAAGTTCAAAAAAATCTAATGACTCAGTTCGGTGGGACACCTGTATATAATCTTTATTTCCCATCGCATAAATTAAACATAAATATATACAAATATTCTGTTAAAAAAAAAGAAATACTGAAAATAAGCAACTAAAATAATTTCTTTTTATTCACTTCAGCTTATCGTCTACAACTTATAGGCCTAGCTCCTTGCAATATTTATCGAATTCTATTTTTTCGTTATTTAAATGTATATTATTTGGTGTTCCCATGCTCTAATTAATTTTAGGAAGTACGCGTTTTGTTTTTGTTGAATTTAATGCTTTCAAACCATTCCTTTAGGATTCATAAGAGTAATCAAGTTGTTTGTTTTAATAAGATAAAATCTTTGATTAAAATATTTGTGTAATTTGCAAAGATAATGATTTTCTGGTTATTGTTTTGGTTAACTATAAATAGAGCATTTAAAAATATAATAAACATAAGTGGGTCGAGCACGCTACCTTCGGGCACGCCGACGTTAGTGGTCGTAATGTTTGAATATACATCTTCATTAACTGTATGTAATTTTACTACTTGCTGACGGTTTGTGAAGTACGACTTGAACCAGTCATACGGCACACCCCTGATTCCATAACGATGCAGTTTCTCTAATAACAGTTTATGTGTCATCGTGTCGAATGCCTGAGTAATGTAAATTCAATGAATTCCTCTTCGTATTGAAATTTATTATGTAGTTTTAATGCATTTAAGGATTCGATTATCTTAAATGATTATTTTTGTGTAGTAATTATTGCCTTTTATAACTTTAAGGATCGATCTGCCAAAACAATTGGAAGCTCTTTTTTATAAACTTCTGACATGGTTCATCTGAAACATATTATCTTTAATTTAATTGAAGGAAAGGGAATTAGTAATTAAGAATACTTCAATAATAATAATAAATAACAAATAGATACTGTATAAAAAAAGCAAAATCCTAAAAGCTATATTTTGAATTTATAATAGGTATTTGAATTATATATACTAACCTTAAATTAAAAAGAATTTTTTTTTTAAACAGTTGGAATTATTGTCGTGTTACATGGAGGTTTGAAAATTTAACATTAGGAATAATAATATTTATTTCTTAATTTCATAAAAGCCAGGAGTACCTCTAATAAATCATTTTACAATTATGCCAAAAATTTGTCTCTGTTTTAATGTTAAAGTAAATATTTACCTATATAAAAATGTAGGTATTTAAAAGCGTTTATGCACTTTCACAAAGCAAGCTGAAATTCAATGTAATACAAATTTACTTGAAAAACATGTTATCGCAAACCTTATTACCTAAATTGACAGATATTTACTTATTTCGAATGAACACTTCAAGATTTCGTATTTCTGCTTCCCAAATTTAGAGAATTAATAACAATAATTATTAAGAAAAATAATAAGAAAGATTTACTAAAGTCTGTTGATGGTCATCAAACAATGAAACATTATTAAATACATTTACTAAATCAGTTCATTTACATTTTAAATATTTTTTAATAAAACATCACTTCTTGTATCTGTAAAACGAAATATTACAAAATTGTGGTAACAATAATTGCTTATATGAGAGTAAATAAATATATATTATGATTCCATTGCAATAAACTATTCGTAATTAAGTATTTTGCTTCATTTTTCCTGAAGCCAGGATTTCCCTTGAACAACATTGTGTCCACAGAATTCAAGCGGATGCATGATATATGAAGTTAGAGAAAACGTGAAATGAGTTTCTAATGTCATTTTTGTCAAGTAGCATGAAAAAGAATATTTTTGACTGTTTGACTGTTGCCTGATGATTTCCCTTGAACAACATTGTGTCCACAGAATTCACACAGACGCCTGATATAACTGTCATCAAAATTCCATTATTTACTGGAATATTTATTTATGGAATTTTGGTGGCAGTTACATCAGGCGTCTGTGTGAATTCTGTGGACACAATGTTGTTCAAGGGAAATCCTCAGTCACAACAGTCAAACAGTCAAAAATATTCTTTTCCATGCTAATTGACAAAAATGACATTATCAACTCATTTCACGTTCTCTCTAACTTCCATTCTTCAAATGCTTAAGTAAAATTAAAAATTTTGTACTTCCTGTGTGTGTAAATAGACTACTATATTATGCTTTTTACGGGAAAAAGCATTTATAATTATGGAGAACTTGATTTTGAAGTTTTCAACAAACTTGAATTTATTTGCATTTTAATTACATGCTGAAACTTTTAATGAATTTGTGAAATTCATAGTTTCGAGAAGATAATATAAATTTGAAGTGTAGGTGAGCTTTGCTTGAATTTATATTGAACGAAATAAATAATCTCATATATTTGTAATATATTAACTATTTTCTATAATAGTTTTTCTCAAACCAAAAAAATCAACGCCACATTTATCTTTATTCACACTAAAAAAAAGTGACATTCATTATATGACAACTGATGTGATTTTAAAAAGAAAGAAATGTTACTTAAAAACAGACCCCTTCTTTGTTTATTTCAAAGTTATAGTACCTTACAGGTTTAAAAAATGTGGCTTATAGCCACATCATTTAAATATGTTATAAATATAGTTATAACTCTTCGAAAGCATCTAGTCTAAAAAAGATTCATTTGTTAAATCGGACAACCTATAACTACACACAATTCCGATCTGCACATTCTAACCGACAAAAATGCTTTATCTTTACATTAAAATTTAATAATTTAGTTTTATTAACGCAAATAAATAATTTATTCTACAAAAACCATTCATATAATTCATGTTAGATCTTGCACAAGCTGCATACAAGTTCCTCCCTAATCGAACCCCGAGAATTACTCTGATACCATCTGCATAAAGTGCCCCTTGACCTGCGCTTACGTAAACCATTAATGTAGAGGCATTGAGGTATACACAAGTACAGATCAAGTCTCATTAATCCCTTAACACTGCGAAAATTGATCTATTGCATCTGTACTAGTTAAGTTCGCTATATACAAACAATTTAGTCTCTGTAACAATACTACATTTACGTTAAGAATGAAGAGTAGATAGTACTGCGATTAGTGCCAAAAATACACCAAAGGATGGAAATGTATCAAGAAGGTGTCACCAAAAAAATCTTATGAGAGTACTCTTTTAATTTACTCTTCCTTCTTTCAGACATCAATAACAATACTTGTGACATCACTGCATTAAAAATAATTTATTTCTCTCACCTATATCACGGATTATTATTTTGAGTTTAAACAAAAATTTAGAAACAATTTTACTTATACAAAACAAAGTAGTAAGAATAATCAAAGGGTTAACTTCCAGGGATAGTTGTAGAGGTGGGAGTACCAACAGTCTGCAATATTTTCCTATTGGAAGCTGCTGTATACATACACAAAAACTGCAAAAACTTGCAAACCAACACAGGAGCCGCGTTGAAGCTCCTCCACAAATGTCTTGCAAGCAATACTGTGGTGTCTTTTCATGTTCCCACATTGTTTTCCGCTCAGCCCAAATTGCTTTGCAGCCAATTTAATAACTGCCGATTTAGAATTTTTGCGCTTAAGCTCCAAACTCAAATTTAGCTTTTATCCAATATAAAGATTATTTGCCAAATAAAATATTTTTCCTGTGCGTGAATTCGTCTCGTCTATTAACCACTTCCAAGCCGGAAATTTTTCGACTATCCAACCTACCGCTGTATTCTTACAGTGCACGTACTATAGGCTCTATAGCGTGAGAAGTAATTTTTCTTCGGCATATTTCTCCTTCCCCATTACATAGTCTACATTTAGGTTCACTTAATTACTCCTATTCTGAGTAGATATTTCCTCTAAGAGCTGTGTTTATGGAAGCTGTGTTAACAGACTCGTGACAATCCTAAGCTATGCTGTGTTGAGAGCCAAGACATCTGCAGCAACTACTGGAATGGTTTCCTCATCATTCGTTCACTCTGTTTCTGCCCATGAACATCGTTCCAGTAAATCTAATGTCTTCCAACTGTACCATGATTTGGTCATTGCTGGATCTTGATTTGCAATTTCATTTTGTTCTGTGCCCTTCAAAGTAACTTGGTCGAGTTAAATCAGGGCGTTTTGTATAGGTATTCCCTAAACTAGTACCTGATAGGAAATTAGCACCCCTACATAAAAAGGGGCAGTTCACTAGCCCATGTGGTACATGTATGTAATCTTAATCTGTTCCTGCTCATAAAACCTGCCTCACTGCGTCTTTCCTCATTCGGATGAAGCCCTAGAGATTTACAGTGCCCAGCGCCGGTGAGTCCATTCCAGAAGGAGCAGTGCCTAGTAGCAAGTTGGGATCTGGCAGACGTTCTGATACTGCCATATGAGCTACCACACGTCGGTTCCGGACCTAAGAATGGCAGCTCGCTGGCACCCCTTGCTAACGTGTCAGCTATGTATCATTTAGAGAATCACAGCGTTTATCCAAAAACGAAGCGAAAATACTATATTGCCATTTGCAAAAATTCATGACGTCATAACTAAGGTTATTGCAAAAATAACACTACTATTATTTAGAGGTAGCTTTTTAAAATATTCCGCGACATGTTTCATAACTTTTCACAATAAAGGTCCCAGTTCCCAATAAAGTTGCTATTTGGGTATTTCCAGATTTTTCGGACGTGCTATAGAACTACCTCATAGGTTTAAAGAAGCAAATATTTACAACAACTGCGAAAATGTGGCAAATACATAAAAAATGATATCATTTCAAATGTACGAAATTGTTTTGCACTGGTTGAATATCGATTGAGGCTAGAAGCTTAGGAATCAGCATTCCTAGGCAAATAACACGTACCGCCCACATTGCTCCAAGTATTTTCATTATGCTACCGTCGCGTTTAAAATAAGCTGAAGCTTTTTTGCTTGATATACCCACAAACAGGCTATTTTCTCTCTGGTTATTGATTTCCAACGATCTGTCTGGGACTTTAAAAACACAATGTTTTCTCTACATAAACGTCTTCTCTAATCTATAATAAAGCATTTTTTTTCTGCTGTTTATTTTAAAATAACCAGTATGCGAGGACACTATCTCGACTGACCTAAATATAGTTCTAAAATCCGTAAATACAATCTTTTAATGTTGAAGGAGCTTCACGTAAATATTCCGTTAACAGAAAAAAAAATTACCATACCCCATCATTTATCCATCTATAATAAACTGAATTAAAACCTGCCAACGTAGGCAAAGCTAATGAAAGGCCAAAGGTCTTTGGTATACATGCGTTCTTGTGTACGTAGATGTTGGGATGATGTTGGTGGGAGTGGGTCACAGTCGCTAGACTGCCTACATCGGGAGAGCTTTTGCAAGCTCGGCGGTGTGTATAATGTATATACTTAACCGCCAGCCCTTCTGTAGTGAAATTGCGTCTCGTTCGTGGTCGGTTCATTGCGAAAGCTCCAGTCGTTATAACTCGTCCACTGTCACGTTCTTTTTATGGCCTTTTCTTACGTTTCCCTACGGCACGGTATCGTCTCTTTTGAGGATGTTCCTTTCGATTATGCCAGTATGCAACTTTTATGAAGTTCTTTTTAGAGAGTGTGTTTAAATTTTAACAGATTTACATTTATGCAAAAGAAAACGTGTACGAAAGCCGTCGGTGCCATTTGCAAACGATTTAAAATGGAACTGAGGACATGCTTCAATTTTTAATCGATAAATCGCTTAAGACTTGGAACTTCTGAAGCATATCAGACTGTTGTTTTGTACATAACCTCTAAAGTTGAGATTTAAATCGTTCAAATCGACATCACCATTTGTTTTAGTAAATCCTACATAAAATCAACATATCAATGTACTGGGCGCAAAACACCACTTTATTCAAACCGCTCATGTTCTTGCAATGGCTGAGTGACTGAAACCATTTTTAAACAACTGATAGCGTCCGAATTTTATAATTATGGAAAAAGAAGAACATTGCCGAATTTGCTTATTCTGTATAATATGGACTCTATATTTTGTTGTAATTATCCATGCTAGACTGGTTCAGTGAATCATTTCTCAGTTAATTCGTTTCTGTTCAGTTTAAACTTTTTGACGATGCCTGCGTTTACAAATGCTGAAATGGGTAATATATATATTGCTTGTATGAATTAGCCAGTGGTAATGCCTTAGAGGGTAAATGTATGTATGCCCAACGTTATCCAAATAATCGTTTAGCTTGTTCTAAAACGTTTACTAAACCGCATCTTCGTTTACAAGAAACTGTAAGTTTTGCAAGATTAAGGCATATTATTGGGCGACCTAGAAATTCGAGAACTCCACAACTTGAAGACGAGATCCTTCAAATTATTGACGAACATCCAGAAACGAATACCAAAAAAAATGCTATGCATCTATATCATACTCAATGTATTTCAAGATTTGCTACCTAATGACCATCCGCTGCGTATACAATATTACCACCAAATTTTAAGAAAAATTACAAATGATCCCAATTTTGCTGCCACTGTATTGATCACAGATGAAACCAACTTCTCAAGACATGGTATTATAAGTTCTCATAATAATCACAAGTGGGCTGATGAAAATCCACATGTCATAATGATTCAACGGTGATACATATTTTCATTTTCTAGAAACTGAGCTTCCTGTTCTTTTGGAAGATGTGTGTTTTCATCATATGTAAATAATCTGTCATTTGAATGCCCTTAATCGTTTTATTATTTTTTTTTTGGGCTTACACCCTCTTGTTGTTCCTATTTTATATTATGTCTCGTACTACTGTGTACTGACTGAATTGAAAATGCAAAATGAATTTAAAAAATAGGAAAAATTAAATTAGCTAGCTCAACGGATAAAATTTATAAAAGGGCGCAAAAGAACAATTACCCTCAGAGTTACCCTTGCGAATTAAAACTTGAGTCTAACCACGCCAAGTAAATTGTGAGTGAAAGCAAACTGAGTTTCTTAATTAGCCCAAAAATTGAAAATGGTTTACTTTAAAATAAAAGAACAGAATTTTAACTCAACAACGTTAATTAACAATCAAAAATTTATTATAAAAAAAAAGAAAAAAAAAGTTAATTACAAATTTGCAGAAAAGGAAACCGTGAACAGAGGGTTCTAACCTAAATCTAAAAACTGCACGTGATTCTAGATTACAAAAGGACAATGCTAAATCCTATATCAAAGCAAAAGATTAATTAGTTCAGGAAGATAATTCTTTTTTTTTAAACAATCCAAGTGGTTTCAAATTAAAACAACAAATTCGTGGAACACTAGAAATTATACAAAAATGAAAAGTAATAACAAGAACAATGCTTCTATTCACCCAACCCGAGGTGATTGATAAATTAAAACAAAACAGCAAAATGGAAAAACGAAAAAAATAATTCTTTAAAATATAAGGAGAAAATTACAACTAAAATCTATCTTCCTGCACGAAAATAATAAATGATTTTACATCTATAATGTGCACACATCAATATAACAATTATTATAAAGCGAATTCCTTGATGGATAGAATAAAACAATTAACGCGAATCAAATTAGGAAATAAAAATGAAATACAAAATAGCAGCAATGAATTTAAAAATACATGTACTCACGCTAACGTCTACCAAGGAACTGCCTGATAAATTCTACCGCTGCGTACAACGCAGTCGTACAATTCACGGACAAAAACTCAAAGAATAAACATTAAGTATACATGACAAACAATAGACATCTTAAAGAGTGAAATTAATTTAAAAAAACTTAAGACTTAATTAAATAAATCAAACAATTAACTCTTTACCCTAAAATTATACAAAAATAAACATTATTATGAAAATTTCTCGATACAATGATTCAATAGTTTTAAGCAAATCAAATATGCAACACAAAATGCACTCGCGGTAAATGGGTTGCCACAGCAGTACGTTTTCTACAACATAACAGCCTTGCTTACTTGAATGGCAGCAGTCACATTCAAGGATTTGTTAAAATAATTGAACACATTCGCAATCAAGTATTTTTCCTTAAACTGTTCTTCCTTACTCCGCACTGTTTTCTATCTACAGGCGGCTTTAATGCAGCAAAAGCTATAGGTTATGACGTTTATAAAAACTACAAAAAAATACTTCTATTTACCTGCGCACACTTGAAAAAGATAAAAATGTTTTGATAAAAAAAACGATTTATACAAACTATTTAATAATCTTTACAAGGAAAACTACAACATTTTGAGAATTATTGTATCACTTCAGTAATTGTCGTTGGTTAAAGTTCTTACTATCCTGGTTATGCATGTACATGCTTAGCTTTTCACTTAAGAGAGACAAGTTAGTTCTTGCGGTAGCAATTTTACTTCTTCTGCACTAAGCCCATTTTTTTTTTGTTGTGGAAGCCGTCTGATGTGAAAACTCCGGAAACACCGCAGCCTCTTGGATTTGTATTTAGTCTTCCATTTCTTTTATCCATTAAATTGTACTAGCCATTCCAGGATCCTTGTGCTATGCACTGATCTGTGCAGGTCTCTGGCGGTTGATCGGAATCCCAATTTTCTGTAGGTGCCCTTTAAGGGTACGGTGTCCTATTAGTAGACTTGTCATGAGGCGAAGATGATTTCTATTGAGCTGCACTACTTCTTCAGCCTTCCTTTTTGATGGTCTCTTGATAAAGGTCTTACCATGAGTTTGCCTGATTGTATTATTCCAGTGTTCTTTTTGTTTCTCTTTGACACAATTTTTTTAGACACTCCTAGAAGAGGTTCTGGGCCTACACCAAGCCCATGATTTATAAGTGGCTCCCAGTATTGCTGTGTATGTCCAACCACTTATACATATATCGATAAAGCAGTGAATTTAACTGTTTAATATTGTTTTTGATTATAGGATCATGGGATATTAAGTAATCAGTTTATTTAAAAGAGTCCATCAACCAAATATGCTATTAGTTGATTATTGTGAAAGCCCACTTCCTTATTTCTCTTTATTTTAAATAATCTTAAAACTCACTTTTCTCCAATCTTTCTCATTGTTTGGTGCACACTACAAAAGCAACAATGCTTTTCGAAAAGTTTTGAAGTTTCCTGAAAGGATTCTAAATGAAAATCCTCAAGAACTGAACTTGAAAAATCAATAGCGCAGTAAAGAAGATAGAAAAACTTACATCAATACTTATAAGTCTGGCAAAATAAACCATCGAGAATAAACGTCGAGCATCGACGTTTGAAAATAGACACAAAAGCCTTCCAGCTGCGGATTATTATTCCTGTTTCACTGACTTGATATTTTTAATGAAAATGTGAAATAATAAATAATATTAGTAAGTATAACAATCTGATCTCTAACAATAATAATTGACTTGCGTAAACCGAAAGGAAGACGTCATTTGTAACTCAAAACGCCTTTTGAGGGTTTATAATAAGCTATATTGGCTCCGTTAAGGAAAAGGTCAAAGGGGAAACTTGTTGATCAACAAAGGAAGATTACGGTTTAATATTAGAAGATCTCCGAGGGCTGTTTCAGCGACAGTGACTTCGCTACCCGATTATACGAGATTAACTAGCACAAAGGCTTTAAAAGGACGTTGACTTGCGTGCAACCTATGAGTTTATCGCGTTGTATATGTACTTTTCTGAGTGCTGAGCATGTAAAACACAATGATTGTAACGATAATATTCACAACCTTAATTTATTATTATTATATCTCCAAGTATAGTATAAAGATAAACGAGGTGTTCTATTTGAAAATAATAAATGTTACAACTTTCAAAATTCTCACAAAAAACGTAACTCCTTAAACATGAAGATAGGTATAAGAAATCCTAGTTGTAATCGTCCTGCATCTGAATTAAAAGGCATAATAATGCGCAGGGATTAAAATAATTTATGATAGAAGTTTATGGCGACCTTCGCGTAACTGGAAATATATGATACTTGAAAATATGTTAGAAAAAAGCAAAAATCTCAAATGACTAAAGCTAAAGAGCCGGAAAACTTTTAACCAGCCACTTTCAATAAATTATTTGAATCGGCAAGTTGCTCTCCTCCATCATTCAATTTTGATGGTGTTATGGGGGTAGGATGGTCCACATTCGTCGCTTATTTTTGGTATTTCGAAGGGTCAAGTAGGGTGTAAGAGCACATGTTACATATTGCTGTTTGTACTGAGTACAAAGAACAATTGCCAAAAATGGAATTTAAAAAAAGAAAAATTAAATTAACTAGCTCAGCGGATAATAATTAAAGGGCGCAAAAGAACAATTAAATTCAGGGTTACCCTCGCAAATTAAAACCAAACACGAAAAGTAAAAATTGAAAAGGTTTAATCAAAAATAAAAGAATAGAATTAAGAATGACGTAAATAATAATCAATAATTTATTATAAAAAAAAGAATAAAAAACATTAATTACAATTACGCAGAAAAAAAAAACCTTGGACAAAAGGTCCTGGTCAAAATCAAAACTGCATTAGGATTCTAAATTTACTAAAGGACAATGGAAATTCCTTTAACAAAGCAAAAAGGTAAAATAGTTCAGGAAGATAGTGCTTTTTTTATAACAAATCAATCCACGTGGTTTCAAAATTAAAATAAAATAAATTAAACCTGGACAATTCAAGTGAATTTACATAAATGAAAACTTACATACAAGCACAAAGCTTCTATTCACCCAACCCGAGGTGATTAATTATAAAATACAAATCAGCAAACTTAAAAAACGAACAAAAATTAACTCTTTAAACTTGAAAATATCTTCCAGAACTTAAATAATAAATGATCCTATATCTAATTTGTGCACACAAGAATATAATACCAATTATTACTAAGCGAGTTCTTTGATGGATGATATAAATCAGAATTAACGAAACAAATCTTTAAATAAAAATGAAATACCAAAATGGCAGCAATGAAAATAAAATTACATGTACACGGCATCTTTCAAAGAACTGGCCCCTCGGGGTTAAACAATCGCATACATATAAAATTCTACAGCTGCGTGCAACGCAACGCGAAAGATCATAGAAGAAGAATCCTTCTAAGAAAGACATAAACTACATGAGCAAATAAAAATATATTAAAGAGTGAAATTAATTTAAAACAACTGAACATTTAAATAAATAAATTAAACAATCCAAAACATTAACTAAATCTTATACAAAATAAAATAATATGAAAGTTCTCGCAACATTGACAAAGGCTTATAGGAATAACAAGAAAACACAGAATTTACGAAAAGCGGGGTGCCAGACCACAGCAATATGTTTCCGTTTTAGAGGGAGATCACGTTATATGCTTAGTTAATAGATCTTTTCTTATTTTTTACTTAATTTATTTGGTCTTCGGTTGCTAATGGGAGCCCACGTCTTAAAAGATTATATGCCATATTTTTGCTGTTTTACAGCTGGCTTACCAGTGATATTTTTTTCAGTAAGCGCAGGATATGAGAAGGTTCCAAGTTAGGTAAATCTCCCTGTTCGATTTCACATGCTTTCAGGTGCAACGCCCTTGAGTTGCGCGGTGCTATGTAATTTGAGAAGAGAAGGATGGGTATTCCATCCTGTTCCCCACAAAATCTACATTCAGATTCCGCTGCCAATCCAAGTTTATGCAGATGTCCTTTCAGTTCACAATGGCCTGAAAGTATTCCTGTTAATATGTGAATATTTTTCGTACTTAGGTTGATTAGGCATTCTGTAAACCTTTATGGCTATAGGTTATCAGAAGAGTTTTTGCCTCATTCTCTGGAGATTCTCCCAATAATTTGATTTTCTCTACTCCATTTCTCTTTCAGCTTCTTCAATATTGTTCTGCTACTTATCCCGCAAAAGGGATCAAGCCCTACAAAAGGTATTCCAGCCCCTCTTTACTTTATTCCTTTTGCCTAGCTCGTTTAATTTCACCAAGCATTGTCACACCATCTTGTCCTAGATTTGATCGCCGTCAGGAGATTGAGGTCTATATCTAATCATTCCTTCCTTGATCATTCTGAGTGTGGTTCTTTTTACCACCCTCTCTACCACAATATGGAGAGGGGTAAGGTCTAACACTACCTCGATAGCTGCTGTTGAGCAAGTTCTGATAGCGTCAGTTATGCATATGCATGCTAATCTTTGCACTTTCGAGAGGTTAATTCTTGCGATGGCCAGATTAATTCTTTTGCTTCAAGCTACTGATGTATAAGTGATGATCGGTCTCACTATCGCTGTACACATCCAAAGCAGCATTCTTGGGTTGCATACCTAATTTTTCCCTGCAAAGTTTCCCATCAGTGTTTTTTGGCTTTGCTGGTTACTTCAAGTTCATGTTTGCCCCATGTTTTTGAAGTTTACTGTTTAGTGTAAGATCCAGGTATATAACCTTCGTAGTCCAATCTATATTTTGCCCATCAATTTTTATGGTTTTGAGATTGGATTTTCTTTTCCTAGTGAATGGTACTAATGGTACTAGTCTTAGTGGGGTTAATATTGAGTCCCACCGATTGACGCTATCTTCTTGTGAAGTTCAATCCTCTTTGAAGTATGTCACAGAGGATATTCTCAAATGCCTCTTGCGTATATGACAATATCATCAGCATATTCTTGACAAGGTATGCCTAAATCAGTAAACCCGCATAAGATTTCGTCTACTATTAGGCTCCACATAAGTGGGTATATAACTCCCCTTGTGGGCATTCTCTGGTCGTACTAACTTGATGTAATGTACCACCACCGTCTCCACTGACCTGGTAGACAGCAGGTGCGACATCCATCTGGAAGTCTCGCAATCTACCCCGCTGTTAATTTATGATTTTTTGACAGACTCGTGTGGAGTGTTGTCAAAAGCGCCGTTTATATCTAGAAAGGCGCGCACTACGGTTTCTTTATTCGTCAGTGCATCTTGGATACGATCCGTCACCTCTACTAATGCAGTCTCAGTGCATTTGCCCGTTCATAGTCGTGCTGACAGGGGTGCAACGGCACCCGCTCCAAGATATCTGTGCTGATATAATCATCTACAGCCTTTTCCACCGTTTTCAAAAAGAATGATGTAAGGCTGATAGGTCTGTGGGATTTAGAGTGCGTAATGTCCTTTTTCCCTGCTTTCGGTAAGACTTTGTGCTTCTGGAATATAACCCAGCTCAAAACTACTTCCGCTTATACGAATCATGTGAGGAAGAATTTCGTCCTGCCCTTTGTGAAATAAGATTGGAAGAAACCCGTCTACTCCCGGTGTTTTAAAAAGATATTTATGGCCCATTTTAACTATTCGCTGCTACATATATGTGTGGCCATTGTAGTAGCTTCTTTATTTGGTCTTCTATATTGCTCGGAAAGATTTTCCGAGGTACCTACTTTGCTTCCAGCTAAGTGAGTCTCTAGAAGGAGGAGAGCTCTTTTTTCTTCACTTTCAGTGAAGCTTCGGTCTGGCTTTCTGAGTGCCATTCCTGTATCGATTCTGCCCTTCGCCATTACTTTGTGAAGCCGTGAAGCCGTAGATATTGAATCGATTTCCTCACAGAACTTTCTGAAGCTGTATCTTTCCGCTTTCCTCATAGCTTTGTTGCAGGAGGTAAGCTTATCTAGGGTAAGGCCTAGGTATTTAATTTGGATCTCCAATCTATTATATTTTATCCGTATATTCGTACGTTATAAATTATGAGTTATGAATTTAGACTTGAGAATTGAAGATTGAAAATTGAAAAGTAGAAAAGTTAAACAATTGCAAGTAAAGACATGAAGCACAAGAAAATCCCAATTTTCTAGTTAATTTAATAAGTGTATATCCGTTGTTCCTTGATTGCAATAAGAAGTTTTGACTTTGTGCTGACACTAGCGAAAATGTACCCCAAACCCCCCAACAAACTGCAATAATAAAGGAAATTCGTTCGCACTTTCGAAGTAAATACATTACTAAACTTTCAGTTAAATTTAACTGTTTGCACTTTAATTTCTTTGTATACACAAGCGCCTGCTTAAGTATTTTAATTACAACGAGCCAAATACCTTAAACTAGCAAACAAAAGCCGCAGAAATATCGCCAAAACTTTCTTAAGGATTAAAAGTAAATAAAAGAAACGCCAGGCATTCAACCTAAATTACGATTGTGTTTCGGATTTAGTACCAAACTTTAAGAGCAGGTGGCAATTTCGCAAAGGCAACTCGTGGAGAACGTTTTCAGAAGTTTCAGAGTTTATTTTCAGAACTGTACCTAAATTAGGAGAGAAAGACACGGGCACGTTTGCGACTGGTAAACAAGCGCTAACAAAGGAAATTGATTGATGAATGTCGCGAGAGCTCGCCTAGTCAGCAAGATCTTTAATATAGGCAGCAAAAAAGAATCTTTCGACAACCCGCCTTCGGCGTTTCAGGAGACAAACGATGATGATCTGTTTGTTTTTCGGGGGAGGTTTTGCTGACTCATGGGTAATTAACTGTTTATTTTCCGTGTCGTTTATGACAATAGAGGGCTGCGCTCTAGCAGTTCTAATTTATCTTCAGCATTGAAAGTGTTTTATTATTCATTTATAGCGGTTTAGGGAACTTTATTAGAAGTAGTCAGACGGTTGGTGCTTAGAAATATTTAATTATGGTTTACGACTAGACTCCACTCTGCTTTATAATATTCAAACTCTTAAGAGCGATTAGCCGGAAATGTAGTTCTTGTGCGTTTAGGTGAAGATTTTATTGAAGGTGATATTCAATAGCAGTGAGCTTCAGTTGTAGAAGCGGTCGGAGTAAAACATGCGATTTTAATGAGGTAGGCAATCACGGAATGATAAGATTTTAGTATCTAACGAAGACTAATGAGTGAGTCCCAAGGTTTTTAGACTGACCGGCAGGAATCAACTGAAAAGTTTTTAGGCTGATGTTTGGAATTGTGAATAATCAATGGAAAATGGTCAGATTTTTATATCAGCTGCAATATTAATGAGAACTTTGTTTTGTATTACTACAATTACTATTTTCTTTTAAAACGAAACAAAAAAGTGAAGGATTTTTTTGTTATTGTAGAAGCCTGTGTGTATTCGTGATGATAGCGTTTTTTTTTTTTCCAAAATAAGCAAAACTATGTTCCTTTGACCAATTTTATTCACTAATTGTAAGCTGTTTACACTGAAAAAAAAATGTTATAAACTCCCTTACTGCCCCGGATTAGACGGAAAAAGTAAAGGTCGTAGCGAAGCGAACGCGAAGCTTATGAGACGATTTATCCGAAAAACTTTGTTTAAAATTTAAAGAATTTCCGAAATTTCGATTCTTGTAGGTGCAGCGAAACGAACGGCACTGCGACCCGATAAACGTCAGATTCGCGGATTTCGATCGATCTCGGTTGTCATAATTAGAGTTTTTTTATGCGATCGCTGCTAAGTTGACGTGTCATCTGCAATTGGGGTTTATGTCGAACCGGCTTCCTTCATCCTTAATCTTGCAGTTCGAATCCTAAAATAGGGTAGAAATGCGTTATTTTCTTCAAAATGAGTCAATTTATAGAGAGATGTTTTACGGGGGACGCGTGCCTTGGTTTGACCGAATTTATGGAATGGGGGACGTATCTGTCACCTGGCAAAACGTTTCGAATTTCGTGGGACGATTTTGAACATAAATAGGCGTTTAAGCCACGTGTAAAAAGTCAAAACGTGGTTCGATAAATGTTAGGAAGCTATATGGTACGTTAGTATATGGAAAAATAATTCGCGAAATATTGTTATTTGTGAAGGCACCCAATTTCCTACCTCACCTGTTATTTGAGTAACAATTAACAGCGATTTGAGGTAATTTTATTATTGCTTATGGGTCAATACGTTGGTTAAAAGGTAAAATAAGATTCGTAGGTTGACGCTCATTACTTACTGCATAGTGTGTTTCTTGCAACATAATGCGTGGTTTTGTTGCACAATTTTTTGGCATAACCTACTTATAAAAAGAGCATAAACCTGCCGCAAATGCAATAGTGAATAGAGCTTATTTATTTAATTTATTATTTTTTTTTTTTTTTTGTAAAGAAATTATTAACTCTATTGAAGCTGATTGTTATCCCATCGTATTTTTTTTATAGATTTAAGTAAAATATTTCATTGCTTGGATTACTTTATCCTATTAAATAAATTAGATTTAAATGGAGAATCATTTATATTTATGAATTATCAGTTACAAAAAATAATTATTAACATTGGAGTACTAAAAGGATCAATTGTAGGTCAATTCTATTTTTTACTTCTCATAAATTACCTTCTGTGGAATATTGAAGACAATAACTTAACTCTCCATGTCATGCGTAGGCGATTGAGTTGTCGTAATTTGTACAATTTTTTGTCCAAAAAGGAGGTGATTTTTGGTGCAAGATTGTCCTATATATATATTTTTTTTATATTGGACCTAAAAGGCGAGAAAGAAGACAATATTGCACAAGCACCGATCGCATAATATAAATAAAATCGTCTAAAATAGCTAGTTAACGCTGCCAAATATCATACTAAATCTTAACTTTGTAAATAACTTATTCCACAATTATGTTGTATCACATCTCCAATAGTTATTTACGTTACAAGTCCGGTAGGTGACTTGTAACAGTACGAGTTAGATATTATAGACGAGGCGACGAAGGAACCGAGTCTAGAGTATCTAAACGAGTACTGTTACAAGCACTAGCGAACGTGTATTGTATAAAATTTTATTCCATACTGTCAAACTATGTTTAAAAGCGTGGTACAATTACACAATGTATGCTCGCAACGAGAACGTTATTCTGCTGTTCTTGCCCAGACGCGTCATAGGAGCTGTGAACTGTCAAAGTTTCTGTTAGGTTGCATTAGTAATATTTGACAACTGATAGCTTCTATGACCCGTCTGGGCAAGAACAACAGAATAACGTTCTCGTTGCGAGCATACCTTGTATAGTTGTACCATGGCAAAAAGTAAATTACTATAACCAGACTACAACATTTATATTAAAAGTCAAGAAATGACATTATCTTTTGAACATCATGTCACTTGAAAATGACATTGGCCCATATTATTTTCCTTTTATTAAGCGTTAAAGACAGTGTTTAAAATTTTAACGAATTTTATTAATTTTTTGTTATTATTTTAACTTGTCTGACGAGTTGGAGAGCGTTGTTAAAATCTAATAAAGATAATATTTTAAACAACAGAAAGCGTTCTTTAAAATATTATTTAATTTGACAGTTGGCTAAATAATAAATAACTGACAGTTAATATGAGAGATATGCAAGATATGTACGATGAAATTGAGTTAATTGATAATAATTAATTGATTGGCAATCTGTGACCACAGTTCTCTTTTTCTTCTATTAGCACTAGGCTCCGATTTTTAGATTCTAGTATTACTTTATTTTCACGAACAAACTCCACAAGCAATGCTTTTTCATCTTCAGAAAAGTCCTTTGCTCTTTCCCTTTTGCTTTTTCTAGAAGTGGTTTTATTTCATGTTATTATTATTATTCATTTTAATATTTAAGTGTTAATTATTACTTACTGCATAGTTAATGTAAATTTCAAGGCTAAATATAACTAAAATTCGATACAAATACACAAAATGAAAGCATTAATTAAATCCCAAATCCGTCAATACCTGTCATATCTATCATTTGACGTAAATATTTGACAACAGACTAGATAGACGTATAGATATTTGCTATGTTGTCGCGTTTAGTTTTTCTAAGTGATTATTTTGTTAAAGATGATTTAAATTAAGAAAATAATAAACCATTATTTGAAATGTTCATTAAGACATTGATTAAGTTCGAATAGTTATTCAGTTAAACAAAGGTTAAATAATTTTTAAAATAAGAGAAAATAATACCGCCCATTATCTTTTGAATATCATGTCACTTTTTTCCTATAGTAACGCAGCGGCTCTATTGCATATATTTATATTTAGCGTATTTTGGCGCATAACTTTATCACTAAATATGTGAATTGGTCATAGAATTTGCTATTTTTGCGTTGTGGTTATTTCTAGTACTGCTCTAATCAAAGTAATTCAATGCTAAAATACATCCGGTTTGGTCATGAGAATTCGTGAACATACTCTAAACTTCGTTCACAAGCGAAAAAAGCGATTGCAGCGACATTAATACAAGTAGAAGCCGTGTTTGTCATTTGTTGGTTAGGTATATATATATATATATATATATATATATATATATATATATTAGATATGTACTGTTAAATAGTTTACCTGTTTTATTGTTAGGTTGATATTTGAGTTAAGATTTGAATTAACATATACTATATTTATTAGACAATTTTGTAATGGCGAAACAGACCGCGCAAAATTATACAGTTATTTGATGCAACAGATAAAAAGTTATACTCGTTATAATAATAAATATAATGGTTGCTTGTAGTGTTTTTCCCTATGTGTTAGCGCTGCCGACGCAATTTGTGCACTTACATTGTCCATATCATTGAAAAGTACAAGAAATCGTCATCATCATCTTTGTTGCTGTAATGCTAAGCAGCCAGAACTATTTGCTTCCAGATTCAGATTCATATTTGTGATTCTTGGAGGTTAGAGATGGGATGATAGAATACTGACACACACAGCCACCAACATAGAACTCTGTTTTGGCGTTATGTTAGTGACCATGTTTATATCAAACGTTACCAAATGTTGTCATCACCATGACCGAATAGTCCACCGCCAAAAAACGCTAAAAACAGTCCGGTAAGTGTCGCTAGGCAACATTTACCGGCTCTAATACCGTAATAATTCACTTACCGAACTCAAATTGATTATGTAGGCAAAGATATACGCGACAATATGAAATAAAGTATAATTAAAAACGAAGTCGATGTCGATGCAAAATGAATATGCGTCATATTTTTCGTTATGTTTGGCTTGCATAAAGTACACAACGTGAAAATAGATATGAGTGACGAAGAAATAGAAAAATTGCCTTGGGATATTTATTGAAGCAAATATCAGAGTTGCAGTCCATTGATACGTAGAAGAGTTTCTAATACGGCTCCTACGACGATCACGTTCTGATCGAATCTTCTAAAAATGTTAGTATTCGCTGATGTGATTGGAAATTCAGATGAAAAGTTTAATGCAGTCCAATATTCAAGGAAAATTAGGTAACTGCAAAATTTTTAAATTATCAATCGTATATAAAGACATATATGAAAAATAGTTGAAGAATTCAACACCTTTTTCACAACAATATTAAAGAAATTGGGAGAAGAACTAATTAAAGGAAAGAATATTCAACCAATAACAACTAGGAAATGCAGAACAGTGCTTGCGTGTTTCAACAAAACGAATCAGAAGGAAGTTTTTGATGTAATTGAAAAATATTAAAGCGCGCGGTTTTGATAACATATTACAAGGGATATAACAAAAAATAACAATCACAAATTAGAATACTACAAACTGGAGATATATTTTTATGCAATTATAATGGGATCAAAACATTTTTTTTTCAGATTTTATTGACATCTTAATTGATGTATTAAAATATAATCCAACTACCTCCATTTTGGCCAACTCCCAGGGTTTATTTTTTTTTCCCGAAGTGTACTAGCAAAGATATTTTTAATCTTATGACAAAATAATTTCGAATTATGGGTAGAAACATAAATAGATAGATAGGCAGTTTATATAGCTAACCCTAAACAATATGTGAGACTCAATTTTTTCAACAAAAACACAATATTTGAACATTGATTTGGCATGGTGAAAATGATCACCGCTGACTAAATTTATTTTAAACAAAGTACCTCTTTATCGTCAGTAATAGCCACCTTTTGTATAACTGCGCTCCACAGATCCATGAGTGTATGCATCTAGATAGAATGTTGACATTGGTATGAGAGTAGATATTCTACAACAGTTCTCACAGCCAGCTAAAACTGACGCAAGCGTGCGATTTTGGTGACGCTCCAAGTACTTTTTGCTATCTATCTTATGACTTTGGGCATTACATTAAAGCAATTTAAATTCATATTAAACTTATTTATTATCGCAAAGCAAAAATTATATATTTTAAAAATATATATTGAAGATGTGTTAAAAGAATAAAATAGAAGCATTTTTTTGGTTGTTGCAACCAACAACAAATATAGTTTTAATCAAATAAAAAAGAAGTCATTAAATTATGTTTCATTTAAAGCGCTTGGTGCAAATGTAAACTTTATTCCTAGGCACCTATTAGCAAATTCTAGCAAAGGAGAAATATTATAGTAAAAAAAAATTACAAATCAAAAATCGAAACCATTCTATTAAACATTTATTTAAAGACGACGCCATGACTGTAAGTAAGGACGAGAAATTTGATTTTTCTAATTTCTAATGTAAAGAAAAGTGTACATTAGGAAGAGATTCTTTTTCATTTCTATTTCTCCATTTTATTTAAACAGTAACGCTTTTTGGAGTTACAATTTCATAACCATTCCTACTCGTAGATTGCGCAGAACCTCTCAAAGAGCACTTATCCAAATAAATGCGATTTTCTGTACGTGGCGAGAGGCTTTATTCGGATATGGTATATGTGCAATGCGCCCACGCTTATCGCTTTAGTCAACTTGAAACGGTATTAAAGTAAGAAAGAGGATTTTCGATATACGACGGAAGAAATATGAAAGCTCTGAAGACGCTTTTCTGAGAAATACTAAAGGTAACACTGGACAAGTTTATTAGGTATTGTACATATAGGCTGTGCCGCAGTCAAATGGCCAAACTTAAGGGTAGAGATCCCTGACATAATTCTGAACACAAATATCTTAATGAACCTCGACCCGAAAATGATTCGTTTCGGATATACAGGCTAGCTTTGATAAGAATACTGTTGCTATGTCGGGATATACAGGGTTGCTTAAATAAGTAAAAAGTTACATACACACATACTTTTTCAAATACGGTTCTTTATACTATTTTTAAGTATCTGCTTATTTTGCTACACTAAATAAGGTGGCAACAATTTTTTTTAATTTCTTTTTGCATGTTACTTCCACAACAAAAATGCTTCACATTTATTAGAGTTACGAACAGTTCGCCGCTGACAAACTACCACAACAATGCAGGCAAAATTCCCCCTTGTGGAACTCCTGCACACCGACAACTGCATTCTTTCACCCACTAACGATGAGTCTTCCTTCTAGCATGATGTATATCCACCTATGAATAATGTTTTCCATTCCATCGCTACTGGAAAGTTCTTATTATTACTTCAAAGAAAGTGTTACCAAATGATTTTGATCATAATTTTGCTAATATTCATTTCAATAACGAATTCTTTTGATTAAATAAGATTTTTATTGCTTATAAGGAGAAAATTAAACTCATGACGTGAAATTCTTGGCGATAGATTAGTACAGTATGAGTTGGTCTTCGGCTATTTCCATCGTCTGTTTAAATCCGAAATTTCCGCAGAATTTCTTTTCGCCCTGATCAGCGTCTCAAGTCGTGGACACATGGTATAAATGCCCTTGAGGAATATCTAAGACACATCAGTCAGGCGACTATGAAATAATTACGCCCTCTGACGATACAGTGCAACATAATTATAATTTAAATCTTACTTCTAAATTTGTAACGAAAATTTTGAACCTTTTCTTTTAATCAAAAGGTAGCATTCTACTGCTACGATCAAAATTGTTTTCTGCTACTTCTTCCCTCTCCTCCCCCCCTTAAATCCCACTGTCCAACTTTAACAACATGGAACGTTCAATCAAGTCCATGGAATTGGAAAAGAGAATGCCTTCCTATTCTTAGATGTTCTAGCCCAGAAAATTGGAAACGGAAATATAAGAACTAGTGTGTACAGAAAACTGACAATACCTAAGAAGATATGCTACAGGAGTTCTGGGCCAAAATCCCATAAGGTTTACATAGAGGGTCTCAATTCACATTTTAACCCCTCCACTCCTACTTTTATCTTGACTTGAACATGTAATTGGCCGGCTTCGAAGCGCATGAAATTTGATTACGCATGGGGCCTTACAAATGGGAAACAACTTAACCAGTTCCCGCAACAGCTCAAACAGCTTAAACAGTTTCTAGAACAATTTCAACAGCTCCCGGAACAGCTTAAACGGTTCCCGAAACAACTTAAACGGTTCCCGGAACAGCTTAAACAGCTCCTAGGACAGCTTAAACAGGTACTGTAAGTTAAGTTAAGTAAATACAGGGTATTCCACGTAAGTGGTTCATTAAAAGTTTATGATGTTCTACTATTTACTTACATTTGAGATTTTGGTACCATTATCTGTTCGATTGGAACTATAAATACTTTAACCAAAATATCACTTCCGGTTGACCGGAAATGGATGTCAACTTTGTTATTTTAAATAGAATGATGTATTTTTTTGTTAATTTTTGCATTCTACGATCATAAATACGTCAGTTTTCATTAGCTATTCCTATAACTACATGTTGCCGTTTTTGAGTTATTTAAGATTTTCTTTTCTTTAGTAATAAGCATTGTCTTATTCAGAAATTAATATCTCGGTTAATACTGCAAGTAGAAACTCTAAATTTGCTATGGTATGAATGTAGATACAACTCTAAGAAATGGTACGCACACTTCGCATTCTAACATACAGGGTGTTCAAAACCGAGAAACAAAGTGACATATTTTCGAATGCAGAAAACTCAATTTCCTTAAATGGAACACCATTGTATTTTAATTCGAAATTGGAAAGTAAATATCATCCCCTATCATTTTGTATCACAATTCCCTATATCTATCTTTAATAGATTTTGAGATATGAGCAACTCTTTGTTGAACAATCTAAGTAGCTCGAGGTTTCAATGTTCGCAGATGGCTCTGAATGGGATTAATGTCAAAGTCATTGTCTAACCATAAGTATGTGTGTGTATGTCCTCGTAATTACACTTTTGCACAATGCAATATGAATAGAAACGACTGTTCGACAGCACGAACATTTTGAATTATTCTACATTCATGGAGAATGTAATAAAGTATTAAATAAACATGTCGTGTATTTAATGACAGATATTCCACACCTTCCACCTATTACAAAGAAATTCGAAAAATTGAAAAACAACTTTTTTACACTCGGGAACTGCGTAAACAAAAAGATAAAATAAACTAAAATTTTGAAAACACACTCCTAGATCTGCATATTTTCTATATGACCGCCATTATTTTCTAAGCATTTTAAAATTTGCACTTTTACTTCTCTTGTAGCTCTATTAATTTGATTACGGGAAATTCTTCTGATATGTGTCGTAACCCTATCTAAAAGTTCCTCTCGAGATCGCACAGGTGTTGGCATACACCGATGATTTTGCTACTCAGAACACGATAAATACTGTTCTGCATACCCTAACAAATAACGTACTAAACGTACTTTACCTAAATCAGACGAAAGCAACGCAGATACCGAACGATTTGATATGCATTAAAGTAGGCCAAGATGTTAACCTGATTATCTTCGTTATCAGTAACAACCTTTTGTATATTTTTTTTTATTTTCATGGTTCCCGAGTGTGAAAAGTTGTTTTCAATTTTTCGAAATTTCTTCTTTGTAATCGGTAGAAAGTATGAATATCTGTCATTAAATACACGACATGTTATAATTAATACTTTGTTACCATTCTCCATGAATGTTAGAATAAATTCAAAATGTTGCTGTTCGAACAGTCCTTTCTATCTTACTAGCGTTGTGCAAAAGTGTAATTACGAGGATATACACACACATACTCATGGTTAGACAATGACTTTGACATTAATCCCATTCAGAGCCATCTGCGAACATTGAAACCTCGAGCTACTTAGATTGTTCAACAAAGAGTTGCTCATATCTCAAAATCTATTAAAGATAGGTATAGGGAATGGTGATACAAAATGATAGGGGATGATATTTACTTTCCAATTTCGAATTAAAATACAGGATGTTCCATTTAAGAAAATTGAGTTTTCTGCATTCGAAATATGATTACTTTGTTTCTCGGTTTTGAAACACCCTGTATGTTAGAATACGAAGTGTGCGTACCAGTTCTTAGAGTTGTATCTACATTCATAACATAGCAAATTTAGAGTCTCTACTTGCAGTATTAACCGAGATATTAATTTCTGAATGATGCAATGATTATTACTAAAAAAAAAAAAGAAAATCTTAAATAACTCAAAAACGGCAACATGTAGCTATAGGAATAGCTGATAAAAACTGACGTATTTATGGCCGCAGAATCCAAAAATAAATAAAAAAATTATCATTCCTATTTAAAATAACAAGGTTTGACGTCCATTTCCGGTCAACAGGAAGTGAATATTTTGGTTAAAGTAATTTCACTTTTAGTTCCCAGTCGAAAGATTAATGCGTACCAAATTCAATATAAGTATAATAGAACTCCTAAACTTTTAATGAACACTTACGTGGAATACCTGTAATATTTGTAAAGAATATAATTACTTAACTGAAGAAATCCTTTTATGTGTGCGGTGATTTTAAATGATATTTATATAGAATTGGGGGAGGGAGGGGGGTGAAGGGTTAATGATTCGCTCTGTGAATGTGATGGGGTAGATATAGTTGGATATGTTTTATTTGAATGTCAACTCAGTGATGTGTGGTAGTCGTGTACGGAAATTAGGGCATTAGTTAAGGGGTTAAATTGTCTGAAACATCGAATCTAAACAGTCGATGAAAACAGCCCAAAGATCGACTTATATTAGGAAAGATTTAACAACTCATAAACGAAGAAATAGAATGCTTTACGTTTACAAAACTGTTAGACATTGATATGCCAGTAATTGAATTACACACCAATTTAATCCGCCAAATCCCAATATTATATCAGTGACAAATAATAAATCATCATGTATGTACATACCATGTCCTTAAATCTAAACTAAATATTATATTAATCGCGTTCAACGGTAGAGGGTAGACGCTCAGCTTCAGCAGGGTTCATAAATGTAGAGTAATTCTGTCAGAAGTGGCAGATAACAATTCACGAGGTGATTAATGCACGTACGTATGCGGCATGCGCCGTATATCATGTGCGAATGTTGGTCACACGCTGTGCTGTATTTCATTCCGTATCAGCAAATCACTTCGTCTCTTCACTTCGAAACCCACCCGCTCTCGGAGTAGATATGACGACGTGCACAGCTGCACAAGTATATTTCCAGAGAGAGGATACGTGCCCTCGTGTGCATGTAGTCGTAAAATCGTTAAAGTAAAAAGTGTGTAACGGCGTAGGCGCGGTACTACGTGAAACGGAAGCGATGTAAATTTCGCGAGAGAACCACTTGTTGAGTACCGCTGTAACCAGCGCAGAACCAGACAATCGATTACGACTCCGGTAAGATCCGGGTTCGTCTGAGACCCTCGCTTCTCGGTCCCTAGACGTGAAAGCAATCTTTTCACCTCTGCTTTTAATATGTATGTATATACTTATAAATTATATAATCATTTTCGCTCTACGTCGAATGCTTATTTGATAATTACGTTCTTTCAAGATAGAGAGCTTTTTCACTTTCTCGCAACAACGTATTTAATTTTGTTTTTCTTTTCAAGAAATATAATGGCAAACTTATTTAAGGAAGGTAAGAAATGCGCCACAAAATACTACTAAAATCATTAAATACACTCTAATTTGATGAAAAAAGAAAAAGACAAAGAAACTAAAAGCTATTGAAAAATTAATTAAAGCGAATAGGTATACTAGAAACTATTGAATTCAAAAAATTCTGTGACTGTATAGAAACATTCCGTATGCAGCCAAGATTTAACTATTTGTTTAAATTTTTTAAAAGTAAAAGTTTTTCCAATTGTTAGGCAAATGGTTATAAATTTGAATTCCTAAAACATTATACTTTCATGCTGTTGACTTCAGATGAATGCTTAGCAGAATGAATTCGCGGATTTCTTAATTTAAATTTATGTTTGTTATTGTTTTTATTAATAAAAGTGCTTCTGTGTTTATGTACATAGCAGCTACTTTCCAACATGTATAATTCAGAAAGTGTTAATATTTTCAAAGAAATGAAATAAGGCCTACATGACGTCAATTGAGTAACACCCGCTATACATTTAACCGCCGCTTTTTGTTTAAGAAATACCTTTTTTGCAGAGGCACATGATCCCCAAAGTAGAAGTCCGTAGAGTAGGTGAGAATGAAATTCATAATATAATATACTTGTTTCGATATGTGTGGCTCAAGTATATTTTTAAGTGATCTAAGTTTAAAAATAGATTTATTCAAGGTCGATATTAATGATCGGCAATGATTATCCCAATTCAAGATGGGTGTAAGAGTTAAACCCAAAAGAATTACTGATTCAGAGGATATCAATTGCTCATTATTGATGGGTATCAATAAATGTGTATCCAACTTTTTTTGCAAAGTATGGAAAAAGATGTATTTTGTTTTTTTGAAATTTAATGATAGCTTATTAGCACAAAACCATGCAAAAAATTTGTCCAGCATAATATTTGTAAGGGCTTCAATATTGTTTTCATTTTCCGAAATTATTACGGTGACATCATCGGCATAGCATGCGACCATGAAATCACAAAGAAATTCAAAAATATCGTTTAAAAACAATGGACCAAGTACAGACCCTTGAGGGACACCTATATTATTGGGTAATAAGGGTGATGTCTTGTACTGTATTCTGTCAGAAAGGTATGAAGTAATCCACTCCAACACTTTACCGCGTAAGCCTAAAGAGTAAAGCCTTTCACATAAAGATCATGATTAACACAATCAAATGCTTTCGACAGATCGCATAAGATAGCGAAAGGATATGTTTGGATTCCATGTTCCGTAACACACAATTATATATTTCTAGTAATGCCGGAAACGTAGATTTGCCAGCTCTAAATCCATGTTGGGTCTGGGATATAAGATTGTGCTTTTCTATAAAGTTATCTAAGCGATTGAGAATGGCATATTCAAAAAGCTTAAAAAAACTTGATGTCAGGGCAATTGGACGATAGTTACCCACATTTAATCTGTCACCTTTTTTATGAACAGGTTTAATTAATGTTTTTTTAGAAGGTTTGGAAGAATCCTTCTTCAAAAGAGGCATTAATTAGATGTGAAATTGGCATTTAATATCTCATTTTTGCACTGTTTAATATATTTGCTGTATACCGTCGGACCCGCCGTGAATTTATTCTTAATTTATTCAATATCGTTAACATTTCAGCTTCTTGTAAAGATTTAATACATCGTAAATTGATTATGTTTAAATATGATCTTTGATATGGTTGGTTGGGAATATTTTGTGAAGTCAGTAAAGGGGTAGTTGAAAGTATTCGTTAAAAATGGTAGCAATCTGTTAGAGGATTTATAGTTTCATCACCGAGTTTGATAGCTAAGTTTTTGGTAGTTTTACTATTATTGTGTTTGTTTTTGAATATTGTGTATTAATGTTCCACGTAGTTTTATCTCTTATTTTGTGAGTTTCATACATTTTGTGTGTTAATAAAGTCATGTTTTGTATTGGTAATTAGGTTAGAATGTATAGTTTGCGGAACTTATACAAGTTTTGCAAAACGGATATTTTTTTGTAACACGTATAAATTTTGAGATTATTGCTAGATTGACGAACTTCATCATTTATCCAATCACGATAGTTATTTGCAGAAGTTTTCTTAATATAAGGAAAATGATTTATCAAAGTGAAAATAAAATATGTCAAAAAAAATCTTAAATTTGTCATGGATATTGTGAACAGAAAGTACCTCATTCCAATCCTTGTGAAATAAAATTCTAAGGAACTGTTTCGGGTCTATAGAATTTCTAAGAATAAATGTAACATTAATATTCTGTCGTTTCTTTGGAGTTTCAAGAAAATACATAATAATGACATGTTTAATGATGAGCCTCATCTGCTTGTTTATATTATTTATTTCTCATCTTCTTGCTACATCAGATATTTCAAATTAAAATCCTCTTATAATATAATCGAATTTTCCGTCATCCATAATGTCCGGTGGCTCGCTGTATACCTGGAGCTTAGTCCAGTAAGGCCTCTTTCAGACGAGACGAACTTCCACTAGTTGAAGGGACGGTTGTTAAGGCGCATACTATGGGAACCGCCTGAACTCTCACACTCGAGTCCGTGTGAAAGGGTTCAGGCGGTTCCCAATCATTTGCTACATCACTATGCTCCTTGAAAACTGTCGGTTCAATTAGTAGAATCTACACTGTAAGAAAAAATTACATCAAAATTTGATAATCATGAGCAACTCTGTTACTCACAATTATCACTGTAAGATTGCAGTCTATTGTAATATTACTGGTAGTATAGTAAACTTAATAATACGAGCAACATGTATTTCGTTACAGTTAAGATTTGTAAAATTTTGAACGTGTTGAAACTTTACAAATATAATTTGTATAAAAGCAAAACACAAAGTAAGACTCCTTTTCATAGGTGTATTATTACAAATTGTGTTACATTTGCAGACTGTAGCATTACAAGATTATATGTAAGTTTCAAAACAATTTCAAACACTACATTCAAATGTAACTTTATCACTGCAAATTTGCGTTTAGCATGGTATTGAATTAGTGGACGAAATTTATAATTTGTCTTATGCTTTATTCTAAAGTAACCTCTAACAGTTACATACACACACATCTCGGTGATAGTGCCGTTTTCAATGGAGATTTTCGTTTTTCTAATGACAAAAACAAAAGCTAGAAAAAGACACTTATGCCGGAATAGCTATACAAGTATTTCAAGAGGTCGTTTGAAATAAAGCCCTTTTCTACCACAAATCTAAAGCATTTTGGTAGCCACAGTAGCAATACAATTTTTGATTTATTCCATGTACATATGTACCTTCTACATATCGGGAACTAGAAAACAAAATTTATAAAAAAAACATAATATTTATTCACAATAAATGATTTACAATAATAAATTCCATAAATATACATGTAGATGAAAAAGTAACTGCGTCGCAGGTAATTAATTAATTAAACTATGGTACTAACACTAAGTACTTACATTACAAACACCTTACTACATGATGTACGCTTTTTACTTTTATTACAAAACTTCACTATTCAGTATTGTATTATTAATATTTTATTGAATAGTGAAATTTTGTGGTATTCAATTTGATTAAGGATTAAAAGAGCTGTCGTAACAGATATAAGGTAAGTAATTCCAACAAAATTATTGTTCGAAATCAAAAACGCAGTAACCTCAATGAAATATTTAGTAAAGTGAAGCACAATATATATTTTACTTAAAACAAAAATATTGTTACTATATTTTTAGATATATATTTCAAATAGGCAAATAAATTTAATTGTTTCAACAAAATGTTTTGTTCTTCTATGTATTATTTCTATTTGAATCAATAAAATTTATTGTTTGAAACTGAAATGTGGTGGGTGCACTATCGTGCATAAACCACATTGCAATTCTTGGTCGCGTATGGTACATCCTCCAGAAACTCAGTCAGGGTTGCTTCCAAAATGTTGCGGTACACCACGCTAATAAGTCTTCCTGGTAGAAATGTCGGTCCTATTTATTGTACACAATTTTTTGTACTTGATAAAGTCATTGGTGTACACCATACTTTTATTTATATTAATAATTTCAACGAATATCGAATATGGTTGTCGCAAATCTTGTTCGCCCTGTATTTTCGAAAGAAAGGGGTTTTCCAAAAATCATCATATGACAACTAAATAAATATTCTTAGAATAGGCCAAGGAATAACCCCTTGAATTTTTGCCGCGTGTTTACTTAACACCCTGTATATCTGATTATTTCAATGAAATAATTAGTTATTTTAAGCATTACATACATTTGACCCAATAACACTTTTCATTTGAGCAAAATATTTTATTTGTTTAATTCTATTAAGGATATTGCTAAAAAAACAAAGTTTATTAATAAAATTATTTGCTTTGCTCAACAATATATTTGCCTCCCCATATTTAAACAAAGATTTTAGTCAATGGAACTAAAATTTGGTTAAGTCAACCAAGTGAGCTTTTCAGCGCATAATGATACAAAGCACAAAGTTTATAATATACATTAAATATATTAAATATACCTTCCCATATTTCCCGGAATGCAGATACAGCTGTGACAACCGCCTCCTCAACTTATTTCTCAGAAATACGATTCAATACTGCCGTATCCAAACATATCTTATTCGCATGACCGCTTCAATATCCGTACTTCCTATATAACTTTGCCCTGATTTCGGAGTATGCTGCTTCCAGCATAAACTAAACTTTCCATGTGCACTAGCACATACAAAGCACCCACTCCAGTAACGTTGGAAACGGATCTCACCACCGGTAGGCCATTTCGGCCTATCCCGTGATCTGTAAATTTATTATTTAGGTAATTTACTACCCTTTAATTAATACAGTAGGGCCGCAGTGTAACTCATTAGGGTTTCAGTCTGTAAATTGCTAAAATTACACCCAACCGTTTATTAAATTCGGTTGTGCATTTCAGCATTTATTGTAATTTATTGTTTATTTAAGAATATAAATGGCAATATCCCGTCAGTATTTATACTATAGTGATGAGATATATAGGGATTCATTAATAGCACTGCTATCGGCTGTGTTTATTTTTCAATAGCATTTACTTTAAAATGCTATCGCGAATAAGCATTTCCCAAATTGTGATATACAACATCAAATAAATAGGAAACAAATTAAACAACAAAATCAGTAAATAATACTCACTTCGCGAGAAACCAAATTTAGAAACACGCAAAATAAATAACAAAGTAATGTAAATATTTTTTTAGCATATTACCTTAACTTAGTTCTTGTAATTCAATCACAGGCACAGATCAGCGCAGTTTTTCGGGGGAAAATATCGTTTCGTTTTCAAAATAGTTTATATTCCGAAAGATGGAGTGGTATACATTGTTGAGGGAAGAAATTAGTGCTAATAAAAATTATTTTATTTGAATATATTTCAATATCATTTTGACTTCCCTTTAAAAAAATATTCCATTAATGATAAGAGTACCACTTGCTTGCTGGTATAACAATAATTTAAGATTTATTTCTTAGCTGATGGATTACGGAATTTGTTTAACTTGTATAGACTGAATTGCCATCCAACATTATTAGTAGTAGTAGTGTTTATTTAATGCAATAAAGATTACATTAAAAGTCAAATAATACATTTAAAATATATATACATATACATACGGAACACATGTAGATGAGACAAACAAGACATATGGTCAGCATTGTTTAGAAGTAAACGTTTCATTGTATTCAAATAATTACTTTGAGGTATATTTTTGATAACACTAAATTTTATTGTTTGTATTTTATTATAAATTTTAGGTCCCCAATAATCAATGTACTTCAGGGTGGTCGTTAAACGATGATACGGCACTCTCAGTAAGTCTCTTCCGCATGTAACATACCCATGCGCTTCGCCACTTTTTGTGAAGTTTGTTTCATTTTTTATCATGTATGTTGCAACCTTGAAGATAAAGATGGAAGGTAGTGTTAGAATTTTTTCGCTAATGAAATAGGTTTTGCTCTTATAGCGTGTTTCTGGAGCAGAAAAATCCTTTCCATGTTTGTGGATGTTTCCCAAAACTCGATGCCATAAGACACCACACTGTGAAAATTCGCAGCAAAATTGTTATTCTTATTTAATTTTAGTTGATTCGAGGAGAACCATTCTTCTGCCTGTTTTTGCATGGCTTCAAATTTTTTCAGTCTCTTCGCTTCAGTAGTTTCCCTTAGTAAGAATGACGTATCATCTGCATACAAACAGACTCGATCCACTCCCAGATTCGTGTCTAGATCGTTAACATATATTATGAACAACAGGGACCCAAGCACCGATCCCTGAGGAACACCCTGCTGTACACCAAGTATATTAGACCTTTGTCCCTGGAATTATACATATTGTTTTCTATCTTTGAGATAGGATGCAATTAACTGATATCCGACGCCTCTTAGTAGTAGAATTTTGATAGAAGAATAGAATGTTGGACCGTATCGGCTCGAAGGCACATGTTAGATCGTAATAGTTCAATTCTACGCTATCATGTTTGTCAAGTGCGTCCAGTAAGCAAATCCAAAGATGTCGCTACACACTACATGTCGTTCTATTTCTTCTGTACCCATGTTAGGCATTTAAAAGCAAGTTATTTTTTTCAAAATAGCTCAGCAGGCGATCGGCAATTGCATATTCTATAACTTTCGATATGGCTGGTAATACTGAAGCCTATAAAATAAAGAAACAAAAATATAAGCAACTCGTAGAAAAAACAATAAAAGAATATTATGACAAAAAAAAAATCAGTATTCAAAGAATAAGTCACAAACTTTCTGGAATATAATTAGAAGCGCTACTCACTCTTCCAGAGAGAACAATGAGGGAATCACCGTTATTATAGACAGTATGGGAAATAGAATTGAAACCGTCAAATCCCCCAATAAAAGTGTTAAAAGTGGTAGTAATGTAGAACTTTTTCATAGTTCTTTCTATTTAAAACCCACAGATGTAGGTGAGGTTGTAAATGTTGTGAATGAGGTGTCACACAAGCATTCAGCTGGAATGAATAATGTACTATGTTTCTTACTTAAATACGTATCAGATGCTATTGCTGACCCTATATTTATGATAATAAATCAGTCTTTATCTGAGGGTTGCTATCTCGATAGGTTGGGGATTTGCAATATATTTAAAATCAAATTTACATTTCTTTTCAAGTGAGATCTTACAAATAGGTTCCGAGTTGTTTAAATCTTAAATTTGTTTATTCGTAAGTTCTTTTATTCGGCATATATCTAAAGTATCTTGTAATATTAAGTCAGGTTTCAACATTAACTTTCGTTTCAATTCCGTACTTTTAATACCTAGAACTATCCTTAACAAATCATCTCTGAAGTCTTTAAATTCGCAATTTTCAATCAATTTTTCTAATCTTATAAAATAATCGTCAAACTTTTCATCTATACTTTGATTACATGAATTAAATATAGCACGCTCATATATAACATTCTTTCTTGATACTAATTTAGCCCTTATTGCGGAAATAGGCTGGTTCACTGTTTTCTTCTCGTCATCTTTTAATTTAAATTTATACTTTAGCATAGCTTTGTCACCAATTAAAGAAAGTAGAATTCTAATATTTTTTTCTTCTTCTGATATTGGCCATTTATCCATGCCCATTGCAATCATATAATCTTGAAGATTCTTTATGAAATGCTCATAATTTTCACCTACGTCACCCTTTTCAATTTCGAACGGTGCTGGTTGAGGTACATTATGTGCTGCACTTGCATTTACTGTGGCCAAATTTCTTATAATTTCAGTTAAAGCTTCCATTTGCTTTTTAAAAAATTCCATGATTCTACTATTATGGATACTACTGCTTTTATAAATTACAATTTTTCATCTGATACCATGTTATCTTCAACAACATTGATATGATGACAACAAGCAATGTTTAGAAACTTGCTATACTTTATTAGGCAAGTATAACTTTCCAATAGGATTTACAAAAATATTCGAGAATTGACACTCTGTCTGTCATATATTCATAATCTCATAATTAACTCTTTCCAAACTAAAATGTTTACTATAACAGTCAGTATTTGCAAAAATTTTCGAGAAAAATTTAAATAAACGTGTCTTAGATTGTTTAAATAAATATAATTTGATATCTGGCTCCCAGTTTGGTTTTGTTCGTGGTAGGTCCACCTGTGATGCAATTTATCATACTTTAAGTCAAGTCTACTCTGAAGTAGATAAGAAAAATGTGGCTTCGGGTATATTCTTTCACTTGACAAAGGCCTTTGATATTTTGAGTCACTATATTCTATTAGAAAAATTATATTCTTATGGAATAAGGGGTCGCATTTTGCTTCTAAGCACCTGATTTATGCTCTCGTACTTATTTCTTCCAGTCGTATTATATTTAATTTATAAAGTAGCTTAGCAAAGTGAAAATCATAAATTTCATTAACACAATTTTGCAACATATTCTGCTCCACTTGTATTATAATATTATAATATTTTTTCCAGTAATGAATAAAATGTTAAGATTTGGTACTTATTCATTTTCGAAAATTTATCCAAGGATAGCTCAAATATAATCCCTTCAAACGACACACAACAGTGATCAACACAACAAAATCTTTCTAAAATATTTTACCTAGTACAGTATCAGACTCCTTTAATAGTCAATTATCTTTAATAAATGAAGTTTCAGTAAATCTTTTCTACAAAAAAATAGCAATTTTGAACGAATGAAAATAAAATTAACAAGTTATTGTGGTTCTTATGTAATGTAGTACAAATATATCACTTGTAAATAATAAATATTCATTATTAGGAATAACACTGAGCATAAATTGAAATATAATCGTTATCTTCGGTTTTTTTTGTTTGTTTCTTAACTTTAAAAATTCTTGTAAAACATTAAAAATTACTGTATTCTTACCACTTGTTACTTCCGTTTTAAGTGTGTCGTATATTAATCATTTTTTAACTAAAATATAGATTTTATTTTATGAATTTTATCGTCATTTTTATCCAATCGTTTCCCTTCGGAGTGTACGAAGTTATTCGAAGGTCGTAAAGACAACAAATTTGTACACGCTACAATAGCCAGTGATATCTCGGCATCGTGCATTTTATTTGCTCAGCGGAGTATCAAACTTTTGAATTCGTTACGGTTTGGTGATGGTGGCCTGCCAGGACTTATCATAACGATTCTACAGAGTCTCAGCACTGAAGTTCGAGTGTTAGTAAATAAGTCAAATTGTTATATCTATGAATAGACTATAGTACTTTTCAAAATATTATTTTGGCAGTATTTATAATTAGCATTCCAAAGCAGTAAGATTTGGGTTTTTCTATTATTTAAGCATGTACTACATCCAGTAACAACTTGACCAGTTTTTGGGAAAGCCTTTTGCAAATCTCTAAACAAAACAAAGCGCGCAGTTTTTTTCTGCAATTCGTGACACTTTTATTTATGAGAAGTTAAATAATTACAATTCATCCTAAGCTCCGTGCACCACCTAAGGGTACTATATGAAGACACTTATTCTAAGTACTATATGGATTCCATAACAACTGGAGTGTTCTTACTTTAATTAAATAATTTCTCTATGATTATTTATAATAATAACAAAAATATAATCGATAAATCGATCAGTTATCAGTTGTTATTATGTTTGCGCCTATGCATCCACTTTAGATATCTCTCAGTATTAGCCTAGGACTAAGGGCAACCCATGGAAAATTTTACTCTGGGAGTAAGACCTGAGAAGCAGTCTCACGCCCAGTTACTGATAGCTAGCAAATTAATGTTATTATCCTTCTGATTTTGGAAGAGTCGGTCTCGACATTTTTTCAGTTCCGTCTCTAGGTAGCTCCTCCTTGACAGATTTGGTTGCTTAACATTAATAATCTTCACCAATTAAAAGATTCTTAAACATAAAAATTACGTCTCGCATAACTCACGGGCTTTCATAACTCCAGCCCCAAGTGCTTTTAAGTGAATCCCCTAATTAGAGTAGTGACAATTTAAGAAATACATATTACATCATATCTGTTTTAGGCGCTGAAGTCGTCGGATGAGTTTCTTATGCCAGCTATATGGGTATTTGAATGTTTGAATTTAGCGTACACAGGTGACACAATATTTGCATCCGTCAAAATGCAAATTTGCGTTTGTCTCTGAATTTGTGCGAGTTATTCGAGAGTTTATCATATGTGTTATTTAATGTTTCTGACGTCCATTTTCTGTCAAATTTGACTTTTGTCAATTTAAATCATTTCCGCCACTAATAGCTTTAGTTCGCGTATTCTACGTTGACATTATGATGACGTAATATGTATGTATTTCTTATATTGAGACTAGTCTATTAAATTTTAATTTCCATTTTTTTTTTAAGTTATAAACACAGATATCTTTACAAACAAATCACTATTTAAAATTTTGTTGTTCCGCTACTTACCAGTAGATGGCTAAATCGCTAAAACTTGCATTTAGCTCTGGTGGTGATTCAGGTTCAGTGTTGCCAATTTGATGCATTTTCCACTAAATATGGTGTATTGAAAGCACGTCTGGTGTACACAAATCATATTCTAGTGGCTAGTGAAAAGTTTAGTGGATTTTTTTTTATTTTTAGTAGTAAATCTAGTGAATTCACTAAACACGAAGATTAAATTACATCAAAGTATAGGAAAACCAAGTAGCGTCACTCTCGCCAAGATAAATTTCAGTCGCCATTTTATTTTGTACCGTATAATGTATCTTATGTAAGTCTACAATTTCCATTCTTTTTTTTTTTTCCTTTCTTCCAGCTTTATTCTCGAATGTGTATTTTCGTTTATATGATATCGATTTTAATTTTAATTCTAACATACATTTACATTTTTAAAATTTCGCGCAGAATGTGCAAAACAAAATGGTAGGAGGTCACCAAAAATTTTCCCTAGAACCCTACTTATAAAAACGTGAGTGACGCTACTTGGTTTTCCTATACTTTGATTGCATGTATACATATATATGTAAATTTAATAAATAAAAATACAAAATAAAATAGTCACATAAATAAGGATATATATTGAAAGACACGGTTATAGTTGTATATTGTTGTAAATTATTAGTATTTGACGACTACTTAATAGGTGTTGTATTAATTTCATAAAAATTATAATAAAAAATGAAATAAAAGGGGATTTATAGTAAAAAAAAACTATTAATTACATAAATATATAAAATATGTTTTTTTTTTTGCTTTTCTTAAAATACTTTATAAAGTAATTCCTTTCTCAATTCTAGTGATTTTCAGGTGGAATTATAATGCCAATCGGGTGAAATATGTCTTCTGTCAATTGGCAACACTGTTCAGGTTATTTGTTTAGTGCAGTTGGCGATTACTATAAGTAGTTATAAATCACAGTTTACGTTTTTCTTGTTATTTTGACTTTCGCGATTAAATCATCGATAGCTATACATCTCTCATCACTAACTAGCGTTTACAAACTGTACATGGCGAAGATTATTCCCATAGACAAGCAATTAAATAATCGTTGCCGATAGGTGCGTAATCTATATTTACTCAGGACGAAAATTTCACGCCTAAATTTATAGGCTTATATCACTTAATCGTAGACGTTTTGTCAAATTAATTTGTCGAGATGGCGACACGCCACGGGCTGCCGAGATCTAAACTAACTCCGGTACCCAAGCTTGCTTAATTACCATCAACGTTGATAAGAGCATCTGACAAGCTTTTATAGCTTAAGGTTTAACGATTAACTACGTGCTTCGAAGTGCATTACGTACCCATGATCGTTTGGTGCAAGGTAAGCACACACTTAAGAAAATAATATTGGATTTGTTTTCATTTATAATTATTATTATATAATTAGTATTATTCGCTAAATACTAATTATAAATGAAAAATCAAGAGATTAGCGGAATTATTGATTTAATTGAAACACAAAAACTGATTTATGGACGTTTCGACATGTACTGTCATTTTCAAAATTTTCAAAATACGACAGTAATTGTCGAAACGTCAACAAATCAATTTTTGTGTTTCAATTAAGCCAATAATTTCGCTAATCCCTTGATTTTTGAATAACAATAATTGGCTAAATAATAACCTCTAACAAGCAGTAAATAATATTATACAGTACCCATGTTTCATTTGTGAATGGGATTGCAGAGCAAGGAATGAACACTGAACTAAAAAAGTATGGCCAACCCGACAAACATTGCAACCAGGTGAAAACAACGAAGTTTTAAAAAACAAAATCAGGCTGGCATATAAGCATTTAACACCCCAGGTGATACGTAGAATAAAACACCAAGAACTACGAAACAAATTAGAGACGTTTGTAGGACAAAATGATGGAAATTTTTAACAATTTATTTATTTAAAAATTAATTATTATATTTTTTCTTTAGTAATTATTAAAAATCCTATTTCATAAGTTTTCTTGCTTTTTTTTTGTTGTATTAGTAATTACTGTACAACAGTTTCTGTTTGAATTTTTTTTTTCATAAATTGCAGGATAAAACAATTATTGAATGTTTACGTTTTTCTAAATGATACGGTGTACTCATTTATGTATAAAAAAAACTAATCTCCCTTAAATTTAGCAAATTTATAATAACCTGAAGACCTTTATAATACAATTTTATCCGTAATAGAACAAGGAATGCATTTATTTTGCCAACAAAGCAGCTCTGACTAAAATTGCGCTTCAATTCATCAACTGACAGATTAATTTACTGGGCTTTGTAACTTTCGTACAAACAGAACGTCAATTCATCGGAGAATTCTAGTTTCGTATTCAGGATGTCGTCTAAGCGATTTATCAAAGATGATTGATCAGGAGGTTGGTAGGAACATATCTTGAAGATAAATCACATTTACTTCTATCAAAAAAGGAAAGATTAAAGATATATAGCACTAGTGAAAGATGCATTAGTATGAAATTATGATACGCTATAAGATTTCCAGAAAAATTGTTTGTACACAACGCGAATAAAAAAGTTTATGATTTTAAATAAATTTTGTTGAAGATATGCATTTTCCTCAGAGCAAATAAGAACACGAACTACGAAAATAACCTTTTTTACTTATTATGTAATTTTATTCGTTGCTCGCGAGTAGTAGATATATTTCATTTCTCACAAATGACGAACGAAAATATTTTAATCCATCATTTCATTTAATTGAACTTATTAACATCTGCTGCACTGGTACTGATGCATAATTTATAATCGCTTTAAAACTTCGTATTTCAGTAACATAGGAAAACCAAAATTACACAAAGTTCGGAGCCGATAAATAGCATTATTTATCATGGTAGTACACTTTCATTATGAAGTCCCAAGATGAAAGAGAATGATGAGAATACTTAATCGTAACAGGTGAATGTGCATGTCCACTTAGCGACTGAATTTGCAAACAGGCAATGCGCATGTCTGCTTTAAAACTTTGTACATCACTAATATAGGAGTACTAAATTACACAAAGTTGGGAACTGATCATGATAAATAGCATTATTTATCTTGGTGTTACACTCTCATAATAATATCTTAACATGAAAGGGAGTGAGGAAATGTAATCCTGAATTTGCAAGTCCATTGACCGAATTAATTTGTAAACAAGGAATGTCAGTTATAACACACATGATAAATGAACCATAACACATTGAATATAAAAAAAGAAATTAAATGCCAGCAAGAGCCACATAGACTTGTTAAATATACAAGATGGGCCACCTCATACTATGCGAACTTTATATGGAAGCATAGGATTTCATTAAATTCTTTTTATTTAGTTAGACTATTATATGTATAATTTAGATTATACAGGATATTCGAGAAAAAAGACCAACGGCAAAGTTACCTTTTTTATAATAGAACATCCTATAAACCAAATTAGAGCAAATTTATGTAATGCTCCAGGTATCCATGTATCTAAAGCCACCAGTTTTTGAGATACTTATTTTAAAATTTATGAAATTGCAGTAGAAAAATTAAATTTGATTTTTATTTTGTAATCCAAAGTTAAGCATACCTAACTACATTCAGCATTCAGCTGAGATCGATGAACATGGAATTAAGTTAAATTTTAGTCACACAATTATACTGGCTGTTAATAAACACTTGTTAAATTTGACGACTTTTACAGTAAATTAACTTTCTAATCTTAAACAGAACATCCTATATCTGATGATACTCTCCACGTAAAATTTGATTCTCTTTCAATATGTGTTGCCTGTATCCAATATTAATAGTTTTCTGGTGGTTAGTATTTACTTTTGCTGGGTATTGTATTTAATACCTTTTTTTAACGTAAAATGGTGGGCTTCGATCGTCCCTGTCCAACTTGAATTTGACTAATTTTGACGGTTTCCGCTCTGGAGAGATTAGCTCTTCTCAGGAGGCCAAAAAAGATCTTAATAAGGTTTGTTTAAAGTAGGGGGCTCAACTGAATGGTGCCAACTCGATCCCCCACTCTCCCCCTCCCCAGAATGAGAGGGGACAACTTTAAATCTTAAATGGGAACTCCCATTTTGTATTGCAGATTCGATTCTACGCCATTTGTGTGCGCAATTCTGTGCCCTTTCACTTCGATAATTTTTATTTATTCGCAATTGGAATGCTATTTAACGATACAAAACCGTACTTTATTCAATACTTGACAAGTGAACACTTACACATTGTCCGATCTCGATTTAGATTATTATTTATTAATCCAATACAAATTAGTTAGTATTGAATATTTGAACAGTAATGGAGGCCTTAAGATTACAAGAGAGATTCGTTATTGAATGGTTTTTTCTAACCAAGAGTATATAATTAAATTAAAGATCTATATTTTAAATATTTGTAGTTTAATACTATTTCTGACCACTAAAGAGCATGAAATATTCATTCATAATCACGTGCTACCCTACTAACTATCTAAATATCATGCCATAACCTATCTAGTTCTTTAGCAACATTACTGAAAAATTCCCACCATTCGACCGACTCATTATCTCTAATATCTGTTGCCCTAACTTCCGTACGCGACCGCCACTCATCAGTGAGTGGACATTCAAATAAGATATGTCCCGCTGTATCTACCCCACCACATTCACAAAGCAAATCATTAACCCTCCCAATTCTACATAAATATGTTTTAAAATTACCGTGACAGAGCAACTTGTAGTAAGAGAAAAAATGTTTGCATGGATGATAATGAAATGCCTACTTTACTGCATTATTGGTTGATCCATGAAATGATCCTAAAAAATCATATTACTTCTTATTATACCATACTGATGGTGCAAGTTGTTGTAAGTCGTGCTATAAAACGTTGAAATGCAATTCATATCATATTCCAATTGTCGGTTAAATTTTACTTCAACGCAATATTTTTACATTTATTATACTAAGTATAAACTAATATTAAATATTCAATATGTCATGATTTTGCTTGAAATGGCTTCTCAGAACTGTGATCTTAATGAACACGTTCGTTTTTCACCGCATTTTTAGTGAGAACTGAAGCGGGGTTTCCTTCGAAATAGATACCTCTTATTTCTCTGAAACCTAATAAACAACTCAGTTAATGTGTCGAAGGACAGTTTCGTTATCAAATTATTCCTCGGCAAATTGATTTGCAAATTCCTCAGCTCGAAACATTACTGAATATTTCCACTGCCCATCACTTTCTAGTTCGATATTCGGAAATAGGTGGCAAAATAAAATCATTTTGTTTGAGTGTAAGTGGAATATCTAGAAAACAGAAACAGAGTTATACACTATATACGGAATAAAGGCGTAGTCTTGAAGAAGACTATAAAAAGACTATAAATAATAATGCAGAATGACGAAATGAGCAAAATTAATACGCAAAGCTCACGAGTGGAGGATATACGTCAATTTTTGGAGTAAATTCATTCATTTCATCATTGGAGATAGCTATTGATTTACACGTCGCGGAAAGGGTTTTTCGATAGCTCGGTATATTTTACACTCAATTTGGACGAAAATAAATCATGACAGACGCTCATAGTGTATTTAGAACCAAATGAACATACTTGGTGATTTAATAAACAAAAAATCTGCGTATGTAATAAACGTAAACAACCAGTAAGTTTTAAACTGGGCGGTCATTAAACAGTGTATTAATAATAAATGCGCTATCCTCTTGTATATTTTAATATATACTATTTTTCTTGTACTTAACAATATTGCTCGAGCAACTAAAAAAAAGCTGGAGATTTTAATTGATGCCTAGGGTTGTTGTATACTTTTGGTGGAGGAGCCGGTTTAATTAAATACACTAAGCTGATTATAATGTAATTCGTATAATAACCTACTGCCAGACGTAAATATTGGACAATCAAATTGGAAAAAAAAATGCTGCTTAGAAAGGAGAGCTTCCAAGATATTTTAAAAGTTGTAGAATGAGATCTTCGTTTTGCCGTTCTATGCTAATACTTTTTCTATTCTTTGGAAAACAATTCATAAACTATAATTGTTTTTAAATTGAATAGACAATATTTTCAAGTTTAGAGGCGCATAAAATGAAAGCAAGTGCTTAGTAAACGGTACCGCTAATAGATATTACACAAGCTGCTTTAAATTTTATGGTCGAAGCGATGCTCTGTATTTTTATAGCAACTTTATGCATTTAATAACGTCATGAGTATTCAAAAGTTTAGACGGAGGCTTTTAAAAGACCATTGTTATATAGAGTCGTAAAAGTGCCGCGAGAACAAGTAAATCCCGCAATCAATGCTTGATTCAATTCGTGTTGCCTTATAATTTAATGTGAATTTATGGTGATTTAAGATTCAGAAAAAGTCTACTTGCTTACAGAATGAATAGTTCTTAGTTTAAGTTCTGCCTCTATATATTACCAGAAACTTTTTGATTTATCATTATTATTATTATTATTATTCTGATGATACATTTAAAATATGAAATTTTCTTTTTTACATCTTTGCTTTCCCACAAAGCTGCAATATTTATGCATATAAATGTTAAAAGTGGAGTATCATCTCCCATATTTTCAATCTGTTCTAAACCGAAATTCTTTCGCATAGTGATATCGCCAATGATAAAGTAAAATGCAAAGCCAGTTGGCGGATTTCGATAACCTATATTCAAAATTAGAGTTTCGTCTTGTATATATAGTTAATACAGTTACCATTTAGATAGTTAAATGCTCTTAGTTAGGTCCTTTCCCAAATCTAAAAATTAGTGCAATTCTTAAAACTATTAACGTATGAAATAATTATTATGCTTACTTTTTCTCTTTGGCGATAAATAATTTCTAGTCACAAATAATGTTCTTCGTAGCATCTTGTAAGAACTGTAATGGGTAAGAGTTTTAAAACACTTCTGCTGTCTAGTTCTATATTTCTCTAATCAATATGAAAAAAGGAAATTTGGATACCAGCCACACATAAAAGAATTTGTAAATCGATGCAACACCGCTTCACGACTTCACAAAGTAATGGCATAGGGCAGAATCGATACAGGAATGGCACTAAGAAAGTCAGACGCTTCACTGAAAATGAAGAAAAACGAGCTCTCCTCCTTTTAGAGGCTAACTTCCCTGAAAGCAAAGTGGGGACCTCGGAACTTCTTTCCGAGCAATATAGAACACCAACTAAAGAAGCTACTACAATAGCCCGGCACATATGTAACAGTGACCGGTTAAAATGGGCTATAAATATATTTCAGCCTTTTAGAACACCGGGAGTAGACGGAATTCTTCTAGTTTTACTTCCGAAAGGGCAGGATGAAACCCTTCCTCGCATGATCCGGATAAGCCGAAGTAGTTTGGAGCTGTGTTATATTCCAGAAGCTTGGCGAAGGGCTAAAGTCGCCTTCATACCAAAAGCAGAGAAAAAGGACATTACGCGCCGTAAATCCCACAGACCTATCAGCCTTACATCATTCTTTTTAAAAACGGTGGAAAAGGCTGTAGATAACTATATTAGAATAGATATCTTGGAGCGGGTGCCGTTGCACCCCTGTCAGCACGCCTATCAAACGGGCAAATCCACAGAGACTGTATTAGTGGAGCTGACGGATCGAGTCCAAGATGCACTGACAAATAAAGAAACCGCAGTGTGCTCCTTTCTAGACATAGAGGGTGCTTTTGACAACACTCCACACGAGTCTGTCAAAAAAAAGCATTAATTAACAGGGGGGTAGATGGGGTGACTTACAGATGGATGTGGCAGTTGATGTCTACCAGGTCAGTGGAGGCGACATCCCCACTTACGTGGAGCTAAATAGTAGACGAACTTTTATGTGGGTTGACTGATCTAAACTTTACGAGAAGATGGTGTCAATCGGTGGGACTTAATGTTAACCCCACCAAGACTACCTTAGCAGCATTCACTAAGAAAAGAAAATCCAATCCTAAAACCATAAAAATGGATAGGCAAAATAAAGATTGGAGAACGGGGTTAAATATCTAGGCCTTACGCTAGACAGTAAACTTGAACTATTGAACAAACATGAATTTGTAGTAACCAACAAAATCAAAAAAGCCCTGATGGTGCGCAGAAACTTTGCAGGGAAAAGTTGAGGATGTAACCCAAAAATACTGCTTTGGATGTATACAGCGAGAGCGAGACCGATCATCACTTATGCATCAGTAGCTTGGAGGAAAAGAACTAATCTGGCCACCGCGAGAATTAAGCTCTCGAAAGTGCAAAGATTAGCATGCGTATGCATAATTGGAGCTCTGAGACTGCCCTACAGCAGCTATCGAGGTAGTATTAGATCTTACCCCTCTCCATGTTGTAGCAGAAAGCGTGGCAAAAAGAACCACACTCAGAATGGTCAAGGAAGGAATGATTAGGCATGTGCTTCAATTTCCTGACGGCGAACATACCTGAGACATTCCCCGGGATGACATATCAAACAAATTGAGCTTTGTGAAGGAATTCACCACAAAGCTTAGTAACAAGAGCTAGTGGGACCATAACACCATCTTGAAATTGAACAAAAATGCCATCAAATGGTGCACTGATGGCTACAGAATGGCAGACGACTGGAATAGGAATATATGGAAGAAATAAAAATATAAATCGAAGGTAGGAATTAAGCAATACCAAAATTTCCATATTTATGGAATTTTATAATTAACATTTATACAAATTCTGCCAATAATTTATTGTATAGCTGCCTCATCAGGCTCAATTAGCTTTTGTTAAAAAGAAAAATTATTCGAATTAACATTCCATTATTTTTAAAAATTACTATCAGATTGTTTTAGAGCTAGATTAAATATTTTTTAATGCTAAAGCACTTGATATTAAGAATAATAATAATCTTTATTGTCCGACAGATGTATAGAATTCAATTATGGGACAAAAAAGTAAGATATCTTACTTTTGCTGTGTGAAGAAACGCTAAAGATGGATATGTGTGGATATGTAAAATGTAAAGTGTGGAAGATGTCTTCATTGTCGCAGATATTGAATGTTTCCTAGAATTGATTATTCTCTGTTGCCATAGTTCCTTGCAGTTCTCTCACGCTCTCTCTTAAGCAAGCTTCTTAATGGGTAAAATTACATTGTAGCATGAATTAATACTTTATGTACAATTAAAGACATGTTAAACTAATTATATTTATTTACGTAGTACTCCTAAGTTGTAAAACCAAATTTTCAAGATTTTATCTCTTTTCATCTCTTATATTCATCATATTTCATTTCTAAATTTGAAATAATTGCTTTAGTATCCCATAAAACAATTTTTTGTTATCTCTATAATTTTTCTGGCATTATATTCCCAAACTTTATCTATTACACTATTTCTGAATGTCATTAATTTGATACTATAACTGTTGAATAATATCTATTAAATGAATAAATAAGCCTAAATTACTGTTAATTAAGCTTATAGTAAAACTTTTTTAGGAATAATATAACGAAGAAGTTATTATTATATTATGTTATCGCCGGCTTTATAATTATACAATAATTACACTACCGTCCGACGTGCTACTGCTATAATTAAAACTTGCCTAGGGGAAGGCTTCTGTGAAACACCCCAGAAAATTTGATAGGTCACGCGTATAGCTGGATAGGTTTAAAAATATCTATCTTCCTTTTCCTACTTGAATGTAAATTGTTCACAAACTGTACTAATAGAAACTATATCATTACATTTAGAGTAAAAAGGAAGTTGATGCTACTAATTATATGGTAATATTTTCAATAATCATTCTCGATCTCAGTGTAGATGAAATAATGACACTTCCATCGATTTTACATAGCTATCTACAGTTATTTAATTTTAATATCATAAATCCAGATTTTCAAAATACTCCTGTTTTTTCTTTATTTAATCTTAATCGGAAAGGACACATGAGGATCGATGGTGGAATCGTCAATATAACAGCTATAATATAACGTATAACACCACACAGTAACCTATTCTTGGAACGAATTTTTTTATGGTCTACATTAATGATTTACCAACAAACATCAGCGAAACTGAAACTTAGCGGTGCGTAGGCGATGCGACCCTGTTTATTCAGGCAAAGGATCCGGAAAGACTGGGGCAACTCCCTGAAACAGATGAGGCAGCTGGAACGAAATTCGCCGTAAATAAATTAAAAGTGAATGTAAACAAAACTCGAACTGTTTGCTTTTCAGGAAAAAAAAATATCGTCAGTCAACTCCCTTGGAATCACTGCCGAATTGAATATAAAGTATGTGGTTGTGTTTTGGTGTATTATATATGAATTGACCTGTAAAATGTTTTTTTTTTTTTTTTTTATAAAAGTCATGGTGTAATAACCAAACACGCCAAACAAATTATTTTATGAAAATTATTATTTTTCTTTGCAGAAAGTACCATATTCTCACACTACTCTCCAACATACAAACTGTTTTTCACCCTCGTCCTCGGATTCCTCAACAGAATAAGGTGCAGCGAAAAATATCCATTTCTATTTTTAAGTGCCAATAGTTGGACTTGGATTAATCATTCTCGAATTGTCAGTAGCAATCGGAGCAACGTACTCTGACTTGTCAAACATCTTTGACTAGACTGATCACGAAATCCAATTGTACAAAATCTCTTTTCTTGGATTTGTTCCCTTTTCCCTAAACCTTCTTTACTTGGGCTATATATCGAACGACTTCATTCTGGCTTCTGGTGTACCTCAAGGATCAAACCTTGTGCCTCTATTATTGTGTGTTATTAATAAATGATTTATTACTAATGATCGATTGTCCGATGTTGTGTTGGAACATATTCACGATGACTTCAAATTTCGCCAACATCTTATCAAATTAATGGTAGTGAGTCGAGATCAGCACATTATAGGTTAAGAATTTTAACGTGATATTTGATTCTAGCTTCACCTTCAAGTTACACTTATCACATGTATGTTCTGATGCATATAGGGCGTGGGGATTCCTAATGCCAATTTACAAATATATCACCAACGTTGTAATATTCAAAATTATGTAATAACCAAAATAGAATACCTACCTAGGTGTGATTTGGTATGCTTTATATGCTTCGGACATCGTGCCTCTGGATCGTATTCACCGAAATCTCTTAAATATCTTTCTTTTAAGTTGAATATCAAGAAAGATATACCTCGCAGGACGAAGTTGCATCCAGACATGATATGATATTCTGGGGTATGAGGAGAAGGTAGATCTGTGAGAAATTTTTAGTGAATTCTTATTAATTAAACAATGTATATGTATTTTCATATTCACATAAACTCCACGCATTGTGTAACTTTCTCATTACTAAATAAAGAAATATTACTATTATTATAATCAATACCTTAAAATGTTGCTACACCAACTTAAAAGACAAAGTGCCAATAAATAAACAAACACACGTAGTTTATAGCATTCCAAACTTCACAACATCTAAACGAACGAATAAAGGGACACAAATACCAACAAAATACCTCAGCATTAAAAAAAACACACACTTTGCACACACAGGCCACACTTTTAACTTTAATGAAGTCAAAATTTTAGATAAAGAAAGAAATAACAAAGCCAGAAATATAATTGAATCAATACACATAAAAAACATAATAACGCTGTAAACGACAGATCGGACATTGAAAACCTATCCAAAATACATTACTCCATTCTGTAACATGTTTCAACTATTCACCTATCTCAGCATTATTATTTTTACCACCCCTATATAATATCCTGACATTTTATTTTCCAATACCTCTGTATATTTACTTGTCTTTTTACCTTCACATTTTCAATCTTTTTCAACCTATAAAAAATAACCGGAAATATGTTCGTATATTTAAGCATTACTTGTGAAACTCTCACAATGTAAACAACGCAAACATAGTAATTTAAAATCTAACATATTACTTACAAGTAATCATTCCTATCTACTAAAATAATGTCTTCAAATTTGTAATAGTAAATAATCTTCAAAATTTAACTTATCAATTTCGGCCTCATTATTATTATGACATTGAATGTAAGTACATAACTTTGAAACAATCACCAGTTGTAACCATATTATATACATTTTCGTTATTAGCCTCTTCTTGATGTAATAAATTCTTTGCAGATTATTTATGATTAAGACAAATATATTTGTCGAAACGTAAAAAGAAAGTTTCATTTTACTTAATTCTTACATTAAGCCGCTACAACCAAAGAAGAAAGAAATCAAATTAAATTATATATAAATACATAATAGTAATAGAATAAACATAGTATAAATTATACCTACAAATTATCTGTACTACGTATATGTGAGCATGTTATACTGAATGATTTATGAATCTATGTAATAACTCCACAACATAAATCATTAATATTAAAAAAAAAACTAGAAACATTATAATTATTTCTCCTGATTCGCCTGAACTTCATAAATTACATGAACTTTATTAATAACGGATGATCGCGTGCCGCCTTGCTTCTCATTTATTTATAACGTCCCACCTCGATTATACTTGATTGTGCAACATTCAAGCTTATAAAATATTTTTGGAACAAACTGTATAGTGTATTATCTATATTATTCTAAGCCTTTTATTATTATTATTAATTTGGTCGTAATTAGATCGTTAGATATCTATTTTAAATTTCATTTTTTAAAATGCCTACAGCTGATTGTCGGTATTTCGGTAAACATTAAAAGAGCCATTATTTCAAAGCATCAAAATACCAGCTCCTACTCTAGTTCTAATTATATTGGTATTATAAGTAATTGTAACTTATATAATGTGATAATATGAAGAAATGACGTGACTAACTCTTGCCGTTTTAATTTCAGAATCAATGAGGATGCGTGATGGACTTTGCCTTTCTCACCAGAAAACTGCTTATAGGAATCACACTGTTTTCTCAAATAATAAGCGCATCAGAAAGCGGATCAGTCAAAAAGGTTAGTACTAAATTGTAATATACCTAATATTCAAAATATTTAAGGAAATCGTAATTGCTATATGTGTAAAATAATTAACAAGTAAAAAGTATAAATAAGATATTCCTTATAATATATTTTAAAATGCTGTGGAACTGGTTTCGGCAAAATAAATTAAAAAATGTTTCTTTAACATACCTGCACTGCTTACATGCTGTGTTCAAATTGAGAACTCCCATTATTTATGCAAACATCTACCCTCTTCATGTTTTCAGAAACATTTAGTAAATGCTCATTTGTAATATTCTCTATTTCATTTCTTATTGCTTCTTTCAATTAATTCGTATTATGTTAAGGTTAAATAGTATTTATAAACAAAGTAAACAAACACGCAAACATGTTCATGTATGTATGTATGTAGATAGAAGGGTGGTGTTACACTGCGACCTAAAAGATCTATTGTGTCCCCTATTCTTGCTGCTTTACAGCTGGCCTTCCAATCTATTCCTTTTAAAAGTGTAGGATGTCAAGGCCCCAATCTAGTAAGTCTCCCTTTCGATTTCACATGCTCCCAGGTGCAATGCCCTCGAGTTGCACAGTGATATACAGTTTGAGAGGAGGTGGATGGGTGTTTCATCCTGTTCCCCACAAAATCTACATTCAGGTTCCTTCGCTAATCCAAGCTTACTCAGGTATCCTTTCAGTTTACAGTGGCCTGAAAGTATTCCTGTTAATATGCGAACATTGTTCTTACTCAGGTTGATGCATTCTGTAAATCTCTTCTTCCCAGGCATTCCCAGACCATCTTGGAACTGATTTCATATGAACTCAGCGCCTTGATGCTGCTTGACTATCAGACATGATGATAATCCTCCCTGCTTCCGATAATTTCTATCTATATTGAACCGGACACATCTTTTCATAGCGTGTATCTCGCTGAATATCTTGGATATTTTCCAAAGCTTTGAAATATGTGGTTCTAGGCCCATATTATTCTTATTCCCATTCCTCTGATTGGCATTTTCTAAAGCTGACTTTTTATACATATCATCCCGGGCATATCCCAGGTTTTATCACCGTCAGGTAGATTTAGGCCTATGCCTAATCATTCCTTCCTTGACCAATCTGAGTTGGTCTTTTTGCCGCGCCCTCTACTACAATATGGAGGGGGGTAAGATCAATACTACTTCGATAGTACTGTTGGGCAAGTTCTCATAGCCCCGTTATGCATACACATGCTTAATCTTTGCACTTTCGAGAGGTAATTCTCGCGGTGGCCAGATTAGTTCTTTTGCTGCATGCTACTGATGCATAAGTGACTGCCAAAGCAGTATTTTTGGGTTGCATCCCCAATTTTTCCCTACAAAGTTTCTGCACACCATCAGAGCTCTTTTGGCCTTGTTGGTTACTTCAAGTTCATGTTTGTTCCATAGAAGTTTATTGTCTAGGGTAAGGCTAGGTATTTAACCTCCGTTCTCCAATCTATATTTTTCTCATCCAGTTTCATGGTTTTAAGATTGGATTTTCTTTTCCTGGTAAATGCTACTAGGGTTGTCTTAGTGGGGTTAACATTTAGTCCCATCGATTGACACCATCTTCTTGTGAAGTTCAATCCTCTTTGAACTATGTCACAGAGGATATTCTCAAATTTACCTCTTGCGTATATGACAATATCATCAGCATACCCTTGACAAGGTATGCCTAGATCCGTCAGTCCGCATAAGAGTTCGTTTACTATTAGGCTCCACATAAGTGGGGATGTAACTCCCCCCTGTGGGCATCCTCTGGTCGTACTAACCGAGATGGTCTTATGTCCACCTCCGCCTCCACCGTCCTGGTAGACAGTAGCTGCGACAATCCATCTAGAAGTCACGCCGTCTACCCCCCTATTAATTAATGCTTTTTTGACAGACTCGTGTGGAGTGTTGTCAAAAGCGCCCTCTATGTCTAGAAAGGCGCACACTAAGATTTCTTTATTCGTCAGGACATCTTGGATTTTGTTCGTCAGCTCCACTAATGCAGTCTCAATGGATTTGCCTGTTTGATAGGCGTGCTGACAGGGGTGCAATGGCACCCGCTCCAAGACGTCTGTTCTGATATAGTCATCTACAGCCTTTTCCACCGTTTTCAAAAAGAATGATGTAAGGCTGATAGGTCTGTGGGATTTAGGGTGCGTAATGTCCTTTTTCCTTGCTTTTGGTATGAAGGTGACTTTAGCCCTTCGCCAAGCTTCTGGAATGTACCCCAACTCCAGACTACTTCGGCTTATCCGAATCATGTGAGGAAGGAGTTCTTCCTGCCCTTTCTGAAGTAAGACTGGAAAAATCCCGTCTACTCCTGGTGTTTTGAAGGGCTGAAAGGTATTCATGGCCCATTTTAACCGTTCATGTTTATGTAAGTGTAGCATAGTATAGTAGTAACATTAATTGTAGAATTAGACTATTATCTGATGCTATGCGTCGCTTGGCTGTTACTAACTAAACCACAGAACCCCACAACTGTATGCCATTAAAAGGAGTCATCCCGAACCAAGTTTCAAATGTATATTTGCACTTTTAAGTTCCCTGTTTTTTTTAGAGTGTAGAATTGTAAAGGATTATGTGTACGTACCAAGCTTCTTCTTCTGAGATTTCCATTTGCGAATTGTCATCCTCCTTAAGAATTCAAAACACCAGTAATGGAAACTTACTAATTGAGTTCCTACACGCATCTCAAACCGAACATCGAGTTTCTCAATCCTGTTCAAGTACAACTAGTCCGCTCTCAGGCGGAAACCCGAGTCCCCGATTCCGTCTCGTTTCGTTCGCTTTAGCCGGAGGTGCAAAATATCACGTAGATAATTGGAAAATAAACATTTCTCCGCGTCTTCGCCGCCCTGAATATTTTACGCGAACAGGTCGTAAATAACTCGGCGCCCGTCGCTTTTCTCTGCCGTTACCCCACCCGTTTTCGATATTGTACACCTCTAAGTAGCTCCCACGACCTTAACACTGCGCCGTTTCGCTCAAGATTTCCGAAATCCGAAGGTGAATTACGAATTACAGGTGTTCCGCTCGCTGGCCGTGAAAATTTACTGCCTACAACGGCTTGGAGGGATGGTAAGTTTCGTTCGTTTAAAATCGAGTTCACTTTTTGCCTGTCGCGTAATTCAGTGTTGGTACCGGCCGAACTGGGCTAAGGTGTGGGTGCACGTCTTATTCGCGCGGGAGGAGAATTGAGAAAATCGCAGTGATTACAAAAATCGTTCGTATTCAAGATTGATTTAGTCCGATCTTTTTTTTTGTGCATTACACTACGTAACACATTTTTTGTCCTTGATTAGTAAGCGTTATTTCCAACTTATGTATGCTTCAGAACAATAGAAAAATACTTCTATTCCCCGCTAACTTTGCTTTTTTGACTAGGACAACGAAAATTTGAAATATACCCTCATATGTATACCGTATGTTCACTTAAGTATGAGGTAAATGCGAAAAAAAAAATATTGTAAAGAAACATATTATTTTATATTCAAAATGACTTAAAATGCATAATTTTGCTATAAATTAAGAAGAAAAAAATAAATTGTCTTGAGAATAAAACACCCTTACTTTTAAAGACATCAAAAAGCTCGATTACAAAAAAGTGCTCCAAATCTCTAAATGTGTCAAAATACAACGTAGAAATCAAAGAAATAGAATTTTACAGAATTACACAAGATGAGTGAATTATCAAATATATCTTGATGGAATCCTTGAACTTATCTAGATGACCACCCAGCATGTGAACTTTGAGGGAGATTCTGCAATCCGTTTTTTCCCTAGTTTCTCATTAGATTAGCAACCAGCTCGACATAGTTTTCGGCCCTGTTATTGCGCAAGAGAGCTTGGAAAATAAGTTTTCAAGGCTGCTAACTCCGTACCTAGAGCTTTCACAAATTGTTTTATAAGCCCCAACTTTATGTGCCGTGGTTGCATCAGCACTTCCAGGGGTCCACCATTGCTTTTCCCTATAGAAACTCTGTCTTTTGTGGCCCAGTCGCAAAACGATAGCACGGAAATTTGGTAAAACCATCTTGCAGACCCATGAGGAATGCCACCATTTTGAAGTCGGCGACGGCCTCCCTCCCATACTTATCATATTTCAAAAGTTTCAGCAAGTTCTTTATGTTAAAGTAATCCTCTTTGAGGTGCACCGAACGACCCAGGCGAAAAGAAGGGTACCTATTACCATTATGCAGCAGTACTGCTTTGAGGCTCCTTGAAAAGCTGTCAATAAAAAAGCGCCACTCATTCGGATTACAGGCGATTCCAATTGCCTCAATTAGACCAGCCACATCGTGGCAACAGCAGAGCCCATCTTGATAGGTGAAGAAGCTAGAAATGGTTTGGTGACGCTTTCTCTGGCCTACGACTCGTACACTTTCATCTAACAAGTTCCACTGCTTCAGCATAGAGATCAAAAGCTTGGCATTGGACTTGGGGAGTAGAAGATCTCTAACTAAGTCGTTGATGTCTTTTTGATTGGAGTAGTATGGGCCTATCTCATCATTTCCGCATATGAAATCGTCAACTCGTTCTACGATATTTTCTTCACACCCGGACTCGCTGTTATTGATTGAAGACGCCGTATCTATCTCAAGCGGAGTAGGTATTGGAAGCTGAGGGCCGTGTAATACTGGGGCCATAGTTGAAAGAAGATCCGGATAAGTGACAGCGTGTGTATTTCTGCTAGTACGAAGTACAGTGAAAGGGTCCACAATGCACAATACTATTTTCCAAAAAACCACAAAAATTTAAAATCGAAGATGCAGGTTCCTGTCCCTTTGACAGAAGTATTTATTGTAATTTCTATAGTAAATGAATTCACCCCATCACTGATGACTTTAGATCCCATACTCTACGTCGACTTTACAATGACGACATAATATGTAGTTCTCATTATGGGTTCGGTTGTAAATTTGAAAATATCATTGTCTTGGCCACAAAAGCAAAGTTTGCAGAGAATAATCGACTGCTTTTATACTTTTCTGACATAAGAAAATAGGAAATGACTTACAACCCAAAGACAAGAAAAAATAATAGAAATTGTTACATAGTGTTATTAGCGAATTGTGTGTACTTTAAAGAAGTAATGAATCACTTAAACACTGGGTAATATGCATAAAGGAATTAGAGGAAAAAGTCGAACTCTTATTCGATGTTAGTATAGTTTTCGGAATTACTCTTAGCAGAGTAGCAAGTGTGAAATAGGCAATTCTATAGTGCGTGTGAATAGAAACAAAAATCCCCCGATTATTTCAAGAGTAGCAATGACATTTTCTGGATTGTCTGAACGAAAATATACTAGATCTTAGAGATTACACAAGAAGGGAAAAAGTCTTGTGCAGATGGCTTTTACGACCCAACGTTAAGCCAAATATTATTCATACGATTTCAATGCTAGTTTCGCTATTTTTGCAAAAAACTTGCAGCAAAAATTGAGGACTTAACCCTAGAAAATGGTTTGTACGGAGAGCTTTTGCCCAGAAAACATCTGACTATCCATTGAAGAAGTATTGCAGAACGAAAATTAATTTCTCTGGAACAAGCACGAACTTGAAATAATCAACAACGCCAAAAAAGGCGATTGGGGATGCCACCCAAAATACTGCTCTGGATGTATACAGCGATGATGAGACCGACCATCTACGAGGCGTATCCGGAAAGTAAGTACCGTTTTGGAAAAAAGATAGTAAACATATTTTACAAGAATACAGTACAAGAAAGAGCATATCTTAAACTACTTTTCCACATAGTTTCCACCGTTGTTGAGGTCCTTCCAAGTCGCTTGGTTTTGTGAACATCACTGAGCATTTGGGAATCCACTGGAGCACAACTTGTGAGTAACCTAAGCGGTCCTGAAACAATTCGTGCTAAAACTGTTCTGGAATTGGTGGGAATTCGCCTAAAAGCGTTGTCATAGTGAAACGTCTGTTCTCACGGATTTGTCCATCGATTTTCCTCACCAAGTTGACATCGTTGACAACAGAATGCCGACCACTCCGGGGATCATCATGGACATTAGTTCGACCCTCATTAAACATCCTTACCTACTTTCTCATCATTGCATCAGTCATTGCGTTTTCACCACAAGCATTTTTAATTTGGCGATGAATTTATGATGGTTTCACATTCTTTGTGTTTAAAAATCGAATTACCGAACGAATCTCACAGTCGGCGGGATAATAATAATAATAATAATTTAATAATAATAATTCATTTGTCATTAGTTATAAAAACATCGACATTGTCAGACAATACCTAAACATACAGTATAAAAATACAAATATCGAACAGATAAGTATAAAAGGACAAGAGGAGGTGGAGGAAGATGTGCATGTGTATGTGTAAAAAAAAAAACGTAGAAATATTTCATTCTAAAAACGTAAAATGAAATATATGCCCACCAACAAAAAGTGTTACTATACGGGAGCTCATGTAATCATGAATTCGTCACTACTATAAAAAATATTTTTCAGCAAGAAGTTACGCAGCATCCTTTTAAATTGGGGAAAGGTGCTGGCTCGGCGAATTTCAATGGGTAGTTTGTTGAAGTATGTAATGGCTGCGTATTGTGGGCTGTGCTCAAAGAGTGATGTTCTATGGCGGAGAACACTTAATTTGTCGCAGGACCTTGTGGTCATATGATCATCATCTCTCGAAAGTGCAAAGATTAGCATTTGCATGCACAACTGAGCCTATCAGAACATGCCCAACAGCAGTTATCCAGGTAGTATTGGATCTTACCCTCTTCGCTTTGTGGTGGACAGCGTAGCAAAAAGAACCACATTCAGAATGGTCAAGGAAGGAACGATTAAGCATAAGCCTCAATCTCCTGACGATGATTAAACCTCGGATATGCGGAGCTAAGCAAAAGGAATCAAGTAACGCACCTGTGGGTTCCAAGTCACAGCAGTGGAAGGAAACGAAATAAAGGATAATCTAGCAAAAGGAGGCTCCAATGCCATTTGTAGGACCTGAAATCTTTTGCTGGATAGGTACAATACCGAAGAAATTTGAAAGCAAAACGGAGCAGAGAAGATCTAATTATGGGAAGATCTCCAGGGAATGAGGCAACCTAAAACTCTCCTGAGAATCTTTAACATTAAGAGGCTTAGAGAATGCATCAATCTGATTAAGAACAATACTCGCATATTACTAGGGATACCTTCACGCCATTGCAAATTGAAGGAACATCTGAGTAAGCTGGGACTAGCAAAGTAATCTGAATGTAGATTTTGTGGAGAACTCAAGAGCGTTGCATCTGGGAACATGTGAAATCGAAGAGGGAGGCTAACCTAACTTGGGACGCTCTCATATCCTACGCTTTCTGAAAGGAATAGGATTGGAAGGCCAGCTATAAAACAGCAGGACACAATAAATCTCTAAGTCGTAGTGTAATATCAGCCTCCATTCCAAAATTGCCTTGGGAAAGAAAAACAACCAAAGAAAGAACAACGTTTTCATCATATGCAAATGCAAGTGGTTTGCATAAATTGATTGCTTTGCTAATAAAAATAGCTAAAAAGCCTCGCAGTTTTAAGAATTCTTACATTATAAACACTAAAATCGCATGGATGGCAGCTGGAATTTTTAAGGAATTGTTTGTTTTTGAAGTGAGTTTATTACACCATGCGTGCTATAAATTTTAAAAAGTTATTATTTTACGACGATATGTCTTCATCAAGCTGTTTTCATGATTCCATGACAGTCAATAGGTTGAAACATTAAAAAATGCCTTTTTAATCTATCTAATTCTATTGATTGCATGGGATAATGTAAACAGCCTGATGATGACATATCATCGAAACTAGTAGCTAAATAGTTTAGCTTTATAATAAATAAATAAACAATTAGGAAGTACAAAGATTGTATTCTTGTTTTAAAAATGTTTGCAAACATTTTCTGCAAAATTAAAAGAGTGAAAGCTACCAAGATATCGTGGCTAATTTACTGGAAAACTATACAAATTAATGGTGCCGAATGTTGTTCAAAGTTATTTTTTTTGCATTCACATCTGGAGTTCTTTCCGGCTAACTTAGGAAAGATGGGTGATGAACAGAGAGAGAGATTTCTTCAAGTCATTGCAGAAATGAAAAAATTATATCAGAGTAGATGAGATCCCGTCATGATGGAGGACTTTTGAGTAGGCAATAGCTAACATAAAAGGAAGAAATAACTCTATTTATGCAAAATTTTGATATAGGGTGAATACACCAGTGAATGAACACTAGTGCATTAGGTCGAAAATTATATTAATTATATTATTATATTCATTATAATTAGATTACGATGATAAACCTTTAATTAAAGACTGTAGAACTTTACACTCATTTTTGCAAGAGTCACAAGTACACTTTTCGCCAAAAACTTAGACGTGGTAAGAGTTTTAAGAATTTGGAGTTATAGAATTTCTTCACAAAACTAGCAAGATGTATAATTAAATTTTTATTCATAAAAGTAAAATAAACTCAAAAATACATTCTACAATAATACATAAAGTAAATAAAAAATTATTATTCAATGTTGTAAATAATGCCTGTCACAATTATGTGTTAAATTTATATAAATCTATTCATAATAAACTGTTAGAAGTAATTAAAAATAAGGGGGAATCTACACACTACTGATCATTATTTGTTTTTTTTTATTTCAAACAGAAAGTCTAAGATTTTGCCATAGAAATTGTTTAAAACATTGAATAATAATTTTTTATTTACTTTATGTATCATTTTAGAATGTATTTTTTGAGCTTATTTTACTTTTATCAATAAAAGTTTAATACACATCTTGCTAATTTTCTATAACCTTTAAAATTCTTACTGCGTGTAAGTTTTTGTCGGGGAGTGTATTAATATATTATAATTTTGGTCAAAAAAAAAGAATTTCAACGTGGGTTTTGATTGCGCCGGAAATTCTGTTACAATATTGTCACTTTGTGGTGACAATAAATCGTAATCTAACCGCAATCAACTAAGCCGGAAATCCATTTGAGTTTTAAACTGGTTCGAAATCCTACACTCCTACGATATTTAAATCTTTTACAGGATTTATATTACGCGTAATATAAAAGAATTGATGAATATTCATGCTGTCCGCTAGAGATTTTAAGCAATAAAATGCGATCAAACAGAGTTTGTGTACGTTTAATGGAACGGGATTAACATTGAACGCAAAGAGTTAACACGCGAAATGTTCCCTTACACTCACTCACTAATAATAAGAGCTGCTCGTAAATAATAAACTCGCCGCCGGAGCAGCGGGTCGTGTAAAATAAATTAAAGGTAAATTTCTCGTTACGCAGAATCGAGAGGAAAGCAAATAAATTTTGCCGGTCGCGCTGCACAGTCGACGGGTTTTAGGAAAAAGAACGGCACCTTGCACGTTGGATTTAGTAGCGGCGTAATTTAACTAAGTATTCCCTTGATGACTCTAAGTTAATAATAAACAGTTTATATTAGTTCGTTTGTGTTTATACTGTCTACAGCGGCAATTACATTAATTAGCGCTAAAGCGGTAAATAAACGTGGAGTGCGACTAAAAATAAATTAACTTGGCCGTCAAAACTGTATGTATGTTTAAATGCATAAATTTAATCCATTGCAGAGAATTATTTTATTGAGCATGTAAAATAAAATTAATTATTGAAAATTAAATTTGAAATTGGAAACTTAAACAGTTTAAAATAATGATAAAAACATTGAAATTCTGTTGACAACTACGTGTATGCCTGGTTGTGTGCTCTATAGTTTAGTTTAGTTTAGTTAATTTTCATATTGTTTAAGCCAATAACGCTGGATACAATGTGTCAAAATACAAATGTAAAATGCAACAAACAAAATTTTAGAAATAAATAATTTACAGAAAAACAAATAGAACAAACAAAAACGACAAAAAATGTGTATAGTCAAGAACAAAAATATTCATCAATGGAGTAATAAGATTTTTCTATTAGGAGCCCTCTAACCTGTTCTTTAAATTGTTTAATGCCGTCTGTGCTAGTTATTGTATCTGGCAAGCTATTATATACTCTTAGGCATTGAATTATAGGCGATCTCTTTGTAGCTGATAGGTAGTGCTTGGGTATCGTCAGTTGCTCTATATGATGGGTGATATAAGGGTGATGTTTTTTGTATTTATTAAATATTTCAAAGTTTTGTTTCATATAGGCTGCTGATTTATAGTTTAAAATGCCGCAAAAAGTTAAAATTTTCTTTCTTTTAAAACATCCTTGCAACTGTCGCGGTTATTAATGTTAAAAATCAGTCTTATGAGCCGCTTTTGTGTAATGAATACTCTCTCGCAACCAGTTGCTGCGCCCGATATAATAACATTATACGAAAGAGCAGAGTATGCCAACGTGTAGTAAATATCTACTAGGTCATTTCAATTGATTAATAATATAATAGGCTTTATTCAGTTGTGTGCACACGTTTGCTATTTGTTTTTTCCATTCCAGCTTATCATCTATGGTGACACCTAATATTGATGCACCATCCGTACAAGGAATATTTGTAGTGATATCTGGGGTTTTGCGTCTATGGAAATTTAATATTTTAGTTTTATTTTTATTTAAAATTAATCGGTTTGTTTTCCATCACTCTGCCATATCTTGCAATGTAATCATAAAGGAAAGGTCGGCAGAATTTTCACCCGTTACTATTACCGTTACATCATCAGCAAACAAAATCGTGTGACCATAATTAAAGTATTGCGGTAGATCGTTTATTAATAATAAGAATAATAGGGGGCCCAACACCGACCCTTGAGCTACTCCCATGTCACACGCATACTCCCGCGAACACACGTTGCCTACTTTGACACTCATAGACCTACCGTTCGAAAAAGATGCCAACCAATCCAGCGGCACGCCCCTAAAGCCCATGGAATACAGTTTTTCAGCCAATATATTCGAGTCAACACAGTCAAAAGCGCGCCTTAAATCGAAAAATATGCCAGCTACGTATTTATTTGCGTCTAGAGCTTCATATATGATTTCTAAGCTCTGAAATAGTGCTGTTTCCGTGGAACGTTTCCTAGTAAATCCGTGTTGTTGCGGACATAAAAGATTATGATGTTCTTTAACTATCACCATTTGATCATATGCAACGCGTTCTATGACTTTAGATATTGAACTCAGCAAGGATACTGGTCTGTAATTCTCCATGTTAGCAGGATCTTGTTTTATAAACAGAGATATAACTGTTGCTTTCTTTAATTGTATGGGAAATCAACCATCTACAAACGACTTATTTATAGTTAGTGGTTCAATGATGTCGTCACCAATTTTTTTTTAGGAAAAAGTCACTAATTCCATCATTGCCACAAGATTTTTTGTTTTTCAAATTTTTGATACAATTTGATACGAAATCAGGACAAGTTGGAGAAAAAAAGAAACTACTTTGATATATATTCGAATAACTTACACCAACTGTTGAACTACCATAGTTTATTTTTACTTGATCTTTGGCAACAGTAGAAAAATATTCCCCGAATGCATTACTAATTACTTTCAACAATTCACATTAATTTCAATATTGTCCTGATTCCGTGAACTCTTACCACGTGTTTCATTAACGATGCCCCATAAACACTTTTTCTTATTTACCGATGTTTGTATTTTATTTCTTTGAAATTCACATTTTGCATTTTCGATAACTTTTTTATGATTTTTTTATGAGTAGTGTATATTATGTCGATTTTGCTATTGTCCATGCGAGATTTTAGCCAGAATAAATCTTTTAAATATTGCGAGCTCCGAATTACTTCTGGTGTTACCCACTGTTTAATTCTGTTGACTGAATTATGCATTCGTTTAAAATTATACGTAAATGGACACGCTACATCCAAACACCAAAGAACACCCGTAGCAAAGTTATTATATATCTCATCCACATCGGCATCCACTAAATATATATATGTCAATTATATATGTATGTTGTTGTTTTTTTTTTATGGGGATGAATAAGACATAGATACCCCCGCGTGTATCAGTGTGTGGGATTCTGATCGGTGGAGTGCAATGATCAGCTTACCCACTAAACCTCCCCATCTTCGCCACGGTAACGGCAGTGCCCGAAACCACTTGTCTGAGTATCTGCATCGGCCACGTCTGGAGGTCTAGTTGTATATGACACAACTGGACCTGACTGTCCCTGGCGTTCCTCAATCTTCTCCTTTCTTATGAGGGATGTAATTAAGAGGTGATGTCATTCCAATTTTATTCCGATCTTACTATAATCGATATTAGGTTCCCTGTGCTTAGAGTAACTTCAATTTTTTTTTATATGCTTGGGTGCGCCTATCCCTCCATCGTCTACACACAAAGATAGAATACTCCACTGTGTCTGGAATACCGCAGTAAGCGCATCTATCGGTAGTGTCTTTCTTAAATCTATGGGCATTCGATCTAAATACCCCATGGGCTGTAAGCACCTGCGTTACATAGTTTAATGTACGGAAAGGGCATTCCAGCCACTTGTCTAAAATTGGGATCAACCTTTTGGTCTATTGGGCTTTATCTATGTTACCTTTCCATCGTGTTTGCCATTTGTATATAATATTTTTTCCGCATCTCGTCGAGTCTGTATCCCTCCATTTCGGTGAGTATATGTTCTGCCTTACACCAGGAGATCAATTGGTGCAGTATCTGTTATAACTTGCAGCGCCCATTTTGATGTGGTACGATAGGCTGATGCCACTCGTAGAACTCGCCTTTTCGCCATATTTCTGTATACCGCCTTATCAATGGCTGCACTCCACACTGGCGCACCATATAGCAGGATAGAATATGTGACACCACTCAACATTCGTCCCTTTATACTTCCTGGGCCACCGACATCTGGCATTAACTGTGACAGTAGGGTTATTCCGACATGCTTGCTTTAGGTGTTCTCCAAAATAGAGTAATTGGTCTATTGTAATTCCAAAGTATACTATGTGCGTTTTCGGGATTTTCGTCTTAGCGTTCTTAAAAAGGATATGATCTCTCTGGCTTCTACCCTTTAGTATTATAGCTTCTGTTTTTTTTTCCAGTGCGAGTCTCAGATTGTTTGCCGTCATCCATATATTTAATCTGCTAATATTATCATTTACTTTCATCATTAACCATATTCGTCATTTGCGAAAACAAGCATAGCCAGATCATCCGCATACGCTAGTATGTCGGCATTTTCAGTCAAGTCTATTTGCAAGACATCATCGAAGAGGACATTCCATAGGAAAGGGCCAAGCACAGAACCCTATGGCACTCCTGACTCCACTCTCACTACCTCTCCTCTAGTTATTTGTAGATCTCTATTTTACGGGTAGCTAGCTACAATTTTAGTCAAATATTGTGATATAGATCTTCCTTTCAGTTTATTTAGGATCAAGTTGCAGTCCGCCAAGTTAAAGGTGCTTTTAACATTTAGTAAAATTAATATATACCATTTGTGTTTGCAATCGTAAAGCATATCTTTTACTTTATCTACTGCATGTATTGCAGAGCAGCCTTTTTTGAAACCATGCTGTGTAGTAGAAAAACCACCTTTCATTTCTAATTCTTTTAATAGCCGCGTTTTGATTAAATCTTCATACAATTAAGGGTCTATATGAGGTGGAGCTGCATGGATCTTTTCCTTTCTTGAGCAGCAATATCACTTTCGCTAGTTCCATACTTTAAGGAATATGTATGTTATCTATAATAAATAATATAAACCACATTATATCAAAATACTATCTTTTGTTTACATATATTGTATACTATTGTAATTTTCCAGTACATCTGAATTTATCCCGTGGAATTAAAAAGCTTACTTATAACTAATTCATAGATATCTTTGGGGAGGGTTTAGAAATATTTATGGAAGGATCAAAAGGTGGGGCCGGTACAGGCGCAGGTTTTGTTGTTTATAATAGGGACAGTATGTTATATTAGGGGCAAGTTCGAATTTGTACCAGACGTGAGAATTACAACTGATAGCTTATCTGCATTAGAGGCGTGAGTGAATTTAAAAAAATCAATTTAATTGTTATTAGATGCGTAGGATATTTACACTTTTTTTGAAAGAGGGCTCACGTAGGTACCAACGGTAATAAGGGGGCGGATCAATTAACGAAAGAAGCGGTGTCTAGAGGAGATAGCACGATAATTAGGTATAACTAATTTCAACTAGCGTAGATAAAAAAGTATTTAGGGATAAACTTGATTGTAATTGACATAGGTGGGACATTACTTCAAATGAAAGGTGGATTAGGAAATTTTTATATAGTATTGGTAGGGTTAATGATTCGCATTGTGGATATGGTGGAGTAGATACAAAAAGGTCGCGTACGGAAGTTAAAGATTAGCTAATGGGTTAAATTAGCCGTGACGAGAAACAGCTATCAGAGGTAACGAGTCGGTCAAATGGTGGGAATTTTTTAGTAATGCTACAAAAAAACTAAATAGGTTACGATATGATATTTAGATAGTTAATAGAGAAATACGTATTTAGTGGATTAAATTAGTGTTAAATTATAGCTATTAGCATAATTGAGGTGTATAAGTAAATATTTAAAATATAAATCTTTAATTTAATTACCAGGCTAGAATAATTAGGAATAAGTAATTGTTGAATATTAGAATACATACTGCTGCTTTATTTGTTTTTATATCATTACTGCTCCAATCTGTTGCTGTTTCAATTTCAAATTTATGATGTGGAGAGAACGAAACAGCTACCTGAAGACACGGCTGTGGGAATTGAAGAGACGTAGAGGCTGCTCTTCCAAACTCAGAAGGACAATAATAATAATAATTTTGCTGGCTATCAGTAACGAGGTTTGCGACTACTTCCCAGGTCTTGCTTCCAGAGTAAAATTTTTCCATAGTTTTCTCTTACTCCATAGGGAATGCTGGCAGATAACTAAAGTCGTTATAAGATCTCTTGTAAAAATTGTGGGTCAATCATCGCAGTATTTCAAATCTAAGTTGAGACAGCACCAATATGACTGTTCTATTGGTAACAATAAAAACGCACTTACTGATGACACTCTGAGCCATCAATTTTAATTTTGAGAATGTCCCCACTGTTGATATAACAAGATGAATATGAAAAACTATTATATTATATCTATTATATCTATTTTTAGGAAGGATTTGTATTAATCAATATAGTATAGTTAATTTTAGAACAGATATTAATAATCTTAGTTACATGTTCTACTTAATGATATTACTTACTTTAGTAGTTAACTTATCAGCGGTCTACACATTTTTGGTTTACTCTCCTCGTGGTTAGCCCACTATTATTACTTAACTTACGTAGATTATCGTCATTGCAATGGCGGATTTGTTACGTATTTCCTCACCGCTCATAATTTAAATATTTTAATATATTATGCTTGTCATTTACATTATCTTATTTCTTAAATTTCTGTTTAATGTATGACCATGTTACTTTTAATATAAGTAACTTTTAAAACTTTCATTTGTTCACATGTCTACGAAATGTTCATTACAGTTGTTCTACAGAAGATGAAATGAATTTATTTCGAAAGCTATTTAAACAAATAAAAGGAGTTCTCAACATTCTCGTTTTATAATTCCCCCCAATATTTGACATCTTCTTCAATTTTACTATGAAGTAGATTATATTAGATATAAATTAAGTGTCATGAATATACCCTACTTATTGAGGTGGATCATTATCTACATAGATCAATCAATGCATTTATTCATTCATTCATTCAAGTTAGGGTGGGCACTTAATGTCCGGGCATCAAGATGATCATTGATTCTCTTATTTCCACTCGAGCAGCTTGGTGTCTATAAAGCCCAGTATCTTGCCCAGTGGAAACTTGAGGACCTTCGAGGGCTCCAATAGATCTCTCCCGAATCAATGCATGTTAAGTATTATTATTGCATATAGTATCGGATTTTCAGCTTTGTGAAGGAATTCATCATAAAGCTGAGTAACAGAAGCGAGTGGGATCATAACACCATCTTGAACTTGAATAGAAATGCCATCAAATGGTATACTGATGGCTCCAAAACGGCAGAGGGAACTGAATAGGAATATATGGGCCTAGAACTACATATTTCGAAGCTTGGAAAATATCCAAGTATATTTCAGGCGGAGATACACGCTATTGAAAAGATGTGTCCAGTTCAATATAGATAGAAATTATCGAAACAGGAGATTATCATCATGTCTGATAGTCAAGCAGCCATCAAGGCGCTGAGTTCATATGAAATCAGTTCCAAGATGTGCTGGAATGCCTAGGGAAATTAAATGAGCTAGGCAAAAGAAATAAAGTAACCCTCCTGTGGGTCCGGATCACACAGGAGTGGAAGAAACGAAATAACGGATAACCTGCAAAAAGGGCTGGAATGCCTTTTATAGGCCTGAACCCTTTTGCGGATTAAGTAGCAGTACAATACTGAAGAAAACTAAAAAACAGAAATGGAGCAGAGAAAATCCAGTTACTGGGAGAATCTCCAGGAATGAGGCAAAGTAAAATTCTTCTGGGAACTTATAACCAGAAGAGGTTTACAGAATGCATCAACCTGAGTAAGAACAATGTTCGCATATTAACAAGAATACTTTCAGGCCACTGTAAACTGAAAGGATATCTGAGTAAGCTTGGATTAGCGAAGGGACCTGAATGTAGATTTTGTGGGGAACAGGATGAAACACCCATCCACCTCCTCTCAAACTGTGTAGCACTGTGCAACTCGAGGGCATTGCACCTGGGAGCATGTGAAATCGAAGAGGGAGACTTACCTAGACTGGGACCCTCTGACACCCTACACTTTCTGAAAGGAATAAGATTGGAAGGCCAGCTGTAAAGCAGCAAGAATAGGGGACATAATAGATCTGTTAGGTCGCAGTGTAACACCACCCTTCTACCTACATACATACATACATCGGATTTTTGGATAATTTGGATCATCCGTGACTATGTAACATACTTCAATTTATCTTTTGATCAAAAGAGAATATCTGTTACAGTTTCCGAGACATTTACAAGGATTTAAGAACCATGCTTTAGGTGAGGCCGTTAAAAAAAACTGCGCTGTTTTTATACCAAAACACTCTTTCACTATCTACTCTTCCGTCGAAACCTGAATGCTGATGCTTCCTTGTAGATAAGTACAGCAAAATTGTTATAATGATAGTAAATCTGCTGGCACATAGCTGGCTTGGCAGAAGATATTATTTACAGATTCTGGAAAGATGAAGCGAAGATTAAAATATATCAATAGAGGTCATGGTGGCCTGTATATCCACTCCAATCGTAATCTAATTTTATCTTTAAAATTTGGAGTTTAACTAATCAAAGCAATTATCTTGTTTTAATATGCTTTTCGCTAGTAAAATTTGCGACGCATTGCCAGAAATGGATAACTACTTAAGCAAATACAAACTTTGCCAAGTTGAATTTAACTTATCGATTAGTACAAACAAGGTTGGAGGAATATTCTTCGAATCCCGCTGCAAGCCATTATTTAATATCGCCGAGTAAACGAATAAAATTAAATCGTTCGACAAGTATAATTTAATGCCCTTCATAAAAGAGCAAACTTTCGCAAAAACGAAATAAACCGGTCGCACTTTATTATCGTCTTCTGAACGATCGTATTTTCAGGAGAACGTGGAATGGAGCCTTCAGGTGATCCACGACGTCGCCTCAAGAAGCCTGGGAGAGTTATGCGTTACGCAGCGGTTCTGTTCGCTGAGCGTGCCGTTAGACACCGTCAAATTCGAGCCGGCGAGGCAGAAGGCGGACTTGGCCGCCACCCTGCTACAGGATCTCGGCGTTGGACACCACAACGGTAAGAGATAGACGATATCCGCGGCCGCGGGGTTATATCCTCTTCTGTATAAATGGCTTTGGGGGTTACTGGGCGCTTTAACTTTTCCTTAGCTGGCGCAAACAATGATGGGGAAAGATGGGCGGAAAAGATTAGGAGGGATTGCTCGTATTTTGGGCTTAAATTTTTAAAGAAGATGCTGAAATTGCGTCGCTTTTGTCCTTTATTGAATTTTGTTCCGGTTAAAGAGCGTTTTCGTAATAATTAACAATCAAAATAAGGTCCAGCTTGCTTTAAATTTTTGGCAAATTTATTGAAGCATTCTGTATCTAAGTTACCATTTAGATTACCTTTTATTTATTAAATGTGAATGACACCTGTACCAGCCGACTAGACTGAATCTATTAGATAGATCTTCAACTCTTTTTAACCACATTTTCAGTTCACAGCTGAATGTGAAACTAATTCAGCGGTACATTTCTTGATACTAAAATCATTAGAAATTCTAACCAAAGCATTTCAGTTGTTTGGTACCAAAACCCTCGTTCTCGGAAAGATATATTAATTATTTTACAATCAACCTACCACCTAGAAAATCAATACTGTAAAAGCCATGAAAGGTAGAGTATCTCTAATCATTCAACCTTTTATTTAACATCTTCAAAAGTAACGAGTACAATGTGAGGTTATTGTCACCCATTCCTTTTCATCATAGAATAACTTACTAGGATGGTAACTGAAATGATAGGGGTAAAACATATTACAGCATCCTTAGTAATTATACCGGAACTAAAAATGAAGCGCCAAAACTTTCAAATTTGTAGTAAAGTAAGTAATTTAAATCAATATTACTAAAAAAGGGTTTTCGCCAACAATTGCGTTATCAGTAACTTTTAATTCATTTGGACTCGAATTAAATATTACTTATAGGGCAATTGTGGGTGAAAACTCTCCTTTGCTAATATTGATTTGAATAATGTTAACTTATTAAAGTTGTATTTATAACACCCCAGCATTTGGCGAAGAAATTTATTTATTTTAACATTAATCATAACTTCATGTTATAAATAGATATACAGACGACTTACATTTCTAATAAAAATATTTTAAATATAAGTGAGCTACTACCATTACCATTACCAACATTTTTCCTTCCTGTTTTAAAACATCAGTTGTTGTCCCTATCCACAATAGAGGCGATGCAAGTAATTGCATGCCAAATTACAGACTTATTTATCTGACTCCTTCTGTCAGCAAAATATTGGAATATGCCATGTTGGCACGACTTACTTCATTTTACATAAATTATAGTGTCCTCTCCCACTGTCAACATGGTTTTAGAGAGGGTAAATCTACAGTCACTGCGGTCACAAGTATGTACACACGTATTGTCTCGCAGATAGAGAATAGACACCTCCCTGCGAAGGTTTTTTATAATTTGAGTCATGCTTTTGACTGTGTACGGCACAGAGTCTTCTAGCACAGAAACTTGATTGGATGGGACATCAGGGGTGCCGCGTGAATTGGTTTGTTTCATACCTCTCTGGAAGCATGCAATTAGTATGTATCTCTGTAGCTAAGGCTAATAAAAAATGTAATTTCTCTTCTGGCTTGTTACTGGTAACAGTTGGTGTGCCACAGGGAGCTGTCCTGTCACCAACGCTGTTCTCGATTTTTATTAATGATATAGCTACTTTTTTGGAAGATTATAAAATGGCGATATATGCAGATGATACCACTGTATTGGTAAACGATGACGTTAATAATATACAAACAAAAACGTCATGCAGGCCTCTTTTCATAGATCTTCAACTACTTAGGGTGGTATCTCTGTATATACTAGAAATATCTTTGTACATCCATAGAAATAAACAAAAGTTTTTGCAGGACAATAATGCTGTGCATGCTTATGACATGCGTGATATACACTTACACATTGATAGACTAAGTAAGCTTAACGTCTACTAGTATCATTTGCATGGGCATTAAAATTTATAATAAACTTCCTTGCGAAATGCCCAATTTAACTCTTTATGCATTTAAGATTGAATTAAAACAATATTTGATAAGTACACTATACATAGTCTGCGAGAATACTTTAATAATACATTAGTTTATTAGTAATAGTTATTAGTTTTTAAGTTATAATTATTTTCTCACTTTTGACATTATTCCGTAAGTTTTGTAAACTTCTCTTTATGGAAATAAACGATTATTATTATTATTTACCATTATTACCTTGCTGATGTAACATTGTAACTTCATTGCATTCACGTACACAACACTTCTTAAGGTACGGTAGCATAATGACACCCACTGCAGATACTAAACAGTTAACTGTTGTTTGTAAATATCTACAAAAGAATACAAATTACGAGTTACGGAAATATTATTTCCACTTAAACCAGCCTACTAATCTATAATTCTAAGACACTTTTTGTGTCATTTTCTATTTATTAAAGTTTATAAAATAAAAAAAAATATATTCTAAACTAACAATAGGGGAAATATAAATGTAACAGAAAGCAAGAAATTACTAAAACTAAAAAGAAAAAATCTCTGCTCAAATATGAACCGCGCAAAGAAATGACAGAAGCGAAAATCGTAATCGTAAACAAAGGTAAACGGATGAAATGAGTAAATGTTGCTATAGTAGCTACTCGTACTTACCGACTGATCGCATTTAGTTATCGGTCAAGCTGTAAGGGTGCGCAATAATAGTAAATGGCGCAAATTCCAAAGTTCCCACCCCCTGGTTTTCATTCACATACAAGAGTCCACTTACCGACTAGTGGCAATTCTGTTGGGTCAACCGAAACTGATATTTTGGTTAAGTATTTCACATTTATAGTTCCAATCGAACAAATAACGGTGCCAAAGTCTCAAATGTAAGTAAATAATAGAACAGCATAAACTTTTAATGAACCACTTACTTGGAATAGCCTGTATATGAGTCAATCATTCCAGCACTTTAAATCTAGATTGAGACAACACCAGTATGAACAATATAAGTGCACTCATTAATCACACTTAAGGCACAAGCCATCGATTTGATTTTGAGAATGCCTCCATCATTGAAGAACAAGAAAAAATACAAAAAACCACTACTGTAAATAACTTTTAAATTCTTACTTATTCACATGTTTTATCAAGTGTCCATTACAGTTGTTGTCTACTGAAGATGAAGTGAATTTATTTCGAAAGTTATAGAAACTTATAAAAGGAGTTCTCAACTTTCTCGTTTGGTATCTTTCCCCGAATATTGTGACATCTACTTTTAATTTCTACTTATTATCAATAATGGTGGAGGCGCCGCTCAAACTGGCATCTAATCGGAAAAAGAGTTGTTTCAAAGAACTATAGATTATCATAATTCCTTTTCATAACTGATGGATTGATTTTAGTTAATTACTGAGTACGAATCAGGTCTGACACACACCGCAGTCTGAGATCTATTGTATTATTCCCGTACTCGGCGTATTTCTTTGCATAAACAGGCTGGTTCCTTTCACTAAATTTAGTAGCCTGTGTGGCAAAGCTTTTCCACATATATCAACCATCGAGTTGATTGCTTCTATGGTTCCATTTGATAGAAATATGCCGCTCGAATACAATGCATTAAAAAACAACTTGGGCTGTTTCGCCCTCCTTGTTGCATAGCTAACATAAGGGTTTCTCTTTAAAAATGCCTGTTAGTCACTTCTTTGGACAGCCGTGTTCTGTCAGCAGACTGGCCACTATTCTAAGTTGCACTCGATTAGGACTCAGCACATTCCTATTTGGATGCCAAGATGGTTGCCTTATCATTCGTTTGCTGTGTATATGTTCTTCAACGCTGTTCTAATGCAACTGATATTTTTCTATTCAGCTACTGCACTACGTATTGCGGCTTTAGTTATTCCCAGATCTGATTCAGATCCAATGAATATTATTTCAGAGCCTTTTCATGACCTTTCCTTTCGTTGCCTGCTATGCACTTATGACCCGGTACCACACCAAAATAACTTTGTTCTGCTTGAGGTTTTTCAGGCAATCACAAGCTAGTTTTGAGGTTAACTGATAAGATGCTATTGTCACGTTTTTGTCATATAAGAAATTCCAACTTGCTAAAAAGTTATGCTAGCCAGGTAAAGAAGATATGGGTAATTATTTCAACTTTGATACAAGTAGGATTACAGCTTTCTTCAGTCATACTATCGATTATTTGATAAAGGTGCAAAAGGATGTTATAGCAACAATATGTGACAAAATGTAGATTTTAACAGAAGCTGCTTACATAGCGTTTGTAAAACTATATTACTGGGAATGGTCGCAGACGATTTTAGCGTATTTACCTATCTCCACATTTGTGTTCCTACACAGATGGCAATTGATAATCTTGATAACCAGAATGCGGATTAGCTAACCCCAGGTTTATTTTTCTGTGGTGCTGACGTCCAGTTAAAATATAGCTGTATACACTTTATTAAAGAGACTACAGAAGCATTTATTGCTGTAAGAAATCGCATAAAAGAACAAATAAAACATTTCTGAAACACATCGATTAAATTTCAAGGTAAGGCTACGCATTTTGTTTTACACAATGGTGTGTGAAAGATTTCTAATTCTCTATCAGATAATGTTTCTAAAGATGTTACATCTGTAAATCTATTACAAATATTTTAACAAACTTACTAAATTTAATTTAAAAGGTATTTGAATGTTTTTTCATATAAATGGTTCCCTATGCGTCTAACTGTTTGGGTGATTGCACATCTTCACTAATTCAAGATTTTATATATCAATCTTACGTCCGGTATAGTTTATATGTTGGACAATGCTCCATGATTCCAGTCTCCCATAGCAATTACTTGCTATGTGTTCTTGAACCTAGTTCCGATCGCACGCTTTGTTTGCCCATGTGTCTAATTCAACGTTGTCACGAATTATTATATTATATATCATATTTAGATTTTTTCTCGAAGCATTATCGGAAAACAAGCACTTCAATCAATTGTTTATGACTATACATATGCATTTATTTGATAAATGCAAACTTATCGCATTAATCACGACGATTTATTAGCTTATATTGTATTTATAGATATCTCTCAAGATTATACTCGATGAAACGATGCAATAAAACATGTAGGTACTAGCTACTGTAGGCAGGTCCGAAGGTTGTACAGTAATTTATTACAGGATTTAGAATCAAGTTTTATAGGATCTAGTTAATTTTGATATCAATGGCGATACATGCATATTATTATTACCATATTTCCTTGATCATGGTTAGGAAATTGGATTACTCAGAAATAATTAGTTGCACGAAGCAAGCTGATTTATAGTCGAACAAACAAAAAACAAGGAGAGAAACTTTTTTAGACAATGAGGTACATAAAAACGTATTTGTACTTTATTTAAATCTGTCACTTATAACTAGATAAATACTGTAATAAGCATTATTATAAATACAGCGTACATATAAAATACTATACAAGGTGTTCCAGAGTCTAGTGGCCAAATTGGGGAGAGGTACCTGGTATAATTCTACAAGAACTAAATACATTAACGATCTTTGGTCCGAAAATGACTCATTTTAGTGATATAGGCTGAGTTTTATAAGGACACTACTGCTATCTCGGCGAGTATAGGAAAATTGTGTGTTTTAGAAAGTAATAAGGTGCATTAAAAAAAATTATTGTTCAAAACACTGGAAAACTCATATTTTTGCGTTTTTACCTGGGGCATAATATTTGAAAATATGAAAACAAAATGTATTATTAAGATTTTATTATTATAAAAAAATTTAGCTATAAGCCGCTATACCGAGATTTACAATACGACGTTTCGGCACTGAAGTCGTAGTTCTTCAGTTGTTCAATGTAATTTTTGTTTGTAATACGACCCTGTATATTTTTTTACTTTTCTACAATATTTTCCATACTAAATACAATGGCTGTAATACGTTTTATTTAGTTTTCTTTCAGTCTTTACACAATAACTAGCAATACGGTCCTGGATAAAAGCAATGTTCTTTGAAATATGTTATTATATAATTTCTTAGTGTATCCTCTTTTACAACTCTTTCCCCATTTAACTAACTTTATATTTCCTCTACTTCCAGAGATTACAGATTACAGATAACAGAGGCACCTTATGTCATAAAAAAAGTCATTTGTAAGGCAAAGTACAGGTGCAGCCAATAAAAAATGAAATAACTCATCACAGATTTTTGTCTAATTGTAGCTGCTTGATTTTGATTTATGAATATACCATATTGTGGCATTGACTTTTTGTCATCTATCAAACAATTTCGAATTAGAATAATCGCGAAAAGAAACGATGGATGGTCAGTCAAGCAAACTGCGATATTTTACAACGTGAAGAAGAATCACAGTCAGTTTCAAACATTTTAAAAAGATGGCGAAATCATAGTACAATTAATAGAAATCCAGGTTCAGAACGTTCGAACAAGTCAACTGCTGAACAGGAAGCTGCTTCGATTAACAATTTAAGAGCAAGTCTATTTACAACAGTAGTTATGCTATTTGATCTGAATTAAAATGCTACGCAGCAGCAAGGAAAATATTTTTAAACAACACTCACAACGAATCAAGAATGGGTTTTACTTTGGAACATGCACGTAGCTCATTATTGTTTTTAGTGATGAAAAGGTTTTCCAACCCTCCTATAGCAGCAATAATCGCGTCTATCGTCTTCCAAATACACGATTTAATAATAATTATGTTAGTTTTACAAACAGAAGTGGTTGTTTTTTTTTTTGTAAATATGTGGATGTATATATCAGCGCAAACACCTAGAATTGGTAGAATACTGGCGAAAGATTTAATAGTGAAACATATGTTGGAATTTTAATGCTTTCTTCTGTAGAAGTACTTTTCCCTAACAATGATTTTATCTTTCAACATAACAACCCCCAGTACATTTCTCTTTTGTAGTAACTGAATGGCTTCGTGTCCATAATATTATCGTTTGAATTGGTATAGCAAAAGTGCAGATTTAAATCCAGTTGAGAATGGCGAAGTTAGTCAAAAAAATTCATAAAGCAAATACAAGACCAAGAAACGTTGAAGGATTATTGCAACTAATCAATAATGCTTGGAAGAAATAACTGAAGAATATTGTTCCTCATTATACAGATCGATGCTCAAAAGATTAGGATAACGTCATGAGCATTAAAAAAATATTATTTGCTTTAATGTTATTATTTAAATATGCGAGGAAACCATACAATATTTCACCAGCAAAAAAATATGACTGGTTATATTCATATTAGTCAACAACTATCTCATTTTTTTTGGCAGCAACTGTACATTAGGATATTTTGGTCAGAATTATCAGGTACATTTACCATATGAAATGTGAGCGAACTTAGGAAGTATGTGATTAAAAAATAAATTAAAACTGGGTACGCTGTTTAACTTCTTCCACCATTGAAGCCGCGTTGATCACAACGCGAAATCTGCTTTTGAGAAATAAAGACACTTTTTACGAAGGACTAAGGACTGGAAGCGTATTGGTATGTTTGGCCACGTGACTTCGGGATTGCTTGTATTGCAAAAAATTACATGACTTTGTGCATGAATTAATGCCAGTAACATTGTCTGTCACTTACACCTAATATCGGAATACATTATTTTGGTGAACTTGAGGGGAATAATTCCTATTGTCCTGATTATTAGAAAAACTATCGCTTGGCCTGGGGAGTGCCGCCCTTTCTGCGTAATTGAACGAATTTGAATGCATCAAATTGGTGGGATTTAATTTCAACGGCGACTTTGTTGGAGTTGGCTGACTGCATATTGATTCCGACGCACTACCACGAGAATTCAGTGTATCTGACGCGGAACTAGTCGATGGGAGAAGATTTCTGCTAGGTGACAGTTTCCCACTCCTGTTGTCGATTCTAAAATCGCTTTCTAAGGAATTCATTTGCAAAGGATTCAACTCATCGCCAAGACCTTCGTCTCTATTTAAGCCTGGAGAAGCTAGGCTTTTGTATGAATCCTGTCTATCCATGTCTGGTTTGGTGTCGCTTCTAATCCTGGGCCTATCGAAGGTGAAAGTAGGAATAGCTTCTTCCTGTATGGTATTATTACCATCAGTTAAGATTCTGGGTGACGCACTAAGACCATCAGGTTTAGAATTCCTATGCCACTGGTATTGAAGACTATCCCTGTGCTTTAAGAGTTGATTGAAGAACAGTTCTTGCTTCTCAGATGGCACCACCTTAATCGGTTCAGCGCCCCTATAATTATTATCGCTCACGATCTTATTTTGAGCGCTGAAAAATTGCGAGAAAGGCGTAATGGTTCCGTACATGTGCCCGGTATGGGTCTCTATTACTCCCTTCTGTTTACCGTTATTGGGATCGGTGAACGTCGAGAAAGTCTTTTGCTGCGTTCTACTGTAAGAGCAAGCCTGCTCGTGATCGGAATTGTAGCCGAATCTGAAGATCTTCGTGCAACCGCGTTTGTGGTAGGCGCAGGGGAATAGGAGGATCTCCAGGATGTGCTGCAGGGCGGCATGGCGGACGTAGTCGCGGGGGACTTGCCCACCCTTCGCGTCGTGACACCTGTGGCAAATGCTGTATCCTTGCGCGTTGACATGTATCGGACTGGATGATAGGTATAATCCGCAGAGGGAACAGGTGAGGGCTGCGAGCACCTCTTGATCCGGGACCTTGTAGAATTTCAGGCCTGGAATAAATGATAAATGAAAATAAATGTGTTAATATGGAATAAAAATTAATTCATTAATCAAACTATGACTGCTCAAAAAGTACATTGTTAAATGATTAAGGTCGAAGAATATAGCTTTGTAATTCTTTCCTTAAATATTAAATTATGAAATAGACATTTTTATCGAAAAGTTATTTGTGATTTAGTGTATTCCATAATTAGGTGAAAAATTTAGTTGAAAGAGTAAATAAATAAGTAAAAGTACTTCCTTATTTGTTTTTTTTTAAAATAATAAAACTTGAATTATAATTTACGTCGCTACCGGTTTCGGTCTGTTTGACCTTCTTCAGGCAACTAAAGAAAATATAATCAATTTAAACAAGAAATTTTAAGAATAGATTGGATGAAACTTCATTTTATTCTTAGCAAGACATTTTAAGGCGGTTAGAAACTTCAACTGTCTCTTCAGCGCGAATCATCGTACACTAAAAAATTATTTAGTTGGATGAATGCTGTTTTTGAAACAATGACGTTTCTAATTGAAAAAAATAATCGATTTTGGGTGCAAAAATTCCCCAGAAGTGTTATTAAAAATAAGTTTCGGGAAAGAGTTAGTTTTAATGTGATATTTGAGGCGATAGATTACACTGAATAAAGCAGAACGAGAACGTTTGGAGACGTGGGAAAGGAAAATATTGAGAAGGATATACGGGGGTAAGAAGATAGGAGAAATATGGTTGAGAAGAACAAATGATGAGTTATTGGAGCTGTATGAGAGCCCTCCCATAACATCAGTAATAAGAGCTCAGCGAATCAGGTGGCTAGGGCACGTAACCAGACTTCCAGACATTCGAGTCACAAAGCAAGTGTTAAAAGGGGGAATAGTGAGTAGAAGAAAGAGATGAAGACCTAGGAAGAAATGGATCGACGTGGTAGAGGAAGATCTAAGGAAACTGAACGTCTGCAACTGGGAAAAGAAAGCAAAGGACAGGAATGGATGCAGACGCATAACCAACCAAGCCTTAGGCCTCCACGGCGTATACCAAATGTAATAGATGTTACGTTGAGATTCTGTGCATATCTGTAGCGTCTGTAAGTTTATCTTGTAGTCTGCAAGCATCCATAATACATGCTTACAGTCTTACAGATTATGTGAAAGCCAATCAAAGCCTTTATCAATTAAGAAAATGGGGAAACTTAAACATGGAGTTTGTAAGACAAATGTTATAAAACATGTAAAAAAATGGTATTGATACAAAAATGAACATTAACAGACGATATAAAAGAGATTCCATATTCTTTTGCTTCATTTGGGCGTTATTTTAATATGAATCGTTCCACAATAGCGACACTATTAAATGAAAACTAAAGGATATCCAATGACGTAGAAAATGCAAGTTCTGATAAATCTGGAATTATTTCGACAAAACAACATGTTGCTTTTGAAGAAACGAAACAGTGTCTGATAACATGGATTCAGAACTTAAATAGAAAGAAAATCAATGTTTAAGTACTCAATGATTCAACAAAAAGCGATTAGTTTACATCAAGATATAACAAAGGACCTAGGTCCTACGAAAAACATTCACATATGTATGAATCTGATCAATATAATTTTTAATTGACTGTTACATTTAATTATTTCTATTTATGCACCTGAAGAAGACAAATGCCGAAACCGGTAGTGGGATAAATAATTTAAAATATAGTAAATAAATCACAATTTCAAACTAATTAGGAAGTACTTATTTCAACACATCAAACTTCATTACGTATGGAAGAAAGATCAGAATATGATTGTCACTTTTATATTTTTTTAAAATGATCTTTGGAGGCCCCTTAACACGTCTGGCAAATAAAATTAGAAATTAAGTTGACGACGATTCAAATTAATAAAGTTTACGGCAGCGCGTGCATTGGATGAGTCAATCAATTTAATTGTTTATAGAATTTTTGCAAAATATTTGTCATTTTTATATTTTTTAAAATGATTTTGGATACCTTAACAGTCTGGCAAATAAAACTTTGAAATTAAAGATGACGAACGATGCTAAAATAAATAATGTATATACGGTGGCGCGTGCATTTAGTTGAGATAATTACGAATGTTAAAAACATCGTCATTTTGTAAAAATATTGTGTGTTCTACTCTTTGCAATGCTGTGTGACGTGATTTTATTCATAGAACGCAATTGTATTACATTACAATTAGTTTGACCGAAAAAAAAACTATTGCTGAAATCTATTGCTAATTTCACACCGGTCATCAATAATTGGTAAATTTTGGCCAGTAGCCATTCCCAAATTCAGGATCTACTGTTAAGTTGCTTGTGTAAAACCTATTTGAATAAATTCTATAACAATAAAACTTACCATAGGATTTTTACAGACTATTTAATACTTAATAGTTTCGCGATGTATATAAATAAGTTTCTTGTACTAACATCATTATTAACTGTTCTTCTTAACCTTCGAAATAACCTAAAACCATTAAAACATACCCTACCCCCTAAAACATATGTGACACTGTGTGTACGCATAAATCGCCAGTTTTTTATTGGCCAAAACAGTTGTGGCGTCTTACTACATAAACTAAAATTTAGTGTCTTGAATTGATTTTACTCTCAAATGTTCAAATTAAATGTTGAATTATTTTCTCCACGGCCGTACTTGTTTGCTCTGCTTTAGGCAACTTTCTAAATATGTTGAGTAAGAATCCTTTTTTGTGTTGTGTAAGCAAGTTTTTAGCTTAAATCTATCGAACCAACTATTACTGATAGAAGATATGTACCATCTAAGATAAAAGTCTTGACTCAAAATTAAAGAGAGAAATATTGAAATAATGAAGAAACTCCAATAATTCTATCTCTATTCATGTCAAACTTGAGTCAAGACTTTTGTCTTTGATAGTACAAATATGCATGCAGAAAATATGCAAAAGTAGAGCATAAATTTTTCTTTTATATTCTTATTGATGATCGAATCAAAGAAAAATGCGACTAGAAAATATTTCCAACAACAAAAAAAAATAAATGAAATGTCATATTTAAAACTTACGATAGAAATACGTGATAAAATCTACAGAGAGATTATTGTAAAATTTGATTTTGAAGTTGTTCTTGAAAGATTAAATCGATTCAATGTAACTCCATACATAAATGAAAGCGGATGAATCTGATATAAGCTAATGGAATGGAATCAGATACCAAAATAGCAATGAGAGCATTTTTGTGATTGCGATATGTTCTCCTTAAACTAAAATGATATTGGCGTAAATTAGAAGAAAATTTGTATGGAACTGTTTTTATGCCAGCTTTTATTCGCTGTCATATGCAGCATCAGGTCCTTAAATATTTTATACAAAAAAAAAAAAAAATTGATGATGTACTTCATTATTGTGTTATACGACAACATATGCATAAAATAATTCAACATTATAGAATTTGTTACAAAAATATTATTGTAATAATATATTATTTTTATATTTTTTTAAAATAAACTTTGGACACTCATTAACACGTCTAACAAATACAATTTGAAATTAAGGTTAATAGTTTTGTATGTTTGAAGAATGGATTGCTGTTATTCATGATATGATGTTGTTCAATAAAATCTAAATATATATTGAGTATTAGTCCAGATATGAGGCTGCCCATGGGTAGATCACCATTTATTTTATAATATTTGTAATTGAATTCACAATAATTATGGGTCATTATTAAATCTAGAATTGTTATGATATTGTCAATGTCAATGTTATTCATGTTTGTGTTATTTGTTTGTAGTTTTATTAGTTCTATGGTTTTTTTTAATGTGTAATTTACGTTATATTCTAGTCCGTTTTTACATTTACAACGCAAATCATTTATATTTTTATTCATTTGTACATTGTTTCATTTCTATATTTTATTTATTTTTTATTATTAATGTTTTTAAAGTTTAACAACAATTCTAAAACACATGGCGTAGCTTTAAATTCTACATTTTAACGTATGTAAGTATACAAAATTAAAAACTCTAAATTTGTTAATACTATAATTTGTTATTTCAAACAGTGCGTCCAGATGATGGTCTAGAGCCGAAACCGATTGACAATTATATTAATTAAAGAATTGCAGAGAACTATTTTTTGGTTCTTTACTAATACCATATCAATATGTTATTTAGTATTAGCCATCATTGTCAGAACCACGACTTTAATTGCTGTAAGCAGTTTTATCATTTTTCACCTATACAAATGAATTTTTTAGTTGTCAATACTAATAACTTTTCACCTACGATTAGTAAAAAAAAATCTCATTGTTAGTGTAGGAAATTGTAATCTTCATAGAATTTCAAGCTGAATTAAAATATGTATGTGTACATTAAAATGACAAAGTTCATGGCGACATCTGGTTAACCAAAAACGTAAAAAATTTGAAAATATTTTAGAAAAAAAGCAACTACCGGATTATTACAAACTTATCGAGAAATTTTTGCTGATCATCGATATTTTTTTTCCAAGTGTTATGAATCACTACTGCAACCAGTAAGTAGTTATAATTTACTACTTGAAACTTGCAAAATTTCAGTTTCATGACTCAGTTTCTTCTAGGTGTAGGGCAATTTTTTTGGCACGTAGTTTAATATAATTATCTAAATTGCTTCTATATACCGTATTCGATGACAAGTAGAGATCTAATAACCAATTTCTGAAATTCGGTCAAATAAGCACAATATATGTAGTTTTGAACTTATTGTAACACCCTGTATATAAATAGCTATCCGCATAAACAGGGCAAGTCCGCTATTGAAACTTTTTTCTATCTCTTACCGTTTAAAAGTTATTTTAGATAAACGAAATTTGAGCTGGATTGAATCAAATTGTACCCACTAAAATTTTATTAGAATCTGCTGTTTACAGTTTGCCTGGTTCCTTATGGTATGAAAAAACATTAATACGAAAAGCATACTTACTTTGCGAAAGATCCAACTTGTTATCTGGCTTAAAAAGCGCATCGGGTTTGAAACAGAAGATACTGCAACAACCTCCGAAAGAGCAATCCTTTTCATGTTGTAAGACATCTTTAATGTTTAGGAGGTAGGCGCAATGCTTGTCCCAGTTCTTACAGGGAAATAAGAAGTATTCAGCAACGCATTCGTACGTGTGAGCTGGAATCGTAGGCCTATTCGGTTTGCATCTTCCGCACAAGCTTTGTCCCCGCTCATCTATTGAGATCGGCTTACAAGACAAGAAATTATTGCACATATAACATCGCAACTTGTCTAGCACTGGATCCGGTAGGTTGGCCATTCTGGAAAATAAGAGAGAATCGTTCTTAATGACACATATTTTCTGCATGATATAATTCTGACGCGCAATATCTCTAATGTAGAAACGACAGTGACGACTCAATGACGCGAGTTATAAATTGCCCTAAAGATTAAAAGAAAGTAATTTATTACAATTGTCGAAGGATAAAATGCGTCGAATTTTAGCGAAAATATACGGTAATTTAGCGCTATTACTTCTGACAATGTCCACTGGCGTTATTTCAGTATATATGCTATTCAAAGTACGTCTTAAAACCTTCAACAAATGGAAGCAAGAGAGAGCACAGTTAATCGTTTTTATCTAAACTCGATATCAACAGCATTTCTTTGGCCGATACGCGTCTAAATTTAAATAAATACCTGTGTATTATAAATCTACTGATGTGAGCCGAGATAACTTGCCGATCCTCTATTGTTCGGGAAGTGTTTGTTTCACAACTACAGGGAAACAAGTGATAATGATAACGTATACGTACAACTTAAAAGGTAGAAGAAATAAATGTATTGTCACCACTCAAAGAGATAGATTACAATATTTGTATGAATAAATAATAGTTAGCATAATGTATGTATCTTTTTGTGTACAATATAGCTTAATTGAAACAACAAAAATTATTATACAAACTGTTTCGGCATTTAATATTATTTTTTTTTTTCAATTGTTAACATAATATTTGATTGTGCACTGCAACTATGAATGCTTTTTAATAGTTTTGTTAGTTCATAGTTGCTGCACACATCAAATATTGTTGTTATGAGAGCCATCTAATATAGAGTCTGCGGAAACACTACAGCCTCTTGGGTTTTTGTATTTACTCTCCAATTTTTTTTTTACCCATTAAATTACAGCTATTCCAAGATCCTAGTACCCTGCATTTAAATGTACAGGTCTCTGGCTGGTTAATCGAAAATCCTCTGGGTTCTATATTAAGTTCGATTTTCTTTTCATTATATATAACTTCTATTTTAAATAACGTAAAACATTCAAAACCCATTAGCATACAAACGACTTGCAGGGCTATTATTCGTTTAAATATGAAAACTGGAGAGATGCTGTAGCTAAAGTTAATGACGATCTAGCGGTTATCTCTCGTAATTCGACTATGCACTCACTAATTCTAAATCCCTATTAAGTCGCAGGTTGTAATTTGTGGTAATGGTGAGTTAAGCAAAACCCTGGGCGAACAAATCGATTCGATATTGATAACGTAGGTACTGCTGTGAACTGAAGGTACCAGCATATATGAAAAGTGAAATGAAAAAAAATTAAATCAACTAGCTCAGTAGATAAAAATTTAAAAGGGCGCAAAAAACTTAATAATCTCAAGGTTATTTTCAGGATTGAACTAATCATAAAAATAAAATGTGGGTGAAAGTAATCAAAATTTATTATATAAAAAAAAAAAGAAAAAAAAACATTTAATTACAAATTGCAGGAAAAACAAAACCATCGACTGAAAGTCCTGGCCAAAAATAAAACCTACCTGAATTTACATTTACAAAGGACAATTCAAAATCCTCTAACAAACAAAATGGTAGATTTATTCTAGAAGAAAATTCTGCTTCTCAGCTAATCCACGTGGTCTCAAGGTTAAAACAACTAAAATTAACATTAAACGTGGAAAACAAATAAATTTACAAAATTGAAATATAAACACAAGCACAATGCTTTCTTTTCACCTTTCAACGAGGTGATTAATAAATAAAACTAATTTGAAAACTAGAAACGAAAAAAATAATACTCTTAAAACTTACAATCCCTTCTAGAACAAATTATGATAATAACAGATTTTATAACAAATTTGTGCACAAAAACTACAACAACTCTTATTATCTAACAGAGTTCCCTGACTCAAAAGATAGATTTCAATTTACCGAACAAAAGCAAAACGTACAAAAGAATGAATTTAATATAAACTGAACAATTACATAAAATTAATCAAACAATCAAATCAATTCAATTAAAAAACTTAATTACAAAATAAAAATGTTTGTGAGAATTTCTACGCGACATCGAAAAAAGTAAATCGGAATCAAAATTAACATCTGTGCCGCTTAAAAAAAAAAAACTCTCGCGAACTCAAAGGTGTTCGTCCACAGCAGTACGTATTCCAATTGTGAATAAAGCAAAAAAATTAGGTCTATTACTCGACAATACATTTCGCTTTAGAGACCAAGTTAGTAAATGCATAAGATTAGCTTACTGGAACCTTAAGAAACTGTATGCTTTCAGAGCCGCTTTAAATAAAACTATTAAGAAAATTTTACTTACGCGAAATTTCATTCCTGCTTAGATTACATTACATCAAAGCGAATACAACAGCTGCAAAATTCATGCTTAAGATACATTTATGGCACCAGAAAATTTCAGCATATTACGTACAAGCTCATCGACACTGACTGGTTAAATATGTCAAAAACTATGTCACTTTACCATAAAATTTTAACGTCAAAACCACCTCCATATTTGTACTTGAAGATAAGATTTAGAACAGATGTTCATAATATTACAACGCGTTTCCGTAGACTGATCTCCACCTAGTCATAGGTTGTCTTTATATAAGAGGTGTTTCTGTTTTTATACCGCAGAAGCCATATCAAGTACGAACTGTTTGGAGTTTGGATGGCTCCTGCGGTATATTTAGTAAATATAATATATTTACCCGAACAGCTCAAAAATTGTAATATTAAGCGGTTCAAGAATGGGCTTAGTGTTAGGCTATTTCAGTCTCAACTAGGTTAGTTAATTAAGTTTAATAATTGCCGTATATGGGAGGAAATATTTTTATGTACCGTAATATTAATAATCATTATTTATTTTGTTAAACGACTTAACGTAAAAGACTTATGCAAAATAATAACACTCTTTATTGTTCACAACAAAACTGAAAGTAATACACAGAATTTAAATAACCAAAACAAAATATAATCTTCCTCTCTCGAACACTACTGCGTACGGAATGCCCCTGCTCGTTGCGTCCGTCCTCCCTCTCTCTCTTGCGGTGCGTAACCGGGTGGTTATAATTTGCCAGATTGTTACATTAAATTAATATGTGCGTATACGTTTCCAATTTCAATTTAAGATGAGATTATTGTTATGTTCTTTTTTCTATTTTATTGAACTGCGCCCCGCCCTGAGATTGAGCAAACTTGTATCTAGGGAATTATAAAGCAGAACGCGCACTGGATCGACTCGGCTCCGTCGACTCGCAAAAGAGCAATTGGCTTTTCCTATACGTGAAGTTAAGTGGAGGACCTCGCACTGGTTCGGATCGGATCGCATTGAAAAATGCCGAACCAGTACTCGGCCTTTCATTTGATTCCACGGGTAGCAAAAACTGCCGATTGCTCTTTTCCGAGCCGAGTCAATCCAGTGCGCGTTCTGCTCAACTGTGTATACTTATATTTATATTAATTGTTCTTCTTTTGTTATGAATGTACATTGTTCTCCAGCTCAATAAAGACATGTTATTATTATTTCTGGCTTGCCAAAAATTGCCTGTCTTCTTGCGGTCAGAGCTTCGCATTCACACAGAGTGTGGTATGCGTTCTCTGTCATCTTGTCATACAGACTGTAGTTGATATCACCAGTGTTAATCCCACTTTTCTGTAAGGGTACTTTCAGTGTACAACATCCCGTTAGAAGACCCATTGCAGTGCAAAGACGATTAAGTGTAGTTCTTTAACTTTCTTTTTTAATAGTCTCTTAATAAAGGTCGTACCATTGTCATCGTAGCTAGGGGGAAGTTCCCAGGCGTGGTGGCGGGCATCATGCGTAATGCACTGCGAATGGTGCCTTTCACAAGGACTCTCAGTTAATCCACAAAAACAAAGTTGGTTGCCTTTGCCAACATGAGAAAACTCAATGACCTAGGCGGCATTAGACTGTTTGGGCAGGAGTTACAATTAACCAAGGAAGTAACGTATCTGGGTGTTACCCTTGATGCAAAACTAAGCTGGAAAAATCATTTAGTTAACACAACGACCAGGGCCACGCGACTGTTCTGGCGCTGCAGGAGAGTTGCTGGCAAAACCTGGGGATTAAAGCCGAATGTGATCCATTGGCTATATACTGCCGTGATAAGACCAGCGATAACATACGGGGCAGTAGTCTGGTGGAGGAGTAGAGAAATGTCCTCCGCAGCGAAGCTGCTGACCGCTGTCCAGAGACAGGCGTTGCTGGGTATCACTGGTGCAAACTAACAGTACAGGGACCGCCTCTTTGGAGACCCATTTGTGGCCTCCCCCCGCTGGAACTCTATGTGAGAGACGGAGTGCAATGAATGCGATCTTAGACTGAAAGCCAACAACTGTGGCATCCCAACTTCAGGGTGGGAGGACACACTTATACTACGGGCACGTTGCTGGACGGGCCATTGCTACAAATGCCCACGGACAGCATGGCACCGAAATTATCTTCACTGAAAGGTGAAAATTCTCCATACCGAACAGAGACCAGGGCGCGTAGTGAGATCACTGCTAACGAAAACTGGTACACGGATGGATCCAAATCCAGCCAGGGGAGGGAGCCGGTATTTCGGGCCCAGTCCTAATCAAAAGGATATCATAAGCCTGGGGAAACATACAACGGTCTTCCAGGCAGTAGGTATTCGCCCTTGCAGCCTGTGCAGAAAATGATTGCAAAAGGGGGGCTGCACTGAGGAGAAAATTAACATAATGACTGACAGCCAGGCTGTCATTAAGGCAGTCTCAAACCCTGTAACTAGGTCAAAACTAGTTAGGGACTGCAAAACAATCCCTCATTGCTGGCACGAGACAAAGGTTGTTCTAATTTGGTGCCGGGAATGAGGATATAAAGGGCAACGTAATTGCTGATGAAACTAGCCAAGAGGACTCTAAGAACAACTACATGGGTCCAGAGCCCGTATTTGAGATTACTAAGGATTCCGCAAGAAGGGAGATCTGGACCTGGTTAGATAAAGAAAGCACAAAAGAATGGGGTCGACTGAAGGTCAACTCCATACCAAACGCTGAATGGGATGGGATGGTAGTTTTCTCTGATAACCTACTCAAGCGCAGTAAGAAAGAATGTTAAAACCATTATGGGTTTGGTTAACTGGACACTGCTCCTGAAAAAACATCTATACAAACAGGCGTGTAAGCGAACCGTGTGTAGAAATGGCGACCTACAGGAGGAAACGAGTTCACATGTAATCTTGCACGTGAGGACTGAAAGTACTCAGGCAGAAATATTTCGGGAGAGATCTATTGGACCCTCGAAAGTCCTCAAGTTTCCACTGGGCAAGATACTGGCTTTATAGAGAACACCAAGCTGCTCGAGTGGAAATAAGAGATCAATAGGGATGGTACAATGAGTACAGCTTCAATTGCCGGACTTCAAGTGCCAACCCTAACCTGAATGAATGAATTGAATGAAAGGTCGTACCATGAATTTGCCTGCTTGTATTATTCCAGTGTTCCTTGTGTTCCTCTTTGACCAAAGTCTTTACCTGCCCTCGTGCTATGTTTTCAGATACTCCTACAGATTCTGAGCCTATATAAATCTGTTTTCTTGCTAACTCATCGGCTTTTTCGTTTCCTTCGATTGCTGAATGTCCGGGCACCCACAACAAAGTGATTTTATTGCGGTTTGTCAGAACATTAAGTTCTCCAATACATTCCCAAACCAGTCTTGATCGTATCCTGTGAAAATATGCCTCTGCTTGAAAGACCGTGGCATATTTTCTTAGTGGAAGCTGCAAATTTCAGCTCCAGGCTCGTTTTCCGTAAATCGGATCAATTCTCCGAACCTGTCACTGTAGTTGGATTGATTCCAGCTCATCCAATCCGTAATTTCCACCTCGAAATTTCTGTTAAAATGATATGTCGAATCATGTGGTCTGATCTCATTACCACTAGGTTGTCTGTCACATGATGGACAATATTATTGTGTCCCAATCTTACATGTCTGCCACTTGGTAGATCTAAGATGCCTCATTCTTGCCTCGCCCATTATCATCAAATGGGGAGGAGGGAGATCTAGGAAGCATTCTAACAATTAAGAAAGATAATATTAAACGTGGGAACCTTTTGTATAATAATTTTTTAGTACATACATTACTCTATAATATTGGCTAAACAAGGAAAACCCAGTTAATAATCCCTTAGCTGTCGCTTTGATTCTCTTTGGCTTTAAACTAAATTGGTGTTGCGCTAGTCATCAGAATTACGCACAGTACACAAATTATGTAGACTAAAACTCATTTAATCCGTTTTATATATTATATATAATTTACTAAATAAATAATTGCTAATATCTTATGATATGTCATGTTAAATAGCAATCACTAGATTGAACTGATTGATTGCATTTGGTAGAAGCATTTATCAGGTATCGCTATGATATCGCTACATCGTCGACTACTGGCAACATGTTGGTAAAGCATCTGCTGTACCTATGCGTCGGTACTGGAAATGTCGAACAATAATAGACAGCAAAATTGAACCTATTCTATTAGAAACATTTCTGAGCATCCAGCATAAAGATTATCCTCGTATTTATGGGTTGTATACCGTTCCTCTAAATATATTTGTTGGATTCAATTGCTTATAGAGATCTTGGTCGTGCAAATAAATGAAAACTAAATATTCGTCTAGTAACTTTTTCAAGCATTGCGGGAGCATAATTTTTATTTACTTTCCTGAATAATACTTTTTGTTATTATTGAATTATTTCTTTTAACAATAAACGTAGTGCGATATATTTCCTTTAGAGATATCGTCCTTTAGAGAAATCGTTGAAAATCGTTAATAACAATAACAACGATTAGCACCTTTTCCACCACGATAACCAACCGTCACTTGCTGTAAATGCATCAAGAGTTTCGATTACGGAAAGATTTTCACCAATTTCAATTGCTTCTTGCTGTAAAATAGGGCCCAAAATTGCAAATACCGCGGTCGCGTTGTTGTGTAAACCATAAATACAATGCCTCGTCAATTTTAGTGTATTCGCCCTTTTTCATAGATTTTCGCTGTGGTTCAGGAGATGCTAACACACCATTGTTCAATTTTCTGTCGATTTTTTCTCCATTCGGGAGCAGTGCTTTTACCTACCCCATTATTTATTGTGTTGCTCATGGTGATGCCAATTTAAAACTGTATAAATAAACCCTAAGTTGCGTTTCCGTTACAAATGAAATGCGATTCAGAAGTTAATTCCGGTGAAAACCAGATTTTTATTAAATCTAAGAAGTACACGTGCAAAAGTAGACTTGTTTCGGTTAAAACGGCGGATTCAACATTTCCATTCGTTTCGGATAAGGCGGCGTTTCGGTAAATCGGGATTCGGATAATCGGAAGTCTACTGTATTATATTAAAGTTCAAAACAAAACCTGAATAGTTTAAACAAACTAAATATGTTCTGAAAGATGCGAAATAAAAATACACTTCAAAACATGTCGTTTGCTTTATCGAATCGTCCGTTTCCGGATACAGCGAAAAGTAGTATGCGCGTCCAGCAAAAGATTACTCAACTGTTCCACAACAGTTACATTAATCAAAATGTGTAATACGTAGTTATTTATATTGTCAGTTCTAACTATGACGTTAATTCGAAACATAAATATCGGCATAATCCACTAAACCTAAAAATAATCATTCAAAAAATTTCGTTCTTGGGATTTATTTCCTATAGTACAGTAAATATGTCAAGCTTAATATTTAGTAAACATGCTTGTAACAACTGGAAAAAAATGTAACTCTTATCTTTATCAGAGATAAAATAACGTGATCCCGTATCAATAAGTGCGCAACGATTGTCTTTTTTTTTACTATTATTTTACGCATTAATAGATAAACAATAAGTAAAATACGTACAATATATTGTGTACAATATTCTTTAAGAAATTGAGAGAGCTTATTTTGTTTCGCATGACCAACAAACCAATCAATCAGTTTCCTCACGTAAAACCCGTTTTTGAGCAACTCAGCCGGTTTTATCACTCCTTCATTCTTTGGAATATTTTTTTATTGTTTTGAATGTCATTGGACTCTAAAAAAATGAGGTTAAATTTGATTGTTTATTTTTTCGCACACAGATACATTTTTACATAATCTTATTTATCTATTTGTATGCTTAAAGTATGTCCGTATCAACAAACATAAATACGAAATAATAGACGATTTCCACATCTGCGACACTCGGCATAGAAATAACTATGCGTATCCAAGAACAAGAATAAACCCATCCCGATTTCCGGAAAATTATTACGGCATCAAATTCTAGAAGCACGTCCAGAAAAATCCAAGGACCTATGATTACATAAGTTTATGGGTTAAATTACATGGAAGAATATCCACACCGCGTGCAGAAACTAAGGGAGTGCCGCAGAGGTCGATTTCTACTACTATTCCTTTCGCTCGCTGGAATGGAGGCGTGCGGAATTGATTATAAACAGCGAATTGCAAAGTCAATATGATAATATATCATTTTTTACCAGTGATTAGTTATAAAGTTTATTAATTTATTCACATCCGTTCGAATTTAATAAACATTTTAATGCTTATCTGTGAAGTTCCTCATCAGCTTTAGCCGTATAAAATATATTACTCAATAGATAGGTTGAGAGCAGTCATGTGAAAAGGTTCCAGTGAAAAGAATAAGTTAGACAGCGCCTCCTGGCGGTGATGTATTTAATATTTAAATGGCTAGTATACGTACATCATAGGGGATCTAGGATATAATTTTCAAAATTGAAATTTTTTTATTTTTATCCCGAAATAATGCGCTGTTCAGTACGTCGCTCGGCACATGTTTAGAATACAACAGCCTACTTGTCACGCACCCTGCAGGCAGATTATCTTCCAGCGCTCAGTCATTGGATGCGTAATTTGATTTTACATACACTGTTTGCAATTTGAATATTTTTCCAAAAAAAAAACTGTTGTCGATTGGGCTAATTTTCGGGTATTTGCAGGTTGTCAGTTATTTCCTACGAGTTAATTCGAAAACAGTTGTTATGATCCGATACTTGCGATGTGGATGTAAAAAAAAATCTATCTCAACTAAACATGAGTGATACTTTACAGCCACCAATATGCATTTTGTAAACCATTAACTCCCTTCAAATCGAATTAATGGGCTACATGAAAACGGTCCTTCTTTTCGAGAATTGCTCAGAGAATTAATCATAATCGCTACATCATATTACGGTCTTAGAACCGATAGATCGCAAATCAAGGTAAAACACTTAAATCAGGTTCAGGTGCACGTAGGAGAACCACTCTCGAGAAGGCTTTCTTCAGAACCGCTTAGTTACATCTGTTTTAATTTATTGGTAACAATTTTAGCGTGACAGTAGTGAAACGCTATTGATCGTGGCGTATCATTACGAGCAGTTTATAAACGAATAGCGTGCATGGGGCGGCTTTTATTGCAACTATCCTTAACGTCTGAGCGTAGACGTGTTGACTGATGTAATGCAGGAAACAACGATAATGATGGGATGAATGGAATTCTGCAGTGCTTAACAAACTGATTAAGAGTACTAACGTGCAAGTACCTTATCTTAATAATTATGTCTAGAAACCCTCATCTTTCTTTAAGATTGATTAAGGGTATTCCCAGGAGGATTATTCAGGAGGGAGTTCGTATGTCGTATCAGTTACAACTATTAAATTATTGCAAATATGGCACTTGTTTCCATAACATATTAATTATTTATACAAGATTATTCTTTGTTGAATTGCGTTTTCAAGAATTTTAAATTATTTTAAAACAGTATAAATATCATTTCAAAAAAGGCATTCTTTCGAAGCGTTCTATGGTAATTATATAACTATTATTTTTCGGCATTTTAACCGTCGTTCCTTCTTTAGTTTTGCTCTAAATTCTGTTTACAAATGTGTTCTAATTGCATTATGTTTTTATTACCGCACTATAATTTACCCAAACAACCTTAATGCTGCCTGGCAGGAAATAATCCGGGACATACCATCCCGGTTAATTAACTCAATACCTATCGCATTACTGTGTATTCAGGGGGAAATGGTTCCACCCACTATCATTTATTTATACTTTTTCCTCCTGAATTGTCTTATACTTTGTCACTTTTATATACATTATAAGGATTTTTTGTACTAACAACCATTATTTACTAAAAAAATGTGTTTTTGATTGTAGCCAGTGCATAGAATATTTACACTTTCCTGTCGTTGACTCTAGATCTTCATTACTTCAACTTAGTATCTCTTACAGGTTATTAATGCAGATGATGACATATTTAAACAATATTTACAAAACTGAATGGTAGACAGAATGCTTCTTGTGAAAGTAATTGTTGTTGAAAATACTTGTAACTTTCGGGTCATGTAGCGGTTGCTGGTGAATTTTCTTATTCACAGCTCCATTCAGGCAGAAATGGGCTTCGTTGCTCATTATGACTTTAATCAAAAAATCAGGAATTTAGTTTTCAAGGTTCACCAGAGCATTACAATAATGCGTTCGTTTTTCGAACCCTTTTTGGGTTACTTGGATTTTTGCTTAGATCGTTTTCTTGTCAAAGTGTTTGATCTTTTCGCCACATCATTACGGACACGGTCTATATTTTCTCCTGAACGAATTGTGTGAAGTCTGTCAGAATGTGGTTTGTCAGCCGTAGTCTCAGTTCGATCAAATTTTGCAGCTAAACGCCGAACTGTCTTCGCTGATGGAACACGATGTATATCAAATCTTCTACGAAATTCTCGTTGAGTTAAGATAATCGGCGATTGTTTTTGATAAAAAAAAATAGAATCGACTCAGGAATGGCACTAAGAAAGCCAGATGGAAGCTTCACCGAAAGTGAAGAAGAAAGAGCTCTCCTCCTTCTAGAAACCCACTTTCCTGAAAGCAAAGTGGGAACCTCGGAAAATGCTTCCGAGATATATAAAAGACCAAATAAAGAAGCTACTACAATGGCAAGACACATATGTAGCAGCGAACGGTTAAAATGGGCCATTAATACCTTTCAACCGTTCAAAACACCGGGAGTAGACGGGATCTTTCCAGTCTTACTTCAGAAAGGGCAGGAAGAAATCCTTCCTCACATGATTCGGATAAGCCGAAGTAGTCTGGAGTTGGGATATATTCCAGAAGCCTGGCGAAGGGCTAAAGTCACCTTTATACCAAAAGCAGGGAAAAAGGACATCACGCACCCTAAATCCCATAGACCTATCAGCCTTACATCATTCTTTTTGAAAACGGTGGAAAAGGCTGTAGATAACTACATCAGAACAGAGATCTTGGAGCGGGTGCCATTGCGCCCCTGTCAGCACGCCTATCAAACAGGCAAATCCACTGAGACTGCATTAGTGGAGCTGACGGACCAAATCCAAGATGCCCTGACGAATAAAGAAACCGAAGTGTGCGCCTTTCTAGACATAGAGGGTGCTTTTGACAACACTCCCCACGAGTCTGTCAAAAAAGCATTAATTAATAGGGGGGTAGACGGCGTGACTTCTAGATGGATGTGTCGCAACTACTGTCTACCAGGTCGGTGGAAGCGGAGGTGGGACATAAGACCATCTCGGTTAGCACGACCAGAGGATGCCCACAGGGGGGAGTTACATCCTCACTTATGTGGAGCCTAATAGTAGACGAACTCTTATGCGGATTGACGGATCTAGGCATATCCTGTCAAGGGTATGCTGATGATATTGTCATATACGCAAGAGGCAAATTGAGAATACCCTCTGTGACGTAGTTCAAAGAGATTGAACTTTACGAGAGATGGTGTCAATCGATGGGACTCAATGTCAACCCCACTAAGACAACCCTAGTAGCGTTTACCAGGAAAAGAAAATCCAATCTTAGAACCATAAAACTGGATGGGCAAAATATAGACTGGAGAGCGGAAGTTAAATATCTAGGCCTCACCCTAGACAACAAACTTCTATGGAACAAACATGAGCTTGAGGTAACCAACAAGGCCAAAAGAGCTCTGATGGTGTGTAGAAACTTTGCATGGAAAAATTGGGGATGCAACCCAAAAATACTGCTTTGGATGTATACAGCGATAGTGAGACCGATCATCACCTATGCATCAGTAGCATGGAGCAAAAGAACTAATCTGGCACCGCGAGAATTAACCTCTCGAAAATGCAAAGATTAGCATGTGTATGCATAACGGGGGCTATGAGAACCTGCCCAACAGCAGCTATTGAAGTAGTATTGGATCTTGCCCCCCTCCACATTGTAGTGGAGGGCGTGGCGAAAAGAACCGCACTAAGAATGATCAAGGAAGGAATGATTAGGCATAGGCCTCAATCTCCTGACGGTGATCAAACCTGGGATATGCCCCGGGATGACATGTTAAAGAAATTTAGCTTTGTGAAGGAATTCACCACAAAGCTAAGTAACAGGAGCGAGTTGAATCATAACACCATCTTGAATTTTAATAGAAATGCCATCAAATGGTACACTGATGGCTCCAAAAACGGCAGAAGGAACTGGAATAGGAATATACGGGCCTAGAACTACATATTTCGAAAGCTTGGGAAAATACCCAAGTATATTTCAGGCGGAAATACACGCTATTGGAAGATGTGTTCAGTTCAATATGGATAGGAACTATCGGAAACAGGAGATTATCATCATGTCTGATAGTCAAGCAGCCATCAAGGCGCTGAGCTCATATGAAATCAGCTCCAAGATGGTCTGGGAATGCTTAGGGAAACTAAATGAGCCAGGCAAAAGAAATAAAGTAACCCTCCTGTGGGTTCCGGGTCACACAGGAGTGGAAGGAAACGAAATAACGGATAACCTCGCGAAAAAAGGGGCTGGAATGCCTTTCGTAGGGCCTGAACCCTTTTGCGGGTTAAGTAGCAGTACAATACTGAAGAAACTAAAAATAGAAATGGAGCAGAGAAAATCCAGTTACTGGGAAAATCTCCAGGGAATGACGCAGAGTAAAATTCTTCTGGGAACGTATAACCAGAAGAGGTTTACAGAATGCATCAACCTGAGTAAGAACAATGTTCGCATATTAACAGGAATACTTTCAGGCCATTGTAGACTGAAAGGACACCTGAGTAAGCTTGGATTGGAAAAAGATCCTGAATGCAGATTTTGTGGGGAACAGGATGAAACACCCATCCACCTCCTCTCAAACTGCGTAGCACTGTGCAACCCGAGGGCATTGTACCTGGGAGCATGTGAAATCGAAGAGGGAGACTTACCTAGACTGGGGCCCTCTGACATCCTACACTTTTTAAAAGGAATAGGATTGGAAGGCCAACTGTAAAGCAGCAAGAATGGGGAACACAATAGATCCTTTAGGTCGCAGTGTAACACCACCCTTCATCTACATACATACATACATACATACATTTTGATAAAAAAAACTTTTACAATTTTTGCAGGTTCTCGATTACCGACTTGTGCCACCTTGTATAAATAACAGCAAGTAAATGATTGTTAGAGGTGGCTCGTTTTAATTGAAATGCCCTGTATAGTGATTGTTAATTGATTTGTATTATTTTATTATTGCAAATAAAATAGCCTACGTTATTACAATTCCATTTGATATTATACCATACAAAATTTGGATATCGAGACTTTTATGCTTATAACACAGTCAATTTCCAATTTGAATTTGGCGCTTTTTTACTCCTTGATGTAATTTCACTGCCGATCGTAGTACCATCTACAGCATCCTTAACGTGAATGGAGTATAGAAACTTGATTTCAACATCTACTTTGTTTGAGACGATAAATATTGCACAGCCTTCATATGCATCGCTTATAAACCAGTAAATTTCAAATAGAAAGAGAATCGAAACGCTCCTAGGAGCACTACTTGAAAACATACTCGTAAAATATACAATCCAATGTGTGCACCAAGGATCAGAATCGAATTGTTAAAAGGAAAAATATCTTATTTTTCTATCGTTCCGCCAACTGACGTAAAAGGACGACCTTCTCTCATAACGCCACCTATCAAATACACACATACACGTCGACCGTCAGGTATTCCCCTCACGCATCGTATATCAACACGATTTAAGGGATTTAGTTCGGAGATCAGATAAATTCCGCGGACGAAATAAAACTTGCGCGTACGCGAACGAGAGCCGCATCTGAGCTGGCGGGAAACTTCAACTTCTCTAGGTCGTTGATTCATCTGACGCGTGCCCAATTTATTCTCCTTGGAACGCCTACTTTCCTTTCCTTTTAATAAAGAAAAAAAAATGACGAATGAAAAACGAAATGCGAAATGTCGCCTATTGTTCGTTCCCTTTTTGATGCGAGACAAAAGTGTCAGTTGGGGCAACATCAAAGAAACTCTGAAATTCAATGATTCCGTTGACGTGTTATCAGGTTGAATATCTCGAACTACTCGGCAAATGCGAGTGATATGCGTGTTTGAGTATTGCCGCCGTAAAAGGGCTTTTTAATTTGATATTGATGAAATGTACCTACACAGAGAAAAATCCGCATAGTGATATCTGTTCACTGTTGGACGAAAATTGTAGTAAGAATTTATCCTATCGTGCGAAATTTTTAACCAACGTCGCTGCAGCTTTGTATACCGCAGTTACAAAAAAACCAATAAAATTGTTAGAAAATATTGTAGCACAGTCTTCTAGAAAATATCGTGAAATGTTTTACAATATTTTATAACTAGTAAATATAATAACTTGCATATGATGGTGTGGGAAAAAAGTTATAAACGGGAATTTTTATACTGCGAAAATTTACAGTACTCGAACACTGATCGAATTAATAATTAATTAACTATAATTGCGATATTCTGATTTCCGCTAATGTTAAGAAGGACGTCAGTCTGGCAAGATCTTGGACATACCTCAAAATTTACAAATTGTTGTTTCTGAAGCAAATAAGCTAATGTTAAAACCGGCATCGGCCTGTCGATGTAGTAGTAATGATTATATCCATCAACTGCCATCATCCCTCGAGATTTACGTATTGACGTCAATGAAATCAACAAACAAACCCTCAAATTAATAAAATCGCCTTTATTTTAGAGATATTGCGAAAATTAAGAAAATTAATATTAAAATTATAGAAAAGCCATCATATTATTTTGTTACTTCTAGTTTATTAATTTAACAAACCCATTAATTTCATTTAAACAATAACTGCTCTTCAATTAACAAAGTGAATATTATTAAGAAATAAGGATCACGCTAACTACAGTTGTAGTTAATTTAATGAAATTATTATGTTTAAATTACTTTTTTTTTTCCAAACCTAGCCACACCTTTGTAAACAGGTTTTATAATCTAAACATTATTATTATGGCGAAGTTTTCTACCGCTATAGTTACGTTCAATAGGTATATGTGTTACAGCCATTGTTGTAAAGATGGCGCTTCTCCTATTTCAGTCAAACACGGTTATAAAAAGTTGCTGCATTTACCAGAAAAACAGAAAAAAAATCATACCGGCGAAGGAAAATTTGCAAACGTCACATACAGAACAAAAAAAAAATTAATGAGATCAAAACTTCTCAAATTATTTCTTGGTCCAACAGTTCAGCTTTACTGTACGCAAAATTCTACTGAAACTTTATTATTGTGCGATAACTTTCGTCAACAATTTTGTGGGAAATTTTAATACAAGTTGTGCTCGTCATGTTCAACAACTTGTTGTGCAAAACTTTGTAATTGTTTGAAAATTTACAACAGTTTTTTTTTCTGTGTACATTTAGACATGAATCAACTAAATTCGTAACGTCTTATTCTCAAATAAATACCTTTATTATTTTACATTTGGTTATACTTCTGTTATTGTTCCGCTGACTTTTCTAAAATTTTATCGAAAAAAGGCAGGCTTTAGATAATTAATTCAAAGCCATGATGTTGGAAAGGTTTCCTATCGATACACAATTGATTCTTTTCTCTTACACAGTTGTATCGCATGCACATTGCGTAAACTAAGCAAAAGGAAAAAAAAGGATCATGCAGATTAAGAGCAAATATGATATATTGGACATATATGACAGTGGTCATATCTATGATCGCTCATGCATCTTTGGTATTGTGGACAAAGATACAGCAACAAACTGCTATAACTGAACTTAGCAAGATGCAAAAACTTGCGTGTTTAGGAATAGCAAGCGCAATGAGGACGACTTCTACGAGAATGTATCTAGTTAGCCTAGACCGGTTCCGTGGATAAAGAAAATATTACGATACCATAGCAACGAAAAATAACAAAATTGTTAGTGTAAAACTTCGCGTAAAAAGTCAAACCAAGGTTGTGCAATAAAATTTTGAAAAAGGAAGGATGTCGACCGAAATTGAGAAAATCGAAAAATTGGAGTAGCGATCAAGTACCTGTATTTAAAGGGGTTAAGAGGTAAGCAGATTTACGATTTAATTCGCCCCGGCGATCAATGTTCTTCATATTGGACCGTCAAAAAATGGATTGCGAGCTTCAAATGGGGTAAATTTTCCATTGAAGGTGAACACCTATCGGGAAGACCAGTTTCTGTGTCCGTCCTCGAAAATGTTGATGTAGTTCATGACATGATTTTGTCAGACCGTCGAATTGGCTAATACTCATATCTAAGGCGCTGAGTATTTCATATGAACGCGTCCATCATAGAGTTCGCGTCGATTTGAACATGAGAAAATTTCCGCAAAATGGATCCCCAAATGTATGAATGTTGACCAAACCGTCGATCTGTGTTCGGTTTGAAAAAGATGCAGATTTCTGAAACCATATTGTTACCATGGATGAAACTTCGGTACATTTCTACGATCCAGAAACAAGACAACAATCGATGGAATGGAGACACTTCGGTTCTCCAAGGCTTAAGAAGTTTCGTGTTCAAAAATCTCCTGGAAAAGTTATTGCTTCGGTTTTTTGGGATTGCTGTGAAGTAATCATGATTGATTCTCTGGATAGGGGTCGAACAATAACTGTGAATTATTATTCGACGCTACTGACCACTCTACGTTAAGACGAGAAGAAACTTGTACAAAGGTGTTTTGTTTTTGCAGGACAATGCCCCTGAACAATTCTTGATTTAAGGTTCAAATTACTCAAACACTTCCCTAATTCACCAAATCTGGCTCTTTCTGACTATCATGTCTTTCCTCAACTGAAAAAAAAGTTTAAAAGGTCATAATTTTCTTCCAACGAAGAGATGATAGAAGCTGTAGAGGCCTGGTTTGCAGGGCAAGATGAAAACTTCTTTTTGAAAGGTCTAGAAATGTTGCAGGTTCGTTGTAATAAATGTAGCCAATTAAGAGGAGAGTATATTATATGATAAAATATGTTGACTTTCAAATTTTGTATGCTACTATAGAAAACTAAGAAGTTTTCAATACATCCTAGTACAATAGCAATGAAATGCCTACTAGAACTTCCTCCTCGCCATCTGGTGATAATGGCGTGGTGGGTTCCTGGACATTTAGTAATCGAGGAAACGAAAAAGTCGATCAGTTATCGGCTTCATATATAGATTTAGAACCTGTTCTAGGACTGTCCAAAAATACAGCACGGGAGCAGGTAAAGATTGGGTAAAAAAAGCACAAAGAATACTGTGATAAAACAACCAGACAAGTTCACATTTATTCAGTGATCATCAAAGAAAAAGAACTACTGCAGCTTAGTAGGAATCATCTTCACACCGCAAGAGGTCTCCTTAAAAGACACTGCGCTCTGAAACAGAAAATTGGGATCAACACTGGAAATACTAACTGCAGACTGTGTAATTGAATGACAGAGAACACTTACCACATTCTGTGTGAATACGAGGCTCTGGATCCAAAAAGACAAGCAAGCCAAAAATGAACCCTGAGGATTACTTGGATCTGGACTGGAATGGCTGATATAATTTAATGGATAAAAGGAATGAGAGACCAAATACAAAAAGCCAAGAGGCTGCAGTGTTTCCGAGGACTTCAAATTAGACGGCGTTCACAAAAAAAAAAATGTAAAAAGAAATTCATGAAATTTCTCCTTTTTAGAAGTAATTAAACGCCTGTTTGTTGATTTGAGAAGATTAACTCGCAGAGAAAAAGTTGTGTCAACAGTCATGTTTCATCACAAAATAGTCGTTTTTGGGCACAAAATCTAAACCACGACATCCTAAAACAAAGCACAGCAAACTTTTCCAAAAAGTATATATTTGTTGTGGAAATCTTTATTAATTAATTGTTAGATCATAATTTTTGAAAAAAAAATCTAAATTCCGTTATCATTTCTTCATATTTTGGAGCTCTTTCTTGTGATTTTTTTCCATCAATAGCTATTGCAGATTTCATGATTACAACGTAATCTGGAAAGTTTTTGAATGTTAATGAACCTTTCTTGAAATAAGCGGTTCTAAATTTTTATATTCTGGCTAATAAAAAAGCTTCAAAATTCAAGAGATGAAATTCAATCATAAATATTTTTGAATAAATTATAGATCAGTATCATATTTGTGCCTTTGCGAATAATATTTTTTCAAATTAATTATACCTATAATACATTCGTAATACCAAAAATTTGAATACAATGCCAGAGATTTTCCATGTAGTATTAAGCACGCATATTTCGCATAACTAAAATATGTCAATCAGCTACAGAGATACTGATCAACAGGTGAAATCCAAAGGTAAATATATGTAGGTGTACAGGTACCTCATTTCTTGAATATTAAACTAAATCTTGTTATGTTTGTGTCATCCTTGATCATGCGTTGAATACTAAGAAAGCTTACAGTCTGTAGCCTTTATAAAAATAATGTACACGTACAAGCTTTTGCTATATTAATAATGTCAAACATATTACATTCACTTTTATTTCTTTATTGATCTTTTATGGCCTTTAATGTAATTTAGACAGTCGATTTAAAAGTAATTACAACAATGGAAAAGATAGGCTAAGGCATCTCGTAATGAAAACCTTATTAAACAGTAAAAACCACATACCGGCGTCAAGATAAAACAAGAGATATATGGCGAGATAAGGTTATAAACATTTCTACTTAGCTATGTTTATTGCAAATATTTTCTTAAGTCTATAATTTAGATAAAAGTCTAAATGCATGTTCATTTTTAATTCGATTGTGATTAAATTTAATTTTGTGTGAATACTAATCCAATGATAATTCATGCGTGCATAAAAATGTTATATCACATATGATTTATATGTACTAAATATTTGCTTTATGTGATTGTGAAAGATATATTGAACCCTTAGCAAATATTTTGTTTTGAGGTCAGCCAATACAAATAACAATATGTACCTCCATTCCACTTAAATATAAACTTTAATGTTTCATATTATCGTTTTATCTTAAGGTATGGATCTTTTTAAATTTTGCCGGTGCTTTTAAAGTAGATAAAGGTTTACTTCAGTAAATTGTATCCCAATTTTCTTTTAATGCTGTCATTGCCGCACAATGCGTAATATCAATAACAAACTTTTTACGCTGTGTAAGTAATCTAAATCGGAATATATGATTTTTTTTATACCGCTAAATAATTGCTTCCCTCATTCTACGCGATACCGTTTCTTGTCCATCCTTTTTGTAGTCTTCTTTTCACTTTCTCTTTCATAGTCTGCTTCCACTTTTCTTGGAGCCTCCTCTATTTGATCTTTTTTCTTGAACCCAATTTTAAAACGTGAAATGCAGGAAACAGAATCTAAACTAAGTATCTAAACAAACGTGATTGCTGCATAACTTTACAACAAAAATTGTATGGAGTGACGAGGCAAATTTATCAGGAGTGACACATTCAATCGCACATCAATCGAGTCATTTTTGGGCATATGAGAGTTAGCAAACTGTGACTTTATGCCTCAAATTACAAATTTTATTGAATCGTATTTATTTAAACGTACATGCTATGTTTCTTACAACAACTTTAGCGCTAGATTGTTCGTTGTTACCGCAAGTGTGCCGCAGGGTTCCCATCTGGAACCCCTGTTATTTAATATGAACATTCATGGTTTAATAGCTTCAATTGACGGAATTTTCGCTGCTTAGGCAGATGGCCAACATTTTTTTTTCCAGACTTTCATCTCCATCTGTCTTCTGCTTCAAAACAAGATATTACACATCAATGGTGCATCAAAATCAATTACACCTCAGTGTAAACAAATGCACCCATGTGAAAAGCAATGCTTTTATACTATGTATTCTTACGCTATGTATGGAGTGCCAATTCCTCAGCATTCCAAGGGCATGGGTCATTTTGACATACATGACTAAGTTTGAATATACTTCTCTGGTCTGATACCCACACTACATCGTCCAAAAATTGGCAATTGAAAGGAGATCCAAAGAAGATTATTTTAAGTATTTATCATTGAAAATTAATCAAATTTCAGCCACATGGAGTAGATCATAATGGTCTACCTAATAGGCATGGTTCTATTTCATTGGAAAGCAAAAGGATTAGTGTTACATTCTTGAAGTTTAATTTGTAAAGGCATTGATTGCTCTGCTGTGCTTTCGCAGATTAATTTTGCCTTACCTATGCAAAACATGTACCATTGTGTTGAACTCATTAGGATAGCTTTTGTACCGAACAAATCAAAAATTTGTTTATTTAGTGCTCTGATCATTTTTTTGACTATTTAAAACCTATATAGATGCTTGGTTCAATTTTTTTCTTCAAAATATATCCTAACATATTTTAAGTTTAGATTATTGTTAATATGGTACTATATATGTTTGATACTTATTATATTATCCTGTTATTGGCATTTACTGCTGGACAAATATACATATTACCACTAAACACGCTGCCAAATGAAGATGTGGAAAACACTTGGAATACAGCATCAGCTCATAACGCAGCTCTATTTAGTGATATTTGGAAGATATTTTTCAAGATCACTGGATAGGTAATAACGGTTTAGTCCGCTAACTTGCATGATCATCGGACTTGATGCCTTTTTTTTAAATCACATCTAGGGATACATAAAGGATAAGATATGTGCGCAGCCAGTAATGACTAAGGACAATGACATAAATAATCACAACTATGACCCTGATAGATAACACTACATAGCTTAAAACAGCTTCACACAAAGCTTTATTAGGCTGGACACACGTTTCAGTAGCAAAGTTATCATCATCAGGGTAACAGTAAACTAATTTGTTATGTTTGTTAATATATTATTATGTTAAAATAAAAGCGTAAAGGTACCTACTAAACTTAAATTAGATTTATTAAGATTAAATACATTTTTTTTGTAATCTTTTAAAGCTTAACGTTTCGATGAATTTTATTATTATGCTCAGAAGTGCTCTCAAAAACTACGATATCTCAATATTAATCCTACGTAAATTATCTCTAATTAATGATCAAACCTTACCCGTTTTTTTTTGTTTTTGATTCTCCATAAGAATATAAAATATTCACAGATAATTTAATTTGGGGTACGGCAACTAAATAAATATATTAAATTTTGTTTGAATTTCACGGAAAAGTAGACATATTTGTTTAGCTTTTAGCATTTTAATCTAAAGAATTGTGAAAGTGTCAGGTTGAACTATTGTTATTTTTCAACCGGATGTTTTGGAAAGTTAGCAAAAAATCTTCTCATATCCCACAAAAATACAAGATAAAGGCAAAAGGACTGTGAACTTACATTAATTAATGTATAACTACTGAGGTTATTTAGTAATTTATGATTGGAAAAGAAACCTTTGATAAATTTTGAATTTCGATTCTATTACTAACTGAATTTCTTTGCCTCTAAATTTGGACCATCTTAATTAGGATCTTTATTAAGAACTTTGATGTTAAAATGTAAAATTAAAATGTTGGTTTGTATCTAAAGTCCGCTTTTTTTGAAGCTCTGATATTATTAGCGTATTTGTATCTATTTAATTCTTAATTTCTTTAATGTTAGATTGGCCTATGTGTACTTCTTCACGTTTGTTACAAGGTATGTTTCGATAGAAGCACTGTTTTATTTTAATAATATATAACTGCTTTCCAATGTACGCATAAAGCTGTAGACCTACGGTGAAGTACTTGCGCAGTATTATAAAAATCTTAAAAAACAATTATGCCTATTTGTTGGATCATAAATTTGCGACTTTATAAGTGAATTGGAAAATTTAAATTTTTTATTTCTTTGAAATTTGCTGCCTTATCTATTTATCAAAACTAATAATATTGGCAATAAAAGAAACAATAACTACTGCTGAATTCAGCAAATTAATATTAAGTTAATGACAAGCTCATAATTAAGTAAATAATAAACTGGTAAATAAGTTAATAAAATCCAGACATCAGATTAGATTACCTGAACTGTATGTATAATAACACTAATGTATATTAAATCGAAGCAGTGTCGCTGTTAAATAAGGCGAACAGCTGATTAAATCAAAATAAGTCAACGAGTACCTTGCATACGTTAACTAGCAAAACTACAATGGGTAACTAATAATGCTCAGATTATAGATTTGTACACAGTAGTTTGACATACGAATCTGTTATATTTAAATACGGTTACACAGTAAAAAAAAATTACAGTAACATTCCTGGTATTTTTTACGCCTGGAATATTACTGTAAATTTGCAAGTGGGCATGTAAATTTACAGTGACGCTGCAAATTTACAATTTCATACTTACAGCATTTGGATGTAAAAATACAGCAATATTTGTAATGTTACCGATTAATATTTCAGTTATCTTACTGCAGAATTACTGTACAGCTATGTAACTTTATAATTCATTGGTCCATCTAACTGTATATGGTTGTACATATGAAACAAGAACAATGATTTTGAGCCACCTGTAAATAAACAATTTTGAAATGAACAGTAGAATTCTGTTACGGGGCGTGATTTATGTTGACGATACACGTGTTCCCGATAACGTCTATAGCTTCAGTTGTACTAAACATTTTGGTCGTACGCAGGTGTACATTACACTGGATAAATTTGTATGAAATTTCATATGTTGCTCATATGAATGCACAAAAGCAAATTCAAATTGGCATATACCACACTTATACATACTATTGTAAATAAAAACCTCAACACATATGCAAATAGTTGACGCCAAATGCAGTCTAGCGGGGTAGGCAGTCGCCTAAACACGAGTTTGAGTTCGGGATCATGGTCAGATATGAATCATCCCCTCTCCAGATACTTTAAACAGCACTCTTACTGTGAAATTACAGTTTTAACAGTAATATTAACATTGCGGAGTAAATGTACGTTACAAACTTATCCGATTACATTGATATTTGTAAATTTACAGTTCGTACCAAATAAATGCAGCAAGCTTAGTGTAAAAACGCCGTTACATTAAAAATGCTGTAAAATAATGCAGTAATTTTACTGTAATATTACAATTATTTTTTACTGTGTACATTTGAAAAATTGATTTGTAATTATTGGGTTGTTAAATCTGTCTAATATGGTAAGTAACCTTATTATTCGAGGTAAAAATATACCCACCCAGGTATTATTACTATTCTAATCTGATATTCAGGAGGTAAATATCCAAGTTAAGGCGCTTTCAATCTTTTCTTTCTAGGAGTGGAATTGCACTTTCGGTTGCGACAGGTTATAACTTTTTGATGTTTTGCAGGCAGTTAGCTATGCCCTAATTAGCCTGGTTGGGTACTTAATTCAAGCGGTTAAAATTATTTTCTATTCCAGAAAATAAGAATATAGGTAAATGAAGATAAAAAAAGTCTGAAAATCGAAATATAATGTTACCATGTGCCTTTTTTTATATTTGAAAATATTAGATAAATGATATGTATGTAAAATATTTCAAATACAAATGTAATAGAATATAATGGATGTTAATTAATTGATAAGATAAAACTTGAGATAAAAATTATTAACCGTTAAGTTGAATAAAATTACCTTGCCTAGATGTTATAAGCTGCAATTTCAGGAAGGAAGAGAATTCTAAAACGGCCAGCAATCCACAATACCATTCTAGGTGCGTTTTTATAAGCAACAATATATTCAACAATCAGGTAAACAGATCTACAGTTAAACCAAACTAACTGGACTATAGACATGGTAGCAGTATACTGTCTAATCGCGCAAACTTGTTACTCTATCATTTCTGTTATTGATTATTATCTATCAATATTTTTTAATGCATTAAATAAATATCTAACTAAAATGATTTGGCTAAACACAAATGCATATTTAACTTAACTGATTCAAATAAAACGAAAAAGTACTAATAAATTATTTCTAGCTATTCCTTCTAGTACATGACAAGATAATCTTTCTCAAACAGCGGAATGCAATCTTCGTAGAGCGTCTCTTCAAGATTGACGAAAACATTAACCCAAATACGAAATAGTCGTCGACTTAATGTATCAACCATAACGTATGATGATACAATGGATTCAACCGTTAATCCTGGTAATAAATTTAAAAAGTCTGTCAGTATTTTTCGTTGAATTGAGTACGTGTGGAGTGTAGAAAAACATAGAAAAAAAGAACATTTAAATATCTTTCTTAAAGACGGTAAGCTTTGGATATAAGTATTTATATATCTACACAGGAAATTGGAGTTTTAATTAAGATAATCTCGGTTGCTCGGATTAAAATTTAATGATAATTTGACAATAGCGTTATATAAATACTATTACATTTTGTTTTACTTACATGGCTACAAAATTTAGCACGTAGTAAAAGACAGTGTAAAAGTTTTCCGTACGTAAAATTTATAGCAACGTCGTTTATTTTATGCAGAAGATTATCGATAAAACTTACGGATTAATTCGGAAATTAATTTATGTGACAAGGCAGACATAAGTAGCTTAATAGTTTTTTTTACCTATTTTCTCATATTAGAAATGATTTATAACATCGAATAATATGATGTATTTATATGTACAACTAAAATAGCAAAATATTATACAATATATGATTTAACGTTAAAATGCGTGCGCTATTACCGGTATGAAATGTTGTTCATTTCTCCTTTTATGATAGGTAAGTGCAGTTGACGGTAACTGAATGGTTATATTAATATCGTAACGATGATGGATTTCTAAAGCGATTGTCTACGTACTGGTGCTAATGTATATTAATGGCACGAAGATACCCAAGCGAACTAAGCAATAATCTGAATAATTTGGTATAGTGGTGACCACAAGAGCTGTTAGAATTCGCCGTACCTAATGAATTATACATAGTCATTAAATTGTTGATGCTAGTAACAAAACATTGATAACTTTAGCTATAAAATGCTTACTTATTGTTTTATTACTAAAATAAGTATTATAGAAAATGTAAAATACTTTTAGATAGTATATTAGGGATATTTTAGAAGAAAAACATACTTTGAGGTGACAACCACAACTTTTTCTTAGATTATCCTAATCTAATCTATTTCGCCTTTTCAATTGGAGCTGTCATTATTGAAAACTGCCTCTATGCTCTTAAATTCTCCAATCTCAATATGCTTAAAGCAAATGATTGAAGCTGAGGCGTTGGATGAAATAGGCCTCTGTTTCCGTAAAAAAATCCTAATTTTGTTCAACTAGGTAACTAGCTCTCCGGCAATTGGGATCTTTAAGCACTAACGAAATATAAAAGGAGATTATAAAAGCTAAAATAGAGTCATGGAGGAGATCTGTCACAGATTGATGTATCTACCTAACACAGAAAGAATCTTCCAAAGAATTTCCAAGGATGGCAAATGACAAATATTCTCTCAGAAGCAAAGTCACCCAACTGGCCACCTGCTATTTTGATCAAATTTTGCAGCTATGTAGAGCAGTGAAAAATAGGAGATACATAGCCCTAAAGTTACACCCTGAGATATATTTTCAACGATATCTTTGGAACCAGAAGATATATCGATCTGAACTAAAAAGGAAAATGTTCTTCTTGACAATTCAGACATTTTGGTTTAATATGGAGATCCGTGGTGCATGATGGAGGTTGTCAGGGGTTAAAATAAGAACAAATCTTAATCCCCCATCACGTGAATTAGAAATTCATATTTTTCTACATGGTTATGTCCAAATTGAGTGATATTTAATGATAAGAAAACCAACAGGTAAGGAAAAACTCAATCAAAGTTTACAAGTAATTATTGGCTGACATGTTTCGCCTAACTAATCATCTTCAGAGTCGTGTTAAAGCAGAGGCAAAAATTTAAAAGTCACAAGAAAGTTACACATATTAAACTAAAATTCAAAGGATAAAATGTGTAACTTTCCTGCGACTTTTAAATTTTTTGCCCTGCTTTAACACACCTCTGAAGATGACTAGTTAGGCGAAACATATCAGCCAATAATTACCTGTAAATTTTGATTGAGTTTTTCCTTACCTGTTGGTTTTCTTATCATCATATTTTTTTTTTGTTCTAATCCATAAACTACATTAAAGAATAAAATTTACGTGTTTTTGAATATTTTCGTAAAATATCATATACAGGGGTTACAGCCACTCGAAAATGTCCCTTACACTACTCTCTTTTTTTTTCTATTTCAAGAACGAAATATTCGGGAGCATCATATTTGATATTTGCGTTAAGTGTCCTTAGAAGACGCAAGATTTTGGTTAGAAAATGCCTAAAGGTTAAATGAGTTTAATGAGATTTTTTGGTTTTTTGATATATTTTCGAAACCGACTATAATGATTTTCTTTGAAATTCACATTTTTGCTACTTTTCGTATAAGCTTCTATTTTCCTGTGCCACTTTTCTCAAGAAGATACCTGAGAAGTGTTCTACTCTTATGCTTAATGTCAATTTGCGCATATATTTGCGTAACCGTTTGATGCAGCAGACATTTTTCTTAACAAAAATTAATCCTCTAGTAATGCTAACAGTAAGAAAAAAAGATCTGCATACGAACATTTTACGAAAGGAGCATATTAAAAATTATAACACGTGGGTAATCATCATCAGATTATTTAATGATATTGCAATAAAAAGAATATAGAAACCCATATATTTATCCGTGTAAATGTAAATGTAAAAACTTACAAACGAGGTGGGGCTTTGAATACTAGCTTGTCTAAGCTCTTTTGCAATTATAAATAAATGGTACTAATTAATAAACCCATCATTTTTAATATCAGATCTGGTACCTTGCTTAAAGACTACACACTTTCTCTCACTCTAGTCATGTTCTAGGTTAATGACCATATATTGGTAAACGCTTCTTTGGAAATTATCTTTTATAATTTTATAAGGATGAGCAAAAGTTACGTATCGGACAGTGACGAGAAAGCAGCGTCTCCATGCATCATAAACCCTCCTATCTTGATGGTGCTGATATTGTAGATTTCATGTGGCAGGTTCTCCCTCGTGGATAACTACTTAATTACTCCACTCCACACTCAATCTAACTATTCAAACTGCTATACGAGGAACAACAGACCGTTGGAACAGCGATCCGCGAGCTTTGAGAATCCAGCATATTTAGCAACATTGTCAGGGAAAGAACGCGCCCCAAGATGCCTCAAGCGATTTTTTAAGTTTTCATAGCGCTAATATGACTTCAAATCAGACATGATAAGTCACAAGTCGTGCAAATAGCTTGAATTAAAAGATACCTCTAAAAGATGTAATGGTTACCAATAAAGTATTTAAAATTATCTTAAATAATTGATTAGGAGTCTCATAGTCTAGGATTCAAATTCCAGCGTTGTCTCCTGTAATCGAAGAAAGCTGTTTGAGCATGAATTATTAATATTATTAACAGTCATTTCAATTTATTGAGAATGATAAACGTCATGATGTCATATATCTTCCACAATAGCGACTGACAACGGAAAATATGTATAAGAGGAAATAAACATAATTAGACATTAAAAGAATAAAAATGGTATTATGACTACTAAATTCCCGGAAATCTTGTCTTTACTGCAGTCTGTGTAGTTAACCGACACCATTAGATATTATGTGTTTAAAACAAATATTGAACAATGGTAATTTTAATCACTTAATGCTATTTTATCGGAATCTGTAAAGCCAATAAACGTTGCTAGTTTAAATATTTTGGCACTTTAACGTCAATATGAAAGATTTTGACTGCTATTATCGCGGAATGTGTTTTATCTGTTACATTGTGTCGGTATAAAATTGACGCACGTTAAAACGTTTTTTTTCGGTTTGTGTACTAGCGTTAAGTGCACTTTAATGTCAATGACATACAAAATTAATCAAGTATATACCATTTATATTTATTATTCATTTAATTAACATGATTTACAGAGCAAAATGTAGTGAATGCAAGCGCTTCTCCGGCAAAGTTGGAGACCACACCGACATCTTCAATTACATCGAACAGATAGTACCACTATTCGTAAAGGCGGATAAGATCTAGCCCGTTTTCAGCTTCTCTGGGGGATACAGTGTTGATATTTCCAACAGGGAAACTGTAACAGCGTACATCCGCGAACGAAATCGGAGTCTATCCCGTTGGTTTGTCAATACCTCGAAAACGCGTAATGGCACGGGCATTGGAAGATGGAGGGACAGGAGCTAGACGGCGAGGCTTTTAGCCTAGGGTCCTCCCACCCCCGCCATTTTCCGAAATTATTGCCATCCAGACTTGTGCTGAGGGGATCTCAAACTGCCTGCGCAAGAGTGGAAGGGTAGCAATCATTTCCGATAGCCAGGCTGTTCTCAAAGCCTTGCGGTTTGTCAGATTTGACTCTGAGGTGGTACTGGGATGCCACAGAAAACTTAAACAGCTGACGGAACATCTAAATGTTACATTGAGATAGATGCCAGCTAACTCTGAGATCAGAGGCAATGAAATAACTCACATGTTAGCAAGGGGCGCCAGCGAGCTGCCGTTCTTAGGTTCAGAACAGACGCGTGGTAGCTCATATGGTAGCAATAAACCATTTGTCAGGTCCCAACTTGCTGCTACACACTGGTCCTTTTGGAATGGACTCGCCGGCGCTAGACACTGCAAGTCTCTAAGGCTTCAACCAAATGAGGAAAGACTCCGTAAGGCAGTCTTTATGAGCAGGGACAGATTGAGATTACTCACAGAAATCTTAACTGGGCACTGCATACTAAATAAACACATTACTGCATGGTGCTAGTGAACTGTCCCCTGTCCAGGAAGTGTGGGAGTGTGAGAGGAAACTCCTACTCACCTTGCAGTGGACGGAGAGAGGCAGACGCACTTTGGGGTCGGTTGGACGAACCCAGAGTCAGTAAGTTAACTTCCAGTCAAATTGCGAACTTTTTTGATAGGGTGCAATCTGACTGAGAGGGATAAAATTGACATGGGGGCACAATAGTTCTCTCTGGCCGAGTTGCCTTCTTCGGGTTACATCCAGCCATGGTTAAAAAGAGAACAAAAAATGGTTTTTCCTCGATGAACCTACAGATTTAAAACAGTGTGTAGACCTCGTCAAGATATATTTTGATTTAGCACATTTTCTCTCATAAGCTTCAAAGAGCCGAAGTAAAGGATTGCACTGAATTGTTCTGAATCTTACTTTACGAGTAGAAAAGAAATTACTTTTATAAGTTGCAATTTCTTTTCAAGATACCAATATTGGGGTACTTCAGGATCCTATTCCCAGCCCCATTTAAACAAATCCGTATATATTCCTATGCCACATCGAGAAACGCGTCATTAAACATAGACATTATCGCGTGTTTGGTAATTTTTAAAAAAAATCAGTTTACCTTTTTATACAATCTCCTTCTTATTTTCTTTCTTCTCGTTCTGTATAAATCCTCAAAAATACAAATAATATCGATTATTTATTCGGAAACCAACTTTTACACAGAGAAAAATAAAGTAGTGGCAATAGCAAATCATAATTAGATGACCAAACAGTTGCTGAATTATCTGAATATTTCAACAAACATTTAGGCTTCCGCGGTCGTTGCCCAAACTATACTTCCTATCTAGCTCTGGTGTTCTTCAAGGCTCGCACTTAGGACCTTTGTTGTTTTTATTGTATGTATTTATCAACGATTTGCCTGCACAAGTTAGTTGTAACGTCTTAACGTTCGCTGATGATATGAAATTATTCCCTTCTATAAATTCAGTAGATGATTGTGTTACATTGCAGTCTGATTTTGGCCTAACATCTCTATATCTATCTTCACACAAGTGACTGACTTTGTAAAATTTATTAAATCCATAGAATAATTAAATGAAGGGAACGGGTATTTAAATAGTAATTTCATGTAATTCTTAATGCTTGTTATCTTTCTGATTAGAAATAATGATAAACATTCTAAAAAAAAACTGCTATAAAACGCTTAAGGTTTTATTGTACAATAAGCGCAAAATATTTACACCAAATTATTTTATTTTTGATTTATGCACACAAACTAATTTTAATTACTTTTAAGAATACTGATCACAAAGGGTGACCTCAAATATTCCCTTTTTGGTGATACACCTTTTTTCAACGTCGAATCGTGGAAACGACTAGAATAGAAAGTGCAGAGTCAACCCTTTAAATCCGGATATAAAAATCGAAGAAAGCAGCACAGTTTTCAATTCGCTATTACCGGCATCATTTCATTTTATCGTCCAGAATCTATAAAAGTAATGCGTTTCAGATAACGGAGGTACATATGCTTACCTACTATTTTAGAAGTTTATCGTTACTACTTCGTCCATGCATATTTCTTTTTTATATATGCGGTAAGGAGAAAAAGATTTGAAGTTTTCGAGTTACGATAATGTCAAACTATCACACGAAATTGTTGTAACATTCCATCAGCTAATTTAGTTAAGTGAAAAAGAAATTAAAGTGAAATAAAGTTGTCGCTTAACGTTCTTAATATTTCCAAAAATGAAAAGTAACCACTGATAACCTAAGAATTAGTAGAATGGAATGGCTTAATTTGAAAGAGCAATATTTGTCAACCCCAACTATACCATTTCATCATTTTGGTTGAGCTAAATACATATTCAGTATTTCAACAAAATTCGGTTGTAAAATCACATAAAATTTATGTTAAAATTATAAAAGAACTGTTGGAGCAAATTTTCCTGTTCGGCCTAACATTCAAACTAAGTTAAAGTGTATTTCGCATTGCTGTTAGCGTTTTTTGACATCGGAAACCAACTTTTTAAGCAAAATTATCGATGATCCATACATAATTTACTTTTATTAACGTAACTTCAAACTGTATACAATAATAATACAATGTTTAATGCATTAAAGGGATTTTAGCCCATCAGCCACACTACTGTTAACTTTGATTGAAAAGCTTCAAGTTTCAAATTCAAACAGTAAATTCTCTAATAAATTGCTAAAGTATACGGTATATTTGGACATTAAGATGGATGTTGTCGATGTAGGCAGTAATACTTTATCAATTTACCAAACCACTAAACAATCTGTGCCATTTTAATTCATCATTCGAACACTCAAAAACTAAATTACCGACCTCAATATCTATATAAATATGCTGGATAAAAGCCAAAGCTCAACCTGACGATTGTGGTGTAGAAAAGACGCAGGAGCATAATCTTGTTGTGCCGTCGAGGATGAACACAAGGATTAATCTTAGCATGCTGAGTAGCATTATATCTGTTTCCCGCCATCTTAATTCCCACTTCTCTCGTAAGAAATGAGTTTTAATTTTAACAGTTACTTTTACCTGTGCTATCCATGGTACGCTTGCCAACAACCGCCACTTTTCTTGGTCTTTTACCCAAAACCATTTAACGTCCATTTGCTCTGTTTCCAGCTTTGCACAAATTGCTCGAATAACACCTGCGAGTGTACCCTTGCAAACCATTTCCTATCTCCAATAGCTTTCCAATCACTTAAGGAATCAGATTTTATAGCAATTTTTTTGATGTTTCTAAATATTTAACGTACTTAAATAGTTTCAAAATTGCTTTGGCTACGAAAGAGAAAGTATTTAAGTCTACGTCCAGGCGTGTCATTAGTGGAGTCAAAAAACACACAACCACAAACGTTTGAAGTTCTGACAAAAATACTTGTAACTGTGGCGTTGAAGACACTAAACCCTTCAAAACGCCTTGCCAGAAATTCCACTAAACTGGACACACGTTTCAGTAGCAAAGTTATCATCATCAGCAGTAACTGAGCTAAAAAATCACTCTGAACCCATACTAATTTATACCTGAAATTAACATGGCACAGAGACCACGGTCATGGCTGATTGCCATCATGCTCATTAATCACTAACCATAATAATAAACCCTATTTCCCCCTCCTTTTTTTATAATAAACTTTAAAGATTAGAATTTAATGGCTCCAGATCTGAATTCATTAAAAGTTGTTTCTTTTTATAAATTGCTGCACTTTCCAAATAATTTAAATGTTTATATTCTTAACTAAGTTCACATTTACAGATCTATTTTATGATTCAACCTAGAAACTGCTCTCACTTCTAGCAACAGTCTTAAAAATACTTTAGGAAATCCTAAGGGCTAAATAAATAGCTTAGAAAAATAAGGATTTTATAAAATATCATGTAAAAATTGTGATCAAGTACACGTTGGGCAAATTAAAAAGTCACAAAGTGCGTTGTAAGGGAGCACATGGCTCACCTTAAACTTAGAAAGTTCGATAACTTTAATCTAGCCATACATATGCTCGAAAACAATCATAAAGTATATAATTTTCTGCAAGGGTATTCCCGACGAAGTTGCAAAGAGGTTCCTGCTTCCACATATGAAGGCCCGCGTCGTGGATTTCATTCCACGTATATAAATGCAGGCAACTTTATTTTGAAACATCTCCACGTGATTTAACTGTGTGCCATATGTCTGTGTGTCTCTGCAATATCTCCATCAACCCTCATCTAATTTTAACAAGCATCCTAAGGATGTTTAAGAAATTTTCACTTTTGCTTACAATATGGTAGCCATGAGTTATTATTACGCTTGCGTCCGTGGAGTGATTTAAGATAAATTTTTCATGGAGTGAGGGAAACTACGACTGATAGCCAATCGTGCAAACCACTAAACCATCAGCTGGGTAAAGCTTAAGTCGTAATGTTTGCAAAGACTTATGCTATTGTTATATTATTGTTTCTATGATCCTAATCCTCAAAATTACAGAAGACATGTCAGTAGTGAGGAGTTTAGAAATGAAACTTACTACTATAAACACTGAAAATGTCAAGCCTTCAATAGAATTTTGTTATATGTATTTCTAAAATGTAATGGGGAGGATATTTTTAGTACATTTTACAATGATTTGAGTATCCACACCTCAAAACAATAGTATACTTAGTATGTTTTACAAATTTGGCATTATTTACAATACTAACCTTTAAACACGAAACAACACGCTTTGACTTGCAACAAAATAGAATGCAAATAGGAACTATCACGCTGTTAGGCAGAGCTTGTTGTGTTTTACGTTTATTTATAACAACTTTATTTTTCGGTAAGAGGAAACACACTAACAGGGTCTATTAATATCAATATTTCTGGCATTAAAATCGACATCACTGATCTCAGATTCAAAACACATATCAGTAAAAACATTCAAACTGCATTAGCCATTCTAAAAACTCTCTATGCCAATAGAACACTTCTCGAAACTAACACTCGAAAGTTGCTGTGTGGAAGTTTAATTCTCAATTTAATTTTTGCGAGGTACGTAAATAACCTTATCTAGACAGTATCACTGCTAGGCCAATTCAACAAGTACAAAATACTTGTCTTCGAGTTATTCATGAAATCCGTAAAATGTGATAGAATGTCACATAAATTGAAATAAGTTGGTTGGATATAGATAGCCGCAGACAACTACATACAGGTATATTATTCTTTAAAACAATAAAGTTGATTTAGGTCTCCAACTTATTTATTTAAAAAAAAATTGCTTTCCTATTGATGTGCATCACTTCAACTTGCGACATAAAAATATTATCACTGTGCCTCAGAAGTGGTCCGGATTATAAGTAATCTACATAGCAAACCAACTCAAGACATCGAAGGACTGAAGACCATCCTACTCAAGCGTGCAATGTAAGTGGAGCAATTGCACATCTTATAAATGCTGTATTTGAGTTAGGAACATATCCAGCAGAATTGAAGGGAGCAAATGTAATACCATTACTAAAATCAGGAGAAAGCACCAATATCAATAATTATAGACCTATCTCAATACTGCCAATACTTTCGAAGGTAGTGGAAGGCGCCATCCGAGACAGATTAGTTAAGCTTTTCGAAGCAGACAGCTATTCTGTGATTCACAGCGTGGTTACAGACAGAAAAGGTCTACAACAACTGCTATTGTTCAACTTGTGGATGCAGTAGCCAATGCTTGGGACGCACTACTATGCTGCGATCTATCAAAGGCTTTCGACTGTATCGATCATAAAACTCTGTTGGATAAATTACATTATTATGGTGTTAGAGGACAACCGCTTCAATTGCTAAACAGTTACCTGAAGAACAGATAACAACGAGAGTGTTGTGGAGGAGGGATGTCGGGAGTAAAGATTGTGAACAGAGGAGTACCTCAAGGATTCATTTTGGGCCGATTCTGTTTATAATATACATAAATGATCTACCAATGTCTGCTCCCTCAAGAGGTTAATCTACGCAGACGGTACAATCTTTCTTACTGCGACCATATTTATCTGAGACTGATTGGCATCTTATTCATACAATATCGTATCTCTTTGGTCAACTTTCCCAAGCAAGATGAGGGATACCACTGTATCAGCTAATATGTTTAGAACAAAATTAAAATCATTACTTTTACAAAAGCAAACGGGTATGTAGGTATCATACATCAACAATGTTGTAATTGTTGAATTACAATTATTGATATCCTTTATAGATACATATTGTAGTTTCAGATCACAAATTTAGCAAATATCTTCACGTCAATAATGAAATTTCCATCTTAAATTCTCATTCAATTATTCTTCCACTTGTTGGTATTTTAGTTTTTTAATTTTAATACCCATTAAATCAACTAAACTCTAAGGAAGTATAATATGTAATAAATTTAGTTATCCTGGTTATTAGGTATTATTATTTATTTTAAAAAAAAATCTTGTTATGTTTTGACATTTAATTATAACTGTAATTAATAATAAATTTGGCGATGTCCTTAAAAGAAGTATCTATACTGTATTATTAATTAAAAAAAGATAGAAAGGAAACAAAAATAAATGGTATGACGTTAACAGTTGCCAGGGGAAGTTGCTAACCATGCAATGAAACTATCTCAGCATAGTACACCTAGCCCTGAATATTTGCTTGTCATTATTTGAATGACCAAAGTACCGAGTCAAGAATAAAAACCAATACTAATTAACAGTCAAACCAAAACCTAAGTAGATCAAACAACCTAAGCAATTATGTGCATCTAATGACGAATAATAGAATTCCTTACCTTGGTGTGTGATACATCTATGCAGATTAAATATACAAATATTCCAATTGGGGAAGGAAACACATAATTTTTCAAACTCACGTAAAAAAATCTATTATCACTAGATTGACTTGAACCGTTTATGTGGCAATAAGTTCCGATTTTGAGAACCCCGTGCCAGGTTTAATACAAAACTAATCATTTTTTCTCGATTATTCTCAATATAAACATTCCAGTACTTTCAAGGTACTATTGCAATTATCTACAAACAATCTACAAAAACAATAAAAGGAGTAACACTTCACTACAATATTACTGCGATAAAGTACTTGAGAATTGTAACCGCTTTAATTAAAGATATTAAATTTAATTTTGCCGTCATCAATTCCACAATTAGATAACATTTATGCTATACAGCATAGAAAGTGGTGTCTCAGGGTATGGGAGCATGGATGGATCTGGATGATACAGAAACCGTCACAAAACGCAGAGTAACGACATCAAACAGCTGCTGCCTATAATTGTGCTACATCGGTTATAAAAGCTTTCCGCTTAACGCTTTTCTCAATTACGTAATTGCGAGACTTTTGTAGCTTATAATATAATCAAGTATTTTCATCAGGAAGTAGTAAAATAGAACGCATACAAACATAGACTAGGCGTAAAATATGTACTTGCAGATACGAAAATTACAATAAAGTGATCGATGATTCATTTTAGATATTTATTAATCAACTCAAAGTGATGAGTATTTAATGCGAAAAATAACTGTATGACACGCTATTTTTCTCTCTGCATATATACAGGGTACTATAAAAAAATAAATAATAACGTAGGTATAACTTTTTTCCCAAATAAGGAGTGTTGAGTATTAAAGAACTTTGATGCATTATGACAGTTATAACTAACAGCTTCTTGCGGGTTTCGCCGTGTGTCAAAACTTTCGCTCGACGTTTCGCTGTTCATACTGACGGCTTCTTCAGGATAACTGAACTGATTCTCCATGGTCCGACATTCTTCTTATATACGCCCCTGGTGCATCCAACCGTGTAGTTTCCGCTCCATTGACCGTGACGGTTCGTAGTAGGCTCTTCCACGTGTTGCTAAGGTGGTACCCTTCTTCCCTGTTAACGGTTTATTCTTCCCTATTTCTATGGCTTCCCTGATGAGTCTTTTTCCGTAGTTCTTGGTGGTAGTTATTACTTTTACATTCTTGAAATCCATTTTGTGTCCCGGTGTCGTGCATGTGTTCTGCCACCGCTGATTGATCGGTCCTTCTTAATCTTCTTTCGGTGACTCCTGCTATGTAAGGTAAACACGCCATCCCTCTTCGTGGTTCTGTAGTTGTCTCCAGTGTCGTCTTCTTCTTAGTGGCTCTCCTTATGTCGATGTCAGTGTAACCATTCTTCTTTAGTGCTTTCTCCAAATGTATCGTTTCACTGGTAAGATGTTGTTCGTCACTGATGGTTTCGGCTCTGGATAGCAATGTTTGTATTAATGTCTTCTTCTGCATCGGATGATGGTGAGATCTTGCATGCAGATATCTATCGGTGTGCGTCTTCTTTCTAAATACTGCGTGCTGTAGCATTCCCTCTTTTGTTTTCTTAAGCATAACATCCAGGAAAGGGAGATTTCCATTTTGTTCTTTCTCCATGGTAAACTTGGGGTGCTGCGAGTTTATGTGTTCCAAGAACTGTTGTAGTTTTTCTTCTCCGTGTTGCCATATTACAAAAGTATCGTCGACATATCGCAGCCAACACTTGGGTTTCATATCGCTGGAACTTAGGGCTTCTTCTTCAAATGCTTCCATAAACAAGTTGGCTATTACTGGTGATAAAGGGCTTCCCATTGCTGTTCCGTTCTTCTGCTCGTAGTATTTTCCTTTCATACAAAAAGTATGTCGTGGATAAGCACCGTTTCACTAATTCAATGACGTCTTCTTGTAGTCCAAGTTCTGGAAGTAAGGCCACTAAAATATCTGTAGGTTCAGTCTTTAGCGTAGACAGAATACCCACGAAATGTTTCGAATTCTTCACATACGTTGCAGTTTGTCCGGTGTATGGCTTTAGTAGGTTAGCTAAATATTTCGACAAATCGTAGGTCGGTGATCCAATGTTGCTAACAATCGGTCTTAATGGCACTCCTTCTTTATGTATTTTTGGTATTCCATACTATGACAGTTGTATACAGTTTTGTTTTGTTGCTATCACAATTATTCTATTTTTCTAATATAAACAGGTTCTGTGAACTAAGCATTAATATTATAGCGAAGTTTTCTACCTATACAGTTACGTTCATAGGTATATGTGATACAGCCATTGTTGTATAGATGGCGCTTCTCCAAATTCACTCAAACACGGTTATAAAAAGTTGAATTGGTGCATTTACCGAAAAAAAACATTGCATACCGGCGAAGGAGAATTCGCAAATGTCACATACACAACAAAATAAATGAATGAAATCAAAACTTCTCAAATAGGGACCCTTTTTTTCCCTGATCCAATAGTCTAGCTTTACTGTACACAAAATTCTACTGAAAATTCACTATTGCATTTACGGCATGCAATATGCAATTTATGATCCCTTTATAGGTAGGTTATGTCAACAAAGTGTGCAACAAAACCACACATTATGTTTCAAAAAAACACATTATACAGTAAATAATTATTCACAACTAGGTATATTAACTATAACAACAGCATAGTTAATCTGTACGCAAAATCTTAATGTCGGTTCACCACACAGATTTGTAATAGTAGCAAAAATACTGTAAATATTTTGTTGATGATTACTTGCAACTATTACCACTGGCCTAAATGTACTATTTCTAACAAGTGATCTGCACTTAATGCTACTGTAATATATAGGTTATGTCAACATAAATTGTATAACAAAAGTGCGCATTTTGTTGCAACAAATGCGATAACTTTCGTCAAATTTTAATATAAGTTGTGCTCGTCCTGATATGTTCAACAACTTATTGTGCGAAATAATAATTGTTTGAAAATTTACAATTTTTTTTCTGGTGTACCCTTACTCAAATGAAGAGTGTATTTCTCCTTTTCACTTAGAACGATTATAATGAAAAGTATCTATAAATAAATTTATTACTATAGAAAATATTAATGCATCGTTAAAACGCTTTTTATTTTGTTAGTGCTATTTAGTTATATTTTGGTTCAAAATTGATTTGAATTTTAAATACAATCCATAATGCACTACCATAAATATTGAAGAATATTGAAAATATTTTAGAAAATTTAAATTTTCTTACATTTCTTCCAATTTTGAAGACATAATTGAACCAAAATGTATTCGTTTTGAATGAAATTAGAATTAAAAAAAAAGTCGATTGAAATAAATAAATTAAATAAATTTTACATTTGGTTTGGAATTTATAGTTTCCAATTTTTTGATTCAATAATTCTTTAAACGAAAATGAGTATAATTCAAATTAAGGATTAATTGAAAATGAAACCTTTGTTAGAGATACTTGTTTCCCTAAGTGTAAACAGTATTGCTTTCAACTAAACAAATATTTAAAAAAAAAAATTTCCTTCACTATTTCTATTACCTACTACATAACACAATACTAACCATTTCAAAATGTTTGTTAGTAATTAATATTAAATCGTTAAAAACATCTTAATTTCCAAACAGGGTTTGCTTTACCTGCCCATTTAATCAGATTAATGTCGTTTGAATATAGATTAATTTTATACACACATTCTTTCACAGATTAAAAAAATAAACATCATAAATTTAGACGCTTAAATCTTTTGTTATTTACAACTAAACTACAAAAAGAAAAATATTAATTGAGGAAATGTAAAAAAGTTTGGTTCTTATCTCACGAACTCTTTTTAGCAAGGACCAACATTCTTTACATATCCCCAAATATATGTATATATAGCAGATAAGGCTATTCAGGTTAGCGGTCTGTTGTTCAATGAAAGTCAAATTATCCATTCTCTATATTTTGTTATAATTTAATAACTTCTTCAGGAAATGAATGTAGGTTTCTAGAAGTAATAAGGTGTCATTAAAGCGAAAAGTCAAAAATAAAAATAAATTGGTGAAGTTCAACATTAAAACGTAATTTAATAGCTGAAGAGAGAATCCTTCTTCAGCTTCACAACTATATAGTTTATTAAATTATATATTTTAAGAATGTTATACATACAAGATTATATTTATTCTGTCTCATTAAGTATAACTTGAAAACGCAGAGCTATTCCGTATACATACAAATTCGAAACGACAAGACCGGAAATACACTAGATTCACACTAGATAGATTCACGAATGTTCATGGGGAGGTTCTCTAGATATTCGCAAACACAGAACAAGGGAAACTTCCTCCACATAGACAACAATAATAAAGATAAGCTTTTGCAGTCTGAAATAATTAGAAGTGACTTATTTGAAGTGGCAATATGGAAATAAAAATGTATTAAAGAAAGCAATCTAAGCATCTAAGAATAGAATAGTTTACATTGTGATAAGTGAGGTAAATGTTGATAAAACTACGGAATGTAAATAAATCGTTACGAAAAAAGGGTACCCAATGAATATTTATACGTGAATACATGTAACTACACATGTATTTGAGTCTGATCGAAATGTTAAGTACACAAAGGGTAATTTAATCTACAATAATGTGATTTAAGGTTGTTTGGAATATGATACATGTCCAATTTCTGTTAAGTTACCAAATAAACAGAAAAATCACAGTGGATATTATACTCAAACTCTACATAGATAACCTAATTATGGTAAATCGATTTTTTTTTTATTTTGATTACTCTATTTTTCGACAGCGTACTTTTTATTATTAAAAATATATATATTTTTTGTTCAATGCCTATTAAATTTACTACAAAAGAAGTTAAAATCTAAGATCTCAAAGAAAGAATTTCTACTGTATGTCATTAGTAAAGCAAGGAGGTCTGCGTTCCTAGCGAACACATGCACATACGGGTGTTGATAGAAAGGCACCCGATTGCCCGTATAAATCCTCTAGTTGTTTTGACCGAGTAAGAAAAACACACCCACGTATAAAAACTACATGCACCCGTAAATCACGTGGAATATTTCAATGCACAGTGATGACGCATATATACATAACTTGTTTGTTCGACACGAACCACAACGCAGCAGTGTTTTCGCAATATTCTACGCTTGGCGGCGTCTTAGATGTAGTTGTTTATTTATATTTGTGCAGCACTCAAATATCTCCGTTCATTGAAAAGTAAGAATTGCTAACATAATGTATATATTGAAAATGTTTTAAGCACTGTAACAAGATAAAATATATAATTGTATTACTTATTTAAATAGGTGATAGTGACATTTTCTTTATTTCTTGCATTTTATTTAAAAAAAGAAGATAAAACAAGCAACAATAAAGAGTCACTAACTATTTAAAACAATAACACAAAAACTTAGTAAGTCTTTTTATCATTGATTAGAAATAATTTACCTATTATTAATATCAAAACATTGTAATTTTCCACAACAAGCGGCATGTAAAATTTAAACGATTATCAAAAAAATGTATCAAATCTTAATAAAACCAATCAACGCCCCTACCTCAAGACTTCTATTCAAAATATTGATGCAACTAATAGGCCAAAAACAGAGGAAGCTCTTTTCACTAAATTATGTTAATTATTATTACTTTTCATTGTAATTTAATAAGTTTTTAAAATGTGTAACCACATAATACTTTCTAGATTTTCCTTTGTAAATATGAAGTTCTCTGACATGTGAATACAGAACCTTACATAATATTCTCTTCTGACTTCGCAAAACCATGTAGGGACATATGTATGTAGATACATATACAAGTTCCTAGGCATAGACTACGTGTAGGCAACGCCACTGGGTTTTCCCCTTCCCCGCTTCTCCGAACGAGTTTGTTCGTCCTTTAGTCATTAGATAATTTCGAGGCCTTTTACATATGTTTTCAATCGATTAAATAGACATACTTGCCTCAATATTACTAGTATATTTTGACTTGATAATTTTCGATCTGATAAAAATCAATTCGCGGAAATTTATGATAATCAGTTAGGCGCCAATTAGTCGGATTTTCTCGCTCTGATTTTGACAGTCCCTAGACTTTAACTCAATGAAAAGGATACCTGCTGTGGATACACCTACTTAACAAGCTGACTAAGAAACAAAATCGAAAACAATAAAAATTAAAAGGCTAAAAATGCAAGCTAACATTTATTCTTGTAAGTTCTAATTTCCTTTCCAGCGCTATTTAGATTATGTGTTTTGTTGCTTTTTAATTAATCTAAACAGTTTACATGAAAAGGAACAAATTAATTGAGGTAAATGGCTCTGAACCACTTAATATTTGAATTGGGTGTCCCGCACTTTGCATTCTGAAGATATTTTTCATGAAATTGTAATATTTTTGAAAACTGGTATTTGGGAAATGATTGTTAGGTTACTAGTACCATTCTAATGATAATTTTACAGAGAATTTGCTGACAATATAAAAAAATATAGGTTCCATTTAAAAAATCGAAAGCAATCCTTTGAATTGCGGCAAATATACCACGACATATTTAACATTTTGTATGTATTTTTACGTTATACCACCCTGAAATGTATAAAATGCATAACAAAAGAATAACGCTCGACACTATATCCATTTTAACAGTGAAACCTAAAATCTCAGAAAGTGCTACTGTAAAAATTTGTTGTTCTCTGGGGCAGCAGATATTCAGGTCTATTTTTGATTAATAATCAAAATTGTAATTAAATTTGTTTTAAACAAAACTATATAATTTTCAGTATTTAATATTATTATTATTTATTTAGATTCTTCTATGAAATCTGTTTAAATATTTATACTCCGGGCACCAAAAAATCTGGAATTGGAATAAAATCTGACGCGTTTTTGGAATTTTAAAGAAATCAATTATTCCATATTTATTGAATTTGTTTTTTATTTTCTGCTCACACTACACATGAATGATAATTGAGATGAACATCTCAGTAATTTTTCATATGTTTATAGGCATATCTCGGTTTAGAGCTTCATAATTATGGTAGGCCTACCTATGATATTACTAAAAATTTTGATTGTACAGCTCCTACCGAAAAAAAGTTAACGACCTACGCGAAAATACATATGGCGAGCGGATTTAGGATAGACTATAGCTTTTACTACGAGGCTTATCGGTGTAAACAGATGTTATATATGATTCGTTGTGTATTTATCCGACACAGGATTTCTTGTTTTTATAATTTAGTTTTTGTTATTAAGACCTAAACAAGCACGCGTTGAAATAATATTTATATTTATTGCTTGGTAAAATAGATTTTCTGTTTCTGAATGTTCTTATTGATTTATTATAATACCTTATTTCCAATATATACCGCCAATATGGAATATAGTGGATAGACAAGTTTCTTTCTTTCATTTTCGTAATTTTTTAATTGTAACATTTAGTAATAAGTGAATTTCAATATAAATAAAATATATAGTTTTCAATAGTAAATGCAAGGACATACTTTGCTAGTAACGTATCATACATATACAAAATGTTCTCATTATAAATTTATTTTATTGTTTTATCTAATTATAACATCTGCATTTTCTGGAATGAAGTCTTTATGTATAAATATGTGTATATTCTGCTTTAATGCAGTTTAAACATTTTCAATAGGACTTAAGTCCGGACTATTTAGAGGCCAGGTCAATACTTTTAAATAAATGTTTGCGGAACGTATCCATTCGTACTGAAACACAAAATTGTCCCCATATTTACCGATGGCATCATCAGATTTACAAGGAAGTCTTGATTTCTGCAACACCTACTGCTTTCATTTCAATTATTCAGTGTTCTATTTTTTTTACTATTAAAAATATAAGAGAGACCTAATATTAGTGCCGAGATATACAATCGCAGACAAGAGTTAATTCCAATTTATTTTTCAGTAGTATGTTGTAAAAAAGCAATGAAAAGCTAACTATTTAGGAAGTATTGAGAGATAATAAAAAAAAATTAAAGTTATGCAAACTTTTAATTGAAATGTTTTATTAATTTTCTTATGAAAGAATATGCGTATGACATTTCTCCGTAACTGTATGTATTTTAGTTATGCGAGGTTTCAATAAAAATATGTTTATACATATGTTATAAGAGGGCAATATCAGATAAACACAAATGCTTCCCTTTGTGGTTTTTGCCGCAAACTTATAATAATAATAAATCAAGGTCGTCAAAACAACTTTCAAAGACAATTTACCAAATGAATAGCGGACATAAAATATGAATTTATCAAATACGAGGAAACGTTACTTATGTTTGTGAGCTACTCTTCGTCTGGCATGAATAAAATTACCTCCAATAAACACAGTTGTATGTATAGTTCAACCTGAGGATATATAAGCAAAATCGCGATTCAGATTGTTAACCTTTTTGTGGGAGGAGCCAAGGTCCGTATATACTAGGTTGTCTCGTAAGTTGCAGGGGAGCCCCGGGAATCACACGATGACGCTGTGATGACGCGCCGCGCGATCATTCTCGAGTCAAAGAAATGTTCCACTGGCGCACTATAGATGACACCACCAGCATTTTCTATTGTTGTACATTTGTAGTGGTAATATTTCCATAAGAGATTACTGCGTTGCCATCTATAGTACACTAGTGGAACATTTCTTTGACTGTATAATATAATATTTGGTATTGGGGTATTCTGTTAAGAACTTGAAATTATATTGCAAGACACGTTCTTGTTGACAAAACATTAATTAGAAAAATTTCTAAATTAAGATTTTTATAAAAAAAATAAATATTTAGCCTGGGAGTACAAATCGCCATTTGTTTTTACATATATGCACCACTTTACTTATTAAACACAGCATACATGATGACGCGTTCGCGCGCTTTCTCTTGATTGGCTGAAAAGTTAGGAGGCAACCTAGTATATACGGACCTTGGGGAGGAGCTGTACATACATAGGTACTTTTTTTGCTAGACTTGTGGTATACCACAACATGTTAAAATATATATACTATTCTTTCTAGAACATGGGTCATAGTAAAGAATCTAAATAAGTATTCTATGCGGATATTTAGTTTTAAAGCGCAACAGAGCAGAAATAACACTCGAATCTGAGCCTTTAATTGCCATTTTATATTACAATCGTCAATTATTAACAATTGTAATAAAACACAAATAACAATAGGTACAATCTATCCATTTATCTGCTATAAGTGAATCGTAAATCAATGTCAGCATTTATTATATGTATATGTGTAAATCATTTGAAAATAGTTTCTATTTTTATGAACATACAATAATCTTTTCAGATATAAGAATGTGTCGACCTAAAGTATTTGTTTATTATATTCCACCTTTTATATTTATGTGACTATATGTTGAATTGTACCTCAGAGGCCAGATGTTAATATTTCTCATATCACAGCTACGAAAACAGAGATCATTGATGCAATCTTGTTAATAAATATACTCTGATGGAAACTCGTATTCAAGCGCTTTAACTTAAAATACATAACATTATATATAGGTATTAGAAGATTCTACCCAATAGAAATAACAAAATCTCTCTAATTCATTGTATTAAGTAAGATATCGTGTCCCAAAAACATATACACCGAACAAAATTAAAACTATCTGGTATTTTACCGGCTGCATCATCATCTGAATAGCAAATACACCTGAGATATAAACAACAGAATCTATTCGTAATCTTCTCTATATTGAAAACAAACACTCAATAAACACCACTTACCTTTTACTGTTGTTAGTCCATTCTATGTCGAAATTTGCACAAGCTATCTGGGTAAAAAAATGTTCACAGTTGCACTTGACGCGCTACAGCTACTATCAACGTTGCTCTCCCGAATTTGTATAGTATTACCGTGTATCCGAATGTTGAGATAACGATAATGGAGATAAGCGACGGATTTTAAAAGCTATCGTTGACATATTAGATGTCGATTTTGTCGATACTATCAGGAGCAATAAAGCGACAGTGCTAAAACTATTGTTTTCCGCGAAACTTCAAAATCCCCGAAAGGGGAGTCTACCCATTCGTCAGTATGATAGCAATGTCGGCGGCGCAGCGCTTGCGTAACATACCTAAAAAGATGCGTAAGTTGATGAATGTCTGAATGCCATTCGAAGTCTATGAGTCAAGATGATACTCGAATGAGACATTCGTTATTCGCATATCAGAGTAATAGATTTAATAGAATGATGCGTTATTTTTTTTCCGTGAACAATTTATCAAAATCCGGATTTGATTTTTTGTATAAACCCCAGATTCTTTAGAGCAGATTATGTCCTCCAGTTTTCGTATAGTTGTAATTTAATCTGGATTCTGGGTTGTTGGTTGGGAAGAATGGCTATCCACGCGCACTTAGACCACTCTAACCGAGCCCATTGTGCTACCTTCTTTAGGCGGGGTCACTCACCCGCAGCCTACTCGAGCCAACCCAAGCGAAGAATGAACTCAAGCAGTGTAGCATGTGAGGTGCCGCCAAAGCTGGCCATACTGGCCCAGAACACCCCCAGGATGGAACCTCTAAGTTAGGCAAGCACTGGACAGTCACATAAGATGTGCTCCGGTGTCTCCTCCTCTAGATAACTTGCACGGCAGAGTGGGTTGCTAGTCAGTCCTATGCGGTGCATGTGTTTATTAAGTTTGCAGTCAATAGCCCTACAACTTGACGTGCGCAGACAGTATCTTGCTGTCCTGGATGACAGCCTGGAGATGGCATTGCGTGCCTGACAGCAGGTGGTTATGGATGCTCATCTCTCCTCGTGTAGAGTAGTGGTCCACTGGTTCATTAGGGTATTGAGTGTAACCGAAGAAATGGGAAGAACAGGCTCCGGTCCCATATAAGGAGAACATGAACCTCTTCTCGCCAACCTATCGGCAGCCTCGTTTCCCAGATTACCTTTATGACCTTTAACCCATCTGAGTATCGAGTCATTATCAATAGCGATCACTTCCAAGGCATACTTTATTGAAATACTAGGCCTGAAGCGCTCTTATAACTGCTAAGGGCTTTAAGGGCAGCTTGGCTATCCCTTAATGCCCCTTGCTAAAATTTCTTCGGCACCATGCAGGATCGCCAAAACCTTCGCTTGGAAAACCGTAGCGAACCTACCTTGTGCCAACTCTAAGTTGAGCTTGAGGTCTGGAGAGAAAACTCCCGCACCTGTCCCTATTTTTGTCTTTGATCCGTCTGTATAGACAGCAATCGAAAACAGTGATTCGACGCAGGGGTCGACATGAACAAGGTAGTGTCTGCCGAAAGCAAACACGGGAGGCACACCGTCCTTCGCGGTACCAAGAAGAGGCGCTTTAGCGACGTCCTCGTGGATGATACTCACGTGACCGCGATTCCCCCACTCCCCGATCAGAAGACCCCAGGACCGCAACCTTATAGCCGCTCTAAACGCCGTCTCCTCCACGAACAGATCCAGGGGAGGGATACATAAGAGGGCTTCCATTGCGGCCGTCAGCGTAGTGCGCATTGCCCCTATAAATGATAATGTTTTTTTTTATCAGAGAATATGATAATTGCCAATTTGTAATTTAGTATTTGGATACCATTTTTTTGGTATTTTAAAAATTACCTAGTTTAGTTTAATAACAGATAGCATTCGATAATTGATAAATTGATGAACCCTTCAATGTATTACTATTCAAAGTTCAAAGGTATCACCTTCCTTCCCAATACATTTGCTAGCATACTCTAGCCAGCTCTACAGACTGTCCTTCCATCCAATTCGCGAAAGAATTCCTTCACCTTAATTTACAATACGTTCACATTGTTGTGCTTCGTTTTGTACAGCTGATTTTTTAAATATTCCTAAAGAAAAAAAAGTCTAAAGGTGAAAGGTCAGAAGAGCGTGCTGGCCATCGAATTGGTCCATTTGTATCAATCCACTTACCGATAAAGATGGTTTCCAGATAGATACCTACTATGTGGTAGTTACGCCGGCGCACCGTCTTGCTGAAAGTATAAATTGGGACACAACAGATAATAATTGGCGTTATCAAGGAAATCCACTATAACATTACGAATAAATTCCAGATATCTATCTGATGTTGTATATACCATAGTAAAACACTGGAACAACGACTATCAATACAATTAAATTGTATTAAAAGTATGTCTAACAGCAACTATTAATAAATTTTCTTATGACTAGTAATGACTATTCTCCTTAATAAACATACTTCTAATGAAACTTCGCCAGTTTGTAGATCCTATGGAGTATTACTCAACGACACTTTCTGTTACTGCGGAACTTCAACATTAGGGGGTGTAAAACGCCCTTAAAATTCGACCAAAATTTCGGTTATCCAAAATAACTTTTAAACGGTGAGATATAGAAAAAAGTTTCAATGGCGGACATGCGCCGTCTATGCAGCTCTTTCGATTGATAGAGCTTTTATATACAGGTTGTTACAATAAGCACTGAACGACATATGTTGTGCTTATTTGATCGAATTTCAGAAATCTGTTATAATCACTCTATTTAACATCAAGTACTGTACTGTTAAAAAATTGTACGGGTTGTACAGAAAATTAAAAAGATTGGAATCACTTAAGAATCCATAGCTTTCAACTTCAACATAAACGAAAGCGTAATCAGAGTCTGCTAAAAGCACGATGGAAAAAAAAGATTTGCAATTAAAAAATTGAAATCCAGTTTTATGAGCGCCGAAGCACATACACTCTCTACGAAATCCTTTTTCAAACTGAGTGGGGAGAAACTATTTGGTTGCTAGTCTGCGTTCACCACGGCTGAAAGCAACTCAAATGCAATTACACTATTTAATCGCCGACATTACAGTTGCCAGTAGGCGAGGGCCTTAGTTTGTCTAATGACATCCACCGATATATAGAGAAGTATAGAAAAAGTTGAAGTGGTCAAATCAGTCACATCATTTAAGTTGACACCGGAAAGGACAAGATTAATATCATCTGCGTATTATATATAGGGTGATTCGCGGAACCCGTCCATTAAAAGTTTTTGACTTTGCAAATGACAATCTCGATTTTGAAAACTTCGGTTGAGGATAGTTGGCTGTGATCTCTTTAGAAAAAACAATTGCATCTATATAGCACTTCCGGTTACATCGAAAGTCATGGCCAACTTTGATATTTTAAATAGAACCTATATTTTTTAGTGCATTTTAGGTTCTTCTAAGTATTTTAAAACCAATTTTATAAAACATCTACTTACCTATCGGTTACTGTTTCCGAGTTATTTTGGTTTTTGTGAAAAAAAGCTCAAAAAAAGATGAGAAGATAGATAAAGAAGATTGAGATAGTTTTTTCAAGTTAAAAATAAAGAGGACTTGAATCAACTATCAATATCTTCTCACTTAAAAGAATAAACTGTCTCAACGAAAAAATATATTATTTCCGAAGAAATGCGTGAATTTAAAATTATAGCCCTTTTCAAGGAAACACCAAATCATGTTGGCCATATAGAAAACGCAAAAACTTTTGGTCCTTTTACATGAAAAGGATAT